>CM067316.1:46140341-46457841 GCA_034231615.1 Meghimatium bilineatum
ATGAAAAACGTAACGAATGAAGTCTTATTTAATTCTGGACAGAGATCTTTTCTGCCGACGGTCTCGCGCAAGCAAGTTTAATAGCTCATTGATTATATCCGTGATTTTCATAGGTCACTATAATTGTAGTTTGTGTGACAGCCAATGAAAATCAAGGGAATAGTCAAACGAGTCATTTTAAAAGGCTGGGTTTCCTATTTACTAGTATGTGTTATATCGGAGATTGACTTGAGTATAGCTAGAGAATATTTGAGCCAAATCCATTTTCAGAATAGCCCGACGCACTGAATGATGACCGTCCCCAATTAAGATCTTTCAACAGGATTAATTAGGATTCCATCCGTTATGTTTCTGATTATTGTTGGGGTTTCGGTTTGTCATTATTTACGTACATGGAATCATATGCCGAAAATAGCCAATGTCACTAGGGTATATAAATAGTGACCAACTGAAATCCCAAGGGTCCCTTCCGATCACGTGACAACTCTAGCTAACAGGTCTTATAACCGACTGTCGTGTCTGAATTCACATTACGTCACATAACTTGGCGTATCCGAATTTTTACTTGCGTTTTATGGACTTTCGATTGTGTTTGCTAAGCGAAAAATGATCAACCACATTAGATAAACATCAGTGACCCTGTGTGAGATAAGGAGCACGACTATATTCTAGAAGGGAACTTGATATTTACTATAAGTGATAACTTTGCATTAACACACACAATTTCCTACACGCAATACTCCATAACGAGTAGCATGCCGTTTTTGATTGACAGTTTTGACAGATAGCTATGAGTGACATGAAGAGACAGAATCAGAAATTAAAACATCAGAAGACTAACACACAGTGCGAAACCTGGATTACATCAGAAGACTAAAACACAGTGCAAAACCTGGATTACATCAGAAGACTAACACACAGTGCAAAACCTGGATTACATCAGAAGACTAACACACAGTGCAAAACCTGGATTACATCAGAAGACTAACACACAGTGCAAAACCTGGATTACATCAGAAGACTAACACACAGTGCAAAACCTGGATTACATCAGAAGACTAACACACAGTGCAAAACCTGGATTACATCAGAAGACTAACACACAGTGCGAAACCTGGATTACATCAGAAGACTAACACACAGTGCGAAACCTGGATTACATCAGAAGACTAACACACAGTGCGAAACCTAGATTACATCAGAAGACTAACACACAGTGCAAAACCTGGATTACATCAGAAGACTAACACACAGTGCGAAACCTGGATTACATCAGAAGACTAACACACAGTGCGAAACCTGGATTACATCAGAAGACTAACACACAGTGCGAAACCTGGATTACATCAGAAGACTAACACACAGTGCAAAACCTGGATTACATCAGACGACTAACACACAGTGCGAAACCTGGATTACATCAGAAGACTAACACACAGTGCAAAACCTGGATTACATCAAAAGACAACAGATTATGTGGTTTTCACATGCTTCCAGACTACCATCAGATAGTGTCCCTCAAAAATCATTACTATACAGACACGATGGATACAAAGGCAAGGGCAAACAATGCAAAAAAATGGATTACAGAAATAAAAGAATCAACAAGAACAAATATGTATGCAGGAACGTCTCGTGTTATGAAGCAGAGATGCGACCGAACAGGCGGTACCGTAGGGAGGCGGCATAAGCAGCGAAATCAAAATACAATTTGAACCAATAAATTGTTTTTTTTAATATGCAAGGGTGGAATTTCGAAGACTTGCATAATACGGAGAAATATACCGTACGCCCTTGCATATATAAAGCACACATAAAGGCCATCTCCTTTTAAAAGTAATTTCTGTCGTGTTTTGTATCTGATGCAAACCTACTAACCAGTCTACCACTGAGATCTCTACTATAGGCTATTTATTTTCATCTTTTTGACACTTTTTACTACTTTCAAATATTGTTGAATATTATGATATCTCTCATGCATTCAATCGCTTTAACAGTACAATATTGCTGGTCAGTTCTTTTTCGTGTCCAACCACGACCATGTTCGCGCATGTTGAGTGTGTGAGACTGATCAATGACCTCTCTACCACCAAAGCCGACACATGCTATCATGCCTCGGCGCCATGTTTTATCTAACACTTTCATCTGACATGGCTATATTTTACATATCTGCTACGTCTTTCTTCATCTTCTACCAGGATGTTTTGTTGTTTGAAATATTCTCAAATTATATTATGTGTTTTTCTATTTGTTGTAAACAAGTATTTTTTCCTTGAAACTACATTTACTTGTATGCCTTCTCAAACGTTTCCAAACCTCCTATTAGGACCTGACCTCGTCCCTGCCTATATACATTATCTCTCCAGTTCCAGTAGTACCACATTCCATTGTTGCCCTCCCCAACTGAAATCCTACTCTAAATACCAGCGTTGGATATCACAAAAATTAGAACCGGCTGTCTCAATGTAACGTGACTATTCGCTACACTTCAGATATTGTTTTAAGTGAATATTTATACATATTTTTCACTTTCCTGCATTCTTGAACCAGACACTCACATATTACATTTAAAGTGCTCAGCTCAGAGATTCTCAAAATGTGTAATGCTGCATATAAAACAACAATACATTCTGAAAGTACAATGACGTAAATCCCCAGTCTTTCAGCCTCTTTTGATCGGTTTGACCACGATAGTTTTCATTTTTAGACCTTCTGGAAATCAAATATGTTTGAATGGCTCATTTGACTGTTTCTTTGATTTTCATTGGATGTAACACTAAGCATAAGACTAGTGACCAATGAAATCCATGGAAATAATCAAATAAATCATTATGGAGACGTGTTTTCATATTAGCTAAAATGTCCTATATTGAAAACGGTCATGGTTTAACGTTACATTGCTATTGAGTTCTTTTGTTTCAGTAATAATGTTCTATTACTAGCAATATATCTTAGTCATTTGAGCATTATTAACAACCATTGTTCTACTTCATGTGCTGTTATCCATGAGGGATCGTATACACACCAACGCATATTCTTAATTTAATATTGCGTAGTTTTCTCTATTTTTGTTTACATTTGTCCCTACTATTCATCCTATATATTTACCAAGCCAGATCCGTTGTCGTTGTTACCAATGCTAGCAGTGTAACTCAATTGTTTATTAAGTCCACAAATAGTCTATAACTGATATTCACCAGGTGAATGATGGTTGATCGCATTCACACTTGCCGTTAAGCGTAGGGGTGAGAGCTTAATCTGCCGTTCCAAGGCCAGATGTGTTGCAGTGGTTTCATTTAGTCCATGTTTGTTCAAGGCTATTTTGATGTTTTCTATCCACCGTTTCCTTGTCTACCGTTGGCCTTACGCCCGGATATTAATTTGTTATATGCTCTTCTTGGTATTTTGGTATTTGGTTTGGCTTTATTCTCATAAGGTGACCGAACCATTTTACTTGTTGTCTCTCAACATTTTTTCTAATTTCTTCATTTCTTCTTTTATCTAGTTTGGTAACCGTTGCAGCTTTTCTCAGACACTTCATTTCACATATGACGATTTTCTCTGCTGCGAAGCTGTTAAAGATCATGCTTGACATTGGTAGCACAGTGTTGGTATAAAATTGTAGATATTATCTTTTTTTTAATTTCCATCTTTATCTTTGGATGAAGAAGTAATGGTGAAAGTTGGTAAGCCACTGTGTTTGCTTTCTGACACATTGTTTCTATTTCTCTGTCTAGTCTTCCATCTTCGGAAAAAGTGCTGTCTGGATATTTAAATTCTTTGGCTTGTTTCACTTTGGTGTTATCTATTGTTATATTCATTGGTGTTGCAGACTTGCTCATTTTCATAACTTCTGTGTTTTGTACGTTAATTTTAATAGTGTACTTCTGAAATGCTAATAGCAATGTATTGATGTGCTTTTTCAAAGTTTACTCATATCTGTATATTATACTATATATTATATCTGTATAAGTTCCTTGTCAGGTGTACTTGCAATGTTTTTCTCATTGTTGATGTGAGCTTATTTTATTATTCTGTCCATGCATATGTTTAATAGTAGGGGTGAAAGTACGCGCGCGTGTGTGTGTGTGTGTGTTAACATATATATATATATATAAAACTGTATAGTCACCATCATTAAGGTATTGTAAATTCTGGATCATTTGAACGTCAAGTAGGAGACAACAGGGAACCGTTGTTGCATGACAAGTGTCGTACTATACACAACATACCTTGCATCAAAGGAAACAATTTATCTCCAAGAATACAAGCGCTAACAAATGATTGTATGGAGACATTACTGGTTATTATGTTTATTGTGAATTAGTTTGAAGAAGTTTTGCAATGTCGAGACTTCTACTACATTGTTACTACTGGTATCGTTCAGATAAGTAACTACAATGATCACACACTGACTTTTGCGTCTGAATGCATACAGATAACATGTCTGGAATAGTACAATCAATATATATATATGTATGAAGAGCATGGACACATTCGGATAAGCCATGATATATAACGCTATTTGGTGTCCGCGCGTATTATTATATTTGGTGTCCGCGCGTATTATTATATATTTGGTGTCCGAGCGTATTATTATATATTTGGTGTCCGAGCGTATTATTATATATTTGGTGTCCGAGCGTATTATTATATATTTGGTGTCCGCGCGTATTATTATATATTTGGTGTCCGAGCGTATTATTATACTGCATACGGATTTGGTTTAAAAAATGTCATTTTGAATTTCATGTATGCCTTACATCTCTGTACCCAACAAAAAAGTCGTGCTTCCAACCCATGAGTCGTGCACGCGAACCATGAGACATGTACCCAACCCATGAGTCGTGCACCAAACCCATGAGTCGTGCACGAAACCCATGAGTCGTATACCAAACCTATGAGTCGTGCACCCAACCCATGAGTCATATACCAAACCCATGAATCGTGCACCCAACCCATGAGACATGTACCCAACCCAAGAGTCGTGCACCCAACCCATAAGACATGTACCCAACTATGAGTTCGTTTACTTAAATGAAGTCACACAGATTTTAAAATTTGGGTGGTCGATTGAAACAGTAAAAAATATTTTTTAAATCAGTTTTATTTCGAACCAGTGTCCTGAAGTTTCATTCTCAAATGTCAACATGTGCAAATGTCAACATGTGCAAATGTCAACATGTGCCAAAATGAAACTTGCGTTTCGAGTTTTATTTTCCTTTGCTTGGGTGCATCTCTTTGAGAGTGGATTCTCAACGCTGCGTCGTTTCAAAATCAAACACGAAACATTAAATGTTGAGAAGATTAAAGGCAAATCAGACAGAGGAGTGAGTATAACGAGAGAGATTATTAGACAGTTCAGCATCGTTGCATTGCTGTGTGTTATCACTGATTCTGATTCAAGACGCTGAGAGTAGTTTTGTTGATCCGTGATAGTCTTCGTCAGTCAACACAGCACTTGATGATGGTTATAACAGTACTGCTAATAATCACGTTGAATCAATGATTGCAGTTTTATCTAGTTGTAAATGAATGTGCTCAATAAAGAGCAGTAATTTTAGTCTCTGCTTGTAAATATCTAGATTGACGGTGTGTAAATAGTTAATATTAATCTGTGAGTGAAAACAGATTTGTCTATATTCTCTATAAGCTAAACTTAACATCTGCTAATTCCTGCAGACATCAACAATGCACATCCGTTAGTTTCTGCTCAACTTGCATATTTTCTCATGGTTTTCAGCAGTCAAGTCACGTTCTTTCACCTGTTTCAACTCTCTACTATCTACAATCAAATCTGATTCTAGAAGGTTAGAATAGGTACACCTAGTCCATACAGGGATGGAAAGAATGTCTTAGTGACACATTGGGAGTAGACAACAATATTTTATTGAGAATATGTAAAATGAAGTTGTGATGAAATGGTATTGTAGGAAATCTTAGCCTCATGAAGTGTTTCCGAACTAATTGGTCTACGAACTGAACTGTTTACGAACTGATCGGTCTACGAACTGAACTGTTTACGAACTGATCGGTCTACGAACTGAACTGTTTACGAACTGATTAGTCTACGAACTGAACGATAAATGAACTGTTCTGTGTACGAACTAATTAATCTACGAACTGATCTGTGTACGAACTAATTGGTCTACGAACTGATCTATTTACGAACTGATTGGTCTACGAATTGATTGTTCTACCACTAGTCATCTACGAACGGATCGGTGTACGAATTGATATTTCTTCGAACTAATAGTTCTACGTGTTGATCGTTCTGCGAACTGATTGCACCCGCGATAGCGCAGCGGTTAGTGCTCTAGCTTCCCAGTAATTTTTTATTTTTGATGATCACTGTCGCAGTGACTATGAATGTTTTATTTTTACAGCAAATAATTCAACAATCTCAGGAAATTATTACTTATTACTCTTGGCAGATGTGAAACAGAAGTTAAAAGGAGAATAGGGATGGCTAAAAGTACCTTCAATGACATGAAGTTATTTTAATATCTAAACAAATTACAAGCAAGTTAAAAATGAGAATTAGAAAATGCTATATCTACTCTATTTTAATGTATGGATCAGAAACATGGACACTAAATAAACAATTAGAAGACAAAATTGATGACTGGGAGATGTGGGTATATAGTAGAAAAGGGAAAACATTACGGAAAGACAAGAAAACAAATAAAGAGATACTAAAAACACTTAATATGAAGAAGGAACTACTAAGAAAAATAAAGAACAGGCAAATAAAATACTTTGGACACATTAAAAGACATGACACCCTATTGAAGACCTTACTTGAGGGTAAAGTCAAAGGGAAGCGAGCAAGAGGTAGGCAGAGATACAAGTGGGAGATTAATATCACACGATGGACAGGTTACAGTCTAGCAGAGTGCACCACCAAGACAAGAGACAGGAGATGTTGGAGATACGTTGCAGGAAACCTTCGTTGTGGAGGCGGCAATTGATGATGATGAGGATGATGACTCTATATATCTGGTGAAGTAACGATGACAGGTCGTGATGATTGCAACACTACTATTATTGTGTTGTTATTTTAAAGGCTTGGCATCCTGATAAAGCACAGTGGTTTGCATCGACGATTAATAATTGTCAACATAAAATTTTACCCCCCCCCCTCTCCTACCACAATTCCAACATGCTATAAATTTTGTCAATTTTACTCGACATGCTGAAGTTTAATTTATTCTTCTTCTTCTGCGTTCATTCTCAAACTCCCACTGGATTCTCTTGTAGCAGGATAATAGTCCTACTAGATTTCCAGCAGGATGTAGTCCAGAGAATGGAAATGCGTTGCGTCGCCGTTTTATTTTCGCCAATCGCCCGACACATCCGTCTTCGGCAGTAATTTACTCAATAGATGATGTATCTTTTGAGTATAATGAAGTGTCACCTATTCGATAAGATTAGGTGTCACAAACTCAACACGATGCAGTTTCCTCTTTTCAACAAGAGATTGGTAGCAATAAAGAATAAGCAAGAGTCTTAGACACAGAAATTAGTATATTCAACAACATGTGCACTGTATGTATCCGTTATCAAGACAACTCTTAGATACGTTTTCTTGTATGCGAAAAGTTCAACAATACTTTGACCAACCATTAGTTTCCAATTAAATGTGTTCTAGCTGAAACATAGAAAGGTCACAGAGAAAAGACATGTAGGAAACAAAACAAATCGTAGAGGAAATATATCACACACAAAAAAAACAACGAAATCACAGAAGAAGGAAACATAGAGTAAAGAAATGAGAGAAAGGGAATTACAAAAGAAAAGAAATCACACAAAAAGAAATCACAGAGGACATGAAATTATAAAGGAAATATATCACAGAGAAAAGAAATCATAGAGGAAAATCACCACAGATGAAAGAAATCACAGAGTAAAGGAATCACAAGAGAAATAAATCACAGTGGAAAGAAATAATATATTTTCGCAAAACCACCGAACATCTTTACTTTTGATTTGTTTTAACGCAGTTGTTCTTAATGTGTGCTCTCGGGCCCCAGATGGCTACATAAATTTCCGGGTGGTGTGGGAATATGGAGAAAAAATTAAATTGGGAACAACAGACCCGTCAAGGGTTGACTCAAAAAGGTGCCTGTTTGAATGTTTTATTTTAAAGAAATATATTTGCTCGTTCTGAAGAATGTCCACATATTATTCTTTAGACTCAAGAAAGGAGGGCGAGAAGATAATCTATAACAAAAGGGGACCGTAACCTAAAATATGTTGAGAACCACTGATATAATCCACAATCTACTAAGAGTATAACGACTCAGCAGAAACTGGATATCCACAACAATAATCCATACAGGTTGGTTAATGGGTAGGAGTTGAATTCCCCTCTGGTGAGTCATGCATCTTTGTATCATGAACGTTAGTCCACATGTGTTATATCAGACCGCAACACTATTGGTTATAGGCGGGAGTAAAGTGCAGACAATACTAATACATATTACAAAGATAAGACACGTCACCGTGAAGAGAGAAAGGAACACATCAGGAGAATAAGTAAATGGAGAGCACGGAATCCACCTAAAGCAAGAAGAGAATACAAAAGTATAGTATGAATATCTAAATGCATACATAGGGTATGTATATATATATAATTTATATAATATATAAATATAGATATATGTAGTCACATTACTGACGGAAAAGAAATGTATATAAATCTATAGGTATACATTTATAAATATATTTATTTATATAGTAAGATACGATCGAAGACTGTTATGTCGGGTCATGAGCGCAAATAAAACGGCGACACAACGCATTTCCACTTTCTGGACTACATCATGCTGGGAATCTAGAATGGACCATGATCCTGCTACAAGAGTTGAGTTTGAGAATGAATGTTTAAGTAGAAGTAGTAAAATATGTAGTAGAGAAGATGGAGAATATGTATAAAGACATATGTAACTACATGGAAAGGAACAAAAGTTGAAGAATGAAAGGACAGTAATACAATGTATGATTAACATAAGGAATATTAATTAATAAGCGCCAGTTATTGAATAAAAGAAACAAGATATTGCCTATGGTATTGTACAAAAAAAAAATATATGAATTAAAATAATAATACATAACTTTGAAAAAAAAATTTTTGTAATATTTAAAATGAAATTAAAAATATAAAATATAAATATAATAGAAGAAATAATTTTAAAGAAATAATAAACATTCTTCCCCAGGTACGCCACACAACGATCTACCTCCCGAAGTGTTCACAAACATCCAGGAGGAAACTGGACAGAACAACTCAGTTCAGCATAGAATACGAACCAGTCAATTCAGACAATTCAGTCAACACCATGTACAGTATAAAGTCCTTCTTAGGGCTAGATCTCATTCTCCCCCCCCCCCCCAAAAAAATATTTCATAATGTATTTATCTTTTAGGACCTTCAGACCAGACATCTAGTCAAAATAACCAGTATCTGACAGAACAAACCAGGTCATTAGACCAAACATCACGCCCCGATATAACAAAGAGGAGTAGTATCCAAGCTTGAAATGCGGGTGCCATGGACCACCAAGACAAATCGACCACCTAAAAGTTATGATCATGAATACACTGTGTAATATGATGCTTGGACGTTTCACTGCCACATTTAAAATGATATGCCTTACCTTGTTAATGACTTATATAATATATACTTACACATAACATTTTCTGGTAACGCATTTCAAACTGAAAAGTTTTGAGAGTTTATGTATTGGGAGTACAACTAAGGGAACTAACAGAAAGCTACACACCTTCGTCAATGAAACCGTACCTAGAGTAGTGTATTTGAATTAGCATGATAAGCCTAATAGCGAACTCATGCACAAAAAGTAAACAATTTCCAGCGGAGACACTGATGTAACCACGCAAGTCTCGAGTCTGTGGTTAAAAGGCCGTTTCGGGTGAATTAATCCTATACCTATCAGACAAAATGCATTGGGGCTGGAGCTTGATATGATTACATTATTAAGAACATCTTAAATCATTGCGATACAGGTATTGTTCTGGTACCCACAGGGAAAGATGAAAAAGAGGAAGGTATAAACATGTCTGAAGTGAATTGATGCACCCATCTTGGTAGAGCAAGGAATGATGAGTACGCAATAACTAAGGATAGGACAAGATAAAGGAGATGTGAAGATGAGCTATGCTACAAAGTGGGCTTAAATGTGTATAAATATATGTATTATTATAAAATTGGTCTCATAACGGAAAAGTTGATCATGTTGGTCTTAAGCTGAAAGTGCTTGTCAATACACCTAGAACTTTTAATCCGGACGTCAGCGTTTCTGACCTTAAGCCGTATGGTCCACATGTTAACTACAGCTTAATCTTCACTTAATTTATCACTGGGTCACCACGTAGACAAGCATGGATAACTGGATGCTCATGCATTTTGTGGAAAATGAATAAGGATGTTAGTTGTTCCATCCTATAGCGGGTAAAAGTGATGAACAACGCATGCAAAAGTCGAATATGTCTAACCAATGAGTCATGTATATATTCCGGCTACATCAATTGTTCTTAGGCAGATATTTGAATAACGCAGATATTGTAAACAAACTTGAAATAATTCATGTATCTATGAGAAAGTAGCTCATGTAAGCTATAACTACAAGTATTCATTTTTTCCAGACTAAATGCTGTTAATCTACAGGAGTTTGAGAACAAACGCAGGAGACACAGGAGGAAGAGGTTCTCCCTGGACTTTTCAGTGGACCGTGTATTTTTCTATCTCTAAATTTATATAGAAAATATAGAAACTTCAGAAGACATAAAAAATGATTACTCGTGTAGATATTATTAAAGAACGCCTCAAATTAAATAAAAACTGTGATTTATTGTGTAAAACGCGTCTCATATTGAAGTACAAACGAGAATTTCTTGTCTACAAGATCGGCCCACATTAAATTATACACTGTGATTTATTGTCTAAAACATGCCTCACATTAAATTATAAACTGTGATTTATTGTCTAAAGAGAACGACTTACAATGAATTACAAAATTTCTTGTTTGAAGAGAACACCTCACATTGAAGTATAAACTAAAATTTCTTGTCTAAAAATATCGTCTCACATTGAACTATAAATTGAGATTTTTTGTCTAAACATAGCGTCTACATTGAACAGGAAACTGATTTCATGTGCCTCTATTCTGCCACACTAAACAATTGAATGCGATTTTCTGTTTCTTTGACAATTCCACAGTAAACAATTAAATATGTGTTATGTAATGAATTTTAACCAAATAGCTCGCATAATATATACAATAGATTGTGTTTTCTTGTTACAATGTTAAGCTATGCATAAAACAAGTATTTTCTTGTTACAATGTTAAGCTATGCATAAAACAAGTATTTTCTTGTGTCCGTGAAATCCATTTTATCCCCCCCCCCTTTCCCCTCCTTTGCTGAACTATCCAAGGCCCTATATATCAAATAAATTATTAGTTCTTCTTCTTCAGCGTTCATTCTCAAACTCCAGCTAGATCTCTTGTAGCAGGACAATAGTCCTACTAGATTTCCAGCAGGAAGTAGTCCAGAGATTGGAAATGTGTTGTGTCGCCCTATTATTTTCACCAATGGCCCTATACATCAGTCTTCGGTAGGAACTTTTTATTTTATTTTAAGTCATCGTAGTCATTTATAAAACAATATAATTCAATTTGTTTATGTGGCGAAGATAGTCTCGACAACATCGGTATTAGGAACAACTAACAGCACAGGAAACAGAAAGCTGTGGAAAGACATTATTGCCAACGCCCAAAGTGGCATGGCTTCTTAGATAAAGAAGACTACTGTTGCATAGTTTTATACATGGTGGCGTGGCAAAAAGTAAGCAGTTATCCTTTACAAGATACTAAAGACAGAGTTTTGAGGAACCATGATTGAATATGCTAACAGGAATGGCACTCGATGATGATAAATTAAAACTATAAAATGTGATTTCTTTATTTAGTGAACAATCAAATAAATGAATGTGATTTCTTCTTTGTTTGAAAAACAAGTTTTACATTATACAAAATAATATGATTTTGTGTTTCAAGAACAAGTTTTATATTACATAATATATGTGATTTCATGTGTGAGGACAGAGTTTTATATTACATAATATATGTGATTTCATGTGTGAAGACAGAGTTCTATATTACGCAATACAAGTTCATTTCGTGTTTGAATGACACTTTTCAAAGAAAAATCACAATCTAATTTGATAATTGCTTTTATTTCTGTGTGCTGTCGCCAGTGATGTGTTATCTAGCAGGTGTCGTCATTTAACATCATTTTAAACTGACCTTTTTTTGTTTCCAGCGTTACAGCTAATTGTAAAAAGAACACACACACACACACACACACACACACACACACATACACGCACACATACACATTTACTATATGGTGCAGATGCCGTAGTAATCTGATGCTTGAGGCCACACATACACACACACACACTATCACGCACACACACGAAAATACACACTCACATACACAAATATTCATGACTGCAAGAAAAAAGATAACAATAACGAAAAGCCATTTCATGTTATCCTTTTATGTTTTTCCTATTTGCATTAGGATGACTTTGAGAAGGATGTAAATCATATCCACTATTCTCACTGTTGCCACTGACATTTCAGAAATAGCGCCAGATCGGCCGGGAAAACCTAGATAACCACAGACTATATTATGCATCTAAATAAGACAAAGACCTGAGATGTCTTTAGCAAAGGAAGCGTGCTTTCCTAAAAAAAATAGGTCATTCGTTCATTTTGGTTTGCAATGTTAACGTGTCCATGAGACTTTTAGTGCCATCTTTTTCACAAATCGTTAAAAGTAGAGCGAAGTGTTTACCCGTCAATGGTTAGATTAAGTAGAGTTATATTCTGATTTCCTATCAGGGTAACAGGGCTTTCCGAAAAAAATAACATAGATTAAGACAGAGTTAGCTAAAATATCGCCAGTACCTCAGACGACCAAAAAAAAAAACCAGATTGATAAAAAAAATCCTAGCTGTGGCATCGCTGACTAGATGAGTGTCGGTCGCCTAACGTTGCTGCTAACTCCCATCATGCAACAGATGGCTACAACTGTCACTTAAACGTATTCTCATAACTCTGCCCCCTGCTGTTCTTCATCACTCCGACGCTTTATTTAAATTATTGGGGAGGGATAGGGAGGGGGGGGCGTAGTTCAACCAGTTATTAATAATGCTATTCACCCTCCCTATAATGTTTCTATCAATGGTCACCTCCCTCACATCTCCAGCTACGATCACTCAAGCTTGATGTGATAGTTTATTAGATTCTTACATCCCTTTAAGCAGTCACTGTTTGATGATAGGTTTACTAAAGTTATTCTAAAAATGTAAGAAATGATGTTTGTTATTAGATATTTGATGTTCTAACATCAACTTTTAATGACATATTTATAACAGTTATTTTTTTTTTTAATGTTGCATGTATCACACATGTATTACTCTGGAATCAATTTATAAGATCCAGTGTGATGCGGGGCCCGAAAGGGGAGCAAAGAATAGCAACACTGTTTACCTTCCACACATGTCGTAAAAGGGGACTAGAGATTATGGGATGGAGTTGGCTATTCCATCCCATATTTGGTCAGTGACCCAAAGCCATGCTGAAGCTGGATGTGTCCGGTCGTAAGGCGCAGATATCGCTGCAATGATGTAAACATGACACAACGCATTCCGTTCTCTGGACTACATCCTGCTAATCTGCAGAAGTTTGAGAACGAACGCAGAAGAAGTAGAAGAATACGATTACGTCACATATATTTTTGTAATAATAATGTATTGTATATAGTAACTCTGACATATTTGAAGCTCTGAGATTAACTTTTTAATGATATATTTACATTAGTTCTATTACTAGATTGTATCTATCACATAACTGATATTCTTGTAACATCTGTTTCTGATATATGTCTTACAGTTAAGTGAATGTATATATGCGTGAGTGTGTTTATGTATCCATGTTTGCACGCATGTGTATATAGGCCTATGTATGTATGTGTGATGTGTGTATCTATTTAATCGTTAAACTACTTGTTGCCTTTCAGATCCAGGGGTAGAAGAGATTTCTGGAGATGGCCATCGTGTGTGCTTAGTATATTGTGGAATTAGTCGCCTCTTTTATTTCTGTGGTCCATCGTTTTCTTGGTCGGCCTTCTAGATCTGCTTTCACTGTATCTGTGTAGCATAGCTTGCTGCGGTATGCTGTCTGATGGTAGTCTGTTGTCTGATGGTAGTCTGTTGTCTGATGGTAGTCTGATGTCTGATGGTAGTCTGATGATATATATATTATTATGGTCTCGGTTGTATTGTTTTCGTTCCATAATATTCGTATATTTCGTGATTGTTTCCTGATAAAGGTCCCGATTGCACAGTAACGTAGAAAAATCCCTTGTTCGTTTGTATGTTATTTCTCATTCATAATATTGCACATTTAGTATTTTTATTATTTATTAACTGTATTAACAATCAGTAACAATAGTTTACATTATCATTGGTCTTATAACATTCGAAAGCTGATTGTCCACAGTGTAAACATTTCAGTGTACACGCAGTGTACACACTCCACAGTGTACACAATCCATAGTTGGTACGATTCACTGTATAAATGACGTCTACAAATGCAACAATAATTAAATATTAATGTCCTATACAGGATATGCTTCTGTTATTATATGATTGTCTAGTATCTTCTATGTGCATGCTCTGCTAAATAACCAACAAATATACTCGCCATATTACTATGATACACACCGCTCCCCCTATCATTTCAGATAATACTTATAATAGAAATCCACGCTGATCACGTTGGTTCATTCCCATGACAGGAAAACGGGATCCGTTTACTACTTGATATTTGTTCTGCGGGTTTGTTTTATTTCTCTTGCTGACATGATAGTCTGAAACAATAAAGATAAAAGGATGACTTTAACTGAATCCGCCCATATTTGTGACTAGTCCATATTCATCCCCTCCCCTCCGTCATAAGCCAACTGTTTTTGTTTATTTTTAAAACGCGGATAACGTTAGTAGATCTGGTCGGGTGCAGGCTGTAGTAATGGAGACTGGAGACCCCTTTAATTAAAACCAACCACTGGATCAATTTATCGTTCAAAATGGCGTCCCAGCAGATAGGAGCAATTTTTCAAAGATATTAAATCGGATTAGTTGTTGCCCGTAGGCATTGTTATTGATTTGTAGCCATCACCCCTCACACACACGCACCCACGTACACTTTTCAACCACCATCAACGCATTCTCGATTTCTCTGGAAACTCATAACACAACTTGGTTGCCTTCCTCTCTACCACCCATGATCACAGAGTTCACAAATAACAAACAATAACATCTGGCACACTACATAATTCTAGACGTTTCTATTCGGCTTTAGAAAAAAAGTATTGATAATTATCTCCCCATTTCTGTTCACCAATTTATCTCCCGTTCAGGATCCATTTAGATTCCACATGGTTTTCAATTGTACCCTATCAATGCAGGGCGGAATAAAGAAATATATAGTCAATTCATTCTCAACAAAAAATCAGTTATATTGTCAGTGTGGAAAATGCAACAAAGAGCCCGTTGTTCTGTTCATTGACTTTTCTGCGAACAAATCGCCATTGAAATTTCGGTGATCATCGTCAAAACTCTAACCTTATTAACTGAACGGTTTTATGTTTCTGAACTCGCGCACAGGATCTAACAACTGTGGGTAAAACGAACAATTCAGTAACGTCAGAAGATTTAGCAGCAAGTGTGTAGATCGGAGGTGGGGTTTTGACTGCTCAAACTCCCACCCTAAGAAATGGAAACAGGAATTGTAGTGTTAATAATTGCGCCAAGTGGCTTGTAAATACCTCATCTTAAACGATTTTTAAAATAAAAAAGTCACCAAAATGTTCATGAAAGCGAGAGTATTATTTTTACGCACGGAAACTGGGGAAAGGCATTTTTTATAGCTAGCTTTCCTCTTCATTTAAGACTAACTACGGTCCTGTTAGCAGGGGGTAGAAAAATACAGCACGTTGGTAAAGTCGGTTTCACGATGCCATTTTTGCTGTCCCATGTCGCGAAGTTATAGCGGTTATATGTACTGACTCCTTGGTTGATAAAATGCTATTTGGAACTTCACTGTCTAAATTCAGGCACGTAGATAACGGTGGGGGTTTGGATTTTTAACTAGCCCCATCCCTTTACCACATCGTAACATGACTAGTATCACTTTGAACGTGATTAAAGGGGGGGGGGAGGGTTAAAGCTTATCCAAAAGGAGGGTTGAAACTTGGTAAAGAAGGCGGGTCAAGGCTTGACAAAAAAGGCGAGTTGTAGCTTGGCTAAAAGGCAGGTAGTATTGTCCAAAACGCTTGGCCAAACGGCGGGCTAATGTTTAACCAAAAGGAGAGCTAATTCTTGGCCAAAAGGCGAGTTAGCGCTTGGCTAAAGGCGGGTAAAAGATTGGCCAAGAGGCGAGTTAAAGCTTGGCTAAAGATCGTTTAAAGGTTAAGCAAACGGTCGGTTAAAGCTTGGCCTAAAGGTCGGTTAAAGCTTGCCTAAAAGACTGACTAAAAGCCTCACAAATTGTGATTTTTAAAATTAAAAATGCCATCAAATTTTATGTATATATATAAAAAAAAAACCTTACACAAATGACTTTTGGGTGGGGGTAAGACACATTCATCCCACTCCCCATTTGAATGGTAAATATCTAAGTTCACCAATTTTAATTTTCTGAAAACATGTCTAATGCAAAGTGAAACAATGTTAAATCCGATCTCCCGACCCTCAAAAGTTGTCGACCATAGGTTTAAATAAATGTATGGCTTTATTACTAAAGTTTGGGGAAAAAGATACATGTAACTCGCCGATGCGATTGTGAGATTGGTAAAAGCTTCAAGAAGTGAATTGCGTGTATGAGAAGTAAAGACGTCAAGGAGAAGTGGATTGATACGTGTGGTGTGAGACTGGAGAAGTGGATTGATACGTGTGGTGTGAGACAGGTAAAGGCTTCAATGAGGAGTGAATTGATATGTGTGAACACAACCTGAAAAATGAGTGGAAACTATGTAATCTGTGCGAGTGTTTGTTTCAACTTGGGGCGACGCCAGGCGGGAGGAAAAAAATCGATAGAAGTAAAGCTGGCAAAATAAATCACAGTACTTGTATCCAATTTGGAATTAGAATAATGAAAGATACAATCTGTTGTTTTGGAGTTGGTTGTGTGGCAGGCTAAGCAGAGGCTCGACTCAAGTACAGCACGTTTCTTCTTTAACACTGGTTATCATCATTTACTACATCGCATCATTAACAGTATGACAAATTAACTCTTTATCTGCTGTTAATTTTTCAATCGTATCGTCATATACCAAGGTGGATCAAAAGAAATATAAATATATAGACGCTATTTGTTTACAAAATTTGCTTGACATAATGCACAGGAAGAATATTTAAAAAAAGATATTAGGTATAACATCGTGCGATGAGAAATAACAGATAAAATAGTTTGGACATCATATAAGGATGAACGATCACCTTCCCATAAAAGCTTGTAACATGATGAGATAAGGATACAGAGCCAAGGGCAGACCTAGGAAAAGGTAGATAGACAACATCAAGACCATCCTGAACAAACATGAAAACACCTCAACCACAGCAACACACCTGGCTTTGGAACGTAGACTATATCTCTTTCAGAAATCTCTACTCTCAACGACAGGCGTGGAAGCGGTACAATACAAGAATTAGTGGATAAATCACGTGACAACATACAAACTTTTAAATTTCATATACTATTGCACTATCTCGGAAACTTAAAAAAGTCCTAACTTAAAATACCGATCTATCTATTTGCGCGCAATGAACTGGCCATCCACCTCCTACTCAGTGTGGTCAGGAGTTCTCTTCGCGCAACATGTCGAATATTAGATGCTTCAATATATGCGACTTTCTCGGAATTTCGTTCCGTTTAATAATGTTTGTTATTTGTTCTGTAGAAACCTGTCCACTGATTCGTGTATTGTACCGTGGAGGCTACGACAAAACCGTCACTTGGGGATAGACAAGTGGCTTACAATAGAGCACCACATAGAGAAGTAGATTTACAACATCGATCATGTTGATAAAGAGTCTTTTATCTTGCAAACTGCAAGGGGTAGGAGGGACAGACTTTCACTCCCTACACCAGTAATATACAAAATATTTTCATTCCGCCATTTATTTCTCACTTCCTCCTTCAGACCACAGCAAGTAAAATATTTCACTACTGTTTATATATGCCATGAAGACCACTCCAACAGATGCATTTGAAATTAACACACATTCCTTGAAGTTGTGTGTTCGGATGATCCGCTATCCAGCAAGAAGCCTAGCTTACTTGGAGACTTACTCCGTCACCCAACTTAGAGCTTTTCAAGCCTGAATCTAACAACTTCTAGATAGGAACGTATAACCACTTCTACTAAAACTAAGGTGAAGGCAGACCTAGAGGACGACCACGACAACGATGGACCACCAAAATAAAAGAGGCGAAAAATTCCAATGTATACTCAGCACACACGAGGGCCATCTCCAGAAAACATTTGTACCTCTGACGCTGAAAAGCAATAAAGGGGTTATCGAATAGATAGATAGACTAAAACTAACTAAACTTCTAGCTTCCGGGAATCTTTCCCGTACTATACTACGGCTTAGAGTCGACACTTTTGCGACTTGCCTAGTTGTTGTCTAACTCCCGAATCAATCAATCAATCAATCAATCAATAAACCCATAACCCTTCAGGGTCGTAGGGGTACCACATTGGATGCCTCAGCACACAGAGTCCTCCACCGAATTCTATCATCAGCGATGCGGATGAGTGTGGAAATATCTTGCCCTGTCCATTCCTTGATGTCGTCTGTCCAGGTCTTTATTTGCCCTCCTCTGCTTCTTCCACCCTCGACAGTTCCCTGCAGTATTGTTTCTGACAAGGAATCGTGCCTGCATACATGTCCGAACCATACTAGTTTTCGTCGTTTCACTATTGAAAGCAATGGCTCCTGAACGCCTGCACACATATCTACTTTATTTCTTACGTACACAGTGGTCTTATGTTCCCTATAGGAAATTCGTAGAATTCTTCTGTAGCATTTGTACTCGAAAGCCTGTAATCTTCTCTCCATGTCCGCAGTGAGTGTCCAACTCTCACAACCATACAACACAACAGAATGCACCAGCGACATATACAGTTTGATTTTCACTCCAACACTGATGTTGTTTTTCCAAATCACCGTTAGCCTTGACAAGGACGCTAAATCCATCTCCAGACTTATTTTTAGTTCTGCTTTGCATTGTCCATCGCTGTATATACTGGATCCGAAGTATTTGAAGGTATTCATCTCCCGAATGCCTAATCTCGAATCGAAAGTCAAATTGCCAAGTTCTTCCCAATTAGCTAAAACTTCCGACCAATCAAAATTCTTCATGCATGTCACATACGCCCATCCGTTTTCACCCCTTATGTTCATTATAAACAAAGGTGCGGCAAATGTGCACATTCATACTTTCTATAGGAATTGTGTATTTCCCTAGACATAGCGTCTATAGTTCTTAGTGCTCGCTTAAGGAATATATTGTGTCCGTAAACATATTATTGTTCTGCCCTACCAAATCCTGTATAGATAGCAGAGAATTAACAGTACCTACGTCTGGCAGTCTACCTGGTCGCTTGTTCTCATGGTCCAAATAGCAATTATTATTGAACCGTAGGTCCGTCTTTTTACATTTGCGCGTCTGAATCATCTGTAACGGCTATTTATGTTTGAGGTGGTTGTGTGACAGTATTATTACATGAGCCATTATCGACTGGTCATGCAATGAATCGTGGTATTTCACACAGTCAATCCTTCGCTGTCGGTGAAGGGTTCTCACTATCTTCTGTAATGTCCTTAGCTTACGATGGGTTCTCCATTCTTGCTAAGATGTACCTACCCAACTCTGGCACAGCGTTGAAGACATTATCAAATGGATACCTGATCTTGTAGACACTCTCAAATGGGTGTCTGTTATTGAATACACTCTCAAATGGCTACCTGGTGGTGAAGATACTCCCAAATGGCTACAAAGTGTTGAAGACATTATAAATGGATACTTGGTGTTGAAGCCACTCGCAATTGGATACCTGTTGTTGAAGACAATATAAATGGATATCTGGTTTTGTTGAAATTCCTGAAATGAAGTGGCTGACAAACTATTCAAGAGAGTAGCTGCTGCCCAACAATTTCCCTCCAGTTTCCGTCGAGTATCACACTACTAACTTGCAAACAGATCGTGAGAAAAAACTACAGAGAAAACTAGTACATCATTGAACTAACTCATAGACAGAAGTGTACTTTTTAAACACCAAGAAAAGCCCAATGCAATTGACCCTACTATAATAGTTTAGGAGAGCAAACCAGTGTGGGATATTACAACTGAACAATACATGCTCTTGTCAACGAACATCCAAATCCAAAAATCCATTACATAAAATGTAGAAACATGAGAAAACAGTCGAGTTTCTGCTCAAGTCTCAAAGAAATACTAGCATCCCACAAGACGTTTCATCATATTCTAACCATCGACAATATATTCTTTAAATACATCACAAATGAGGAACCGTGCTATGAGGAACCGTAAACGCTATTGATTGTCAAGAGTTGTCTGCTCCCAGGTACACAACTACTTCATCTTCTTCATCATCCAACCATCATTCATCCATCATTCATCAATCACCCAGTCATCCATCATGCAACCATCATTCATCAAGCATTCATCAATCACCCAGTCATCCATCATGCAACCATCATTCATCAATCACCCAGCCATCCACCATGCACCCTTCATCCATTCATCAATCACCCAGTCATCCATCATGCACCCATTATCCATCCTTCATTCATCAATCACCCAGCCATCCTTCATGCATCCATCATTCATCCATCATTCATCAATCACCCAGTCATCCATCATGCATCCATCATTCATCAATCATTCATCAATCCATCATTCGTCTGTCATCCAACCATCATTATCTATATTGAATGGTGATGAGCTGTTTTACTTTTTTACTAAACACACTTCAATATTGATTTGAAATGATACGAGCTTATGTCTTCCAAAAATCGTACTAAAAGTGCAGATCTGTTCATTTTGTATGGATTATACGTGTGAAAAGACTCCCCAGAGAATTAGAAAGCAAATATCACAGGCTTCATACAGTAGCTTACAAACTGAATGTATTACACAGACGACTAGATATTCATGACAACAAGTTCTGATAAAAAGCATACATACATCAATTTCCGTTATCAATGTCAAATATGATTACAATGTAAAACAGAGCACGTAACAACGCCTGAGGAGGGATTCATAAAACAAGCTGTTTTAACATCACAAGGAAAGGAATAAAAAATGAATAAATCATGATGTTTACATGAACATGGCAACCTAATAAACTACATATAGAGACTGAAAAATGAATTCTCGCTATGACGAAGAATATTATAGAAACATTATATTGTGTTTCATGAAATGGACTTTTGAGAATGTGCACAATGGTTATCATAGAATGTGATATTTCGATTATGTGCGTCATACGGAAGGTGGACGAATCATTACAAGATAACACAAATGATAGAGAAGAGAAAAGAAGTAACGTGGATTCAACATTGAGTCTCTAAGATATAAGAGAGTTTTTGGCTGATGGGAAATCAAGCCTCCAAAAATGACTCATTTGATGAGTCCCTTATTTGTCATTGGCTGTGCCACCAATTATAATCATAGTAACAATGAAAATTTCGGAAATAGTAAAATCAATCATTAAGAAGGCTTAACTTCCCATTAGCAAGTGGGTCTTATAATATACAATGCCATGGTTTTACTGAGGTTTAAGAGTGTATGCAAGAGATCTATGACGGAGTAAGACCAAACCCTTCTGCAGTATGATCCTACGATCTCAAACAATGTCATTTATCTTGTCTGATTTTATAGTCCGATAAAAATTGGTTATAAATCAACATTGCTGGGAGTGCATCTCTCGTATATATATTTTCTAGCTATAATTGTGAACATTTTCTCAATGACTTCTCGTCCGTGTTTTGCCGGGACCCGAGAAAGGAACAAAACCATAGCAGTGCTTTTACCTGCCATTCATATCGCAGGATGATATTGCTGAGATTTTTTGGGGATGTATTGGTTGTCCTATCCCATGGAGACTCATATAATTCATAAACTTGGATGGGCTCCATGAAGAGACAAAATAACGAAACGAAGTACCAGTGTCAGAATGCACTCCATTCTTCGGACAACGTTTGGTCTGTCCCTGTATCTCGTTGTTAGGTTGTGTTAAGTTTTATTTTGGTAACACATCTACCTATTTTTGTTTATCTTGATATAATTCATAAACCACCCTGAATTTGGATTCGTCAGGTAGAAAGGCGCATATGCAGCAATGCTGTAAAATAGTGCACAGCGCATTCCCTTATCCGAACTACATCCTGCTAACCTGCAGAAAGTTGAGAATGAATACAGAAGAAAACAGTATCAATCACAGGATAATCTATTTGAATCAATCAACCGCCGAAGACGGATGTGTTGGGCCATTGGCGCAAATAAAACGGCAACACAACGCATTTCCATTCTCTGGACTACATTCAACTGGAAATCTTGTAGGATCATTGTCCTGTTACAAGAGAAATCCAGTGGGAGTTTGAGAATGAACGCTGAAGAAGAAGAAGAATCCATCATATAGCATCAATAAACATGAAGAGACATAAAACAATATTGTGTTTTTGTCGACAGAAAATGATGCCTTTAAAGGTTTGTACTACATTTGCATTTGATGGTTTAGTTAAATGGCAAAGTTGCCTAATTACTATGATAAGAAAAATCTTCACCATCAAATGTTATTTCTGCAATGAAAATTGGCTGCAACTGATCATCAGCATTATCTTTGACACTTGTAGAAAGCTAGTAACGGAAATACCATACAGTGTGTGTCCACTCCTGGTCAAATGCTGTCATGTCTTGTACTCTGTTGCCTTATCTGGTTATTATCAGACAGTGTGTGTCCACTCTGGTCAAATACTGTCCTGTCTTGTCCTCTGTTGCCTTATCTGGTTATTGTTTATGAATCGACACTATTTCACCCAAGGTAGACACATATGTGTTCAGCATCCTCTAGCAGATGACGAAGAGTATGTATACTAACGATTCCCGTGGCTCGCTGGTTAACCACACTTCTAATTCTGCAACGCAGAGGGTCATCTCTACTACTCCTATTTCCACATTTGTTATGGAATTCCTCAGATCTCAGCCACAATGTTTCATGAATTTCGGTGTATTATTGTCATGGTAAGTGACATGTATGGCATCAGTGTTATTCAGGACTATTTAAAGTAAATGTACATACAGCTAGTGCTCGACTTACGACCAAGATCGGTTCCGACAGACCGGTCGTAACACGATTTGGTCGCAAGTTGTGTACAATAATGTAAAGTGATGTTATACAAATATTTCAGTTAAATTATATCATAAATTTCTTGTATTATTGTTATAAATCATAATTTTCGATGTTCATCTTGTGCCATTTGTATCATCTCCACACCATTTTGTTTCTTATTTTTACATCGTCAGGTTTTAGAAAAAAACACTGCATTAACTGTACATGTACAACTGGTTTAATATTTGCAAAACATACAAAATACAGGTGTGGAAAATACTATAGGAAACATGCTCCCAATCGCAAAACACATCAAATTGTCATTAACATCAAAATATATAAACATGAACGAAACATTTTATTGGCCACTGGTGCTTGTTACAGATCATTAATGTCATCATCTACGGCAGCAGTTGGTGGTACCGGATTTGATTTTTTCATAAATATGGTGAGCTTTGTCTGAATTGTATGTTTCTTTTTTTCATCAAAAATTTCACGATATGGATGAAACACATCGTGCGCCACGCGTTCAATCCTTGCAAATCGTTCGATGTTTGAGTCCATTGCTTCGAAATGTATAAGAAATGTATTCGGTAAAGATAAGCCTTCTGATAATTCCTTAATGGTGAACTTTCTGTATGCCTCATCATCTTCTTTCTTGGCTTCTTGGACCTAGGTGTATTGAGTGTGACCGTGTTATTTCTTAGAAATTGATGACGCCGGCTAGCAGAACAGCATCATCATAGCAACATCTTAGCATCATACCTCCCTTTCCTTAGTTAACGACCGCCGATGATTGCAGACAACACCGTTTGACTGATAATTGAGGCAGAAATAAATCTGAAATCTAATACATGTATGGCTAGTTATTGCGCTGGTTAAGTAGAATGATCGTAAGTTACATAAGAGGTAAGTCGTTTTATCTCTGTAACTATGCATGTACTGTAAAGGAAATTAATGCTATTTTAGTAATAATCGGCTCTTTTGGGAAGCCGCATCATGGCCTTATATATCGTCATTTTGACATCCATGTCCATTAATGATAGTAGGCGTGCCTATCTGAAAATATCAACACAAATATTCCACCATGTCTCTATGTTCTCAGTTTCTTACTTAAGTTTGAAGTGTCTTAACCATGACCAGTCTTTAATGTTATCGATCAATACTTTCTTTCGACCATTTCTTCTTCTTCTTCTACCCTCAACTGTTCCATTTATGATAGTTTTGAAAAGGAAGTCGTGTCTTTATATGTGAATCAACCACACACGCTTACGACGTTTTACCACTGCCATGAAATGTTCTTGTTGACCTGCCGAATATTTATTTTGTTTCTCTCGTATATGTTGGTTTTCTATTCAATGTAATGGATGCGCAATATTCGCATGTAACATTTATGTTCAAATCCTGTATTCTCCATTCTATTTCCGCTACAGCCGAAGACGGATGTGTCGGGCCATTGACGCAAATAAAACGGCGACACAACCTATTGCCATTCTCTGGACTACATTCTGCTGGAAATCTAGTAGGACCATTGCCCCTATAGAGATCCAGCGGGAGTTTGAGAATGAACGCTGAAGAAGAAGAAGAAGATTTCCGTTGTAATTGCTCTATTCTCACATGTGTACAAAAGAACAAGTATTATTGAACAATTATATACGTTTATTTTCACTGCTGTACTTATTTACGTCTTTTATATGGTATTTAATCTGGACATTACAGCTGGATATTTCAAGTCTTTATTTCTTTGGTAGTGCTTCCATCTCTGCTCATATAAGATTAAAAATATTTAAAGTTATCAACTTCTTCTAGTTTCTGTCCATTCACCGAGATGTTAACGGAGTCGTGTTGTCATCTCTGTTAGCTATTGTTTTGCTTTAGTACACACTTATTTCTATACCATAGGTTTTGCTAGTTTTTCACGTTTAATTTCTTGGAGTTTTTCCCAGTATAATATCAATGGGGTATGCAAGTCGCAAGGTGCACTACATATCACTAATGGCGAAAAAACTATAACTTTCATATCAACAATGGTATAAAACTATAAATTTCATACCAAATATGGTGTAAAACTACAACTTTAATATTAACAACGGTGTAAAACTACAACTTTCAGACCGACAATGATGTCAGACCTACAACTTTCATATCAACAGTAATGTGAACACTGCAAATTTTATTTACAACTTTCAAGGCAACAGCAAATAACGGTAATTAATTGAAAATTATGTATACAAAAGGAAATCTTGCTGTTTGAAAAAGAACATCGTGAAAGTATGTGAATGTCTCTTGACAGTTGAACATTTTATGGCTGTTTGTTGTCGAGAATCTCATGGGTAAGTTCTGCATTAAGTCACTGCATAAGCTAAATTATTCGATATGTTCACCGGGAACCTGTACAGTTCTTATTCTGTAGAAAGGTCGCATATATGATGAAGGTAAATTGACTTGCTAACGTTTGTCCCAGCGGCCAGGGCTCGACCTGCAAGCAACACTAAAACAGTTCTACCACCAAAGGTCAACGCGACGATCTGACAGTTTATTGAATAATGTATACGGTAGATAGATGGGGCCGCTCCTGTGCAATAAAAAAGAAAAGATTGGACCGTATGAAATGAGGAAATTTTGTGCTTTCTATTTGTTTACGTCAGTGTTGGTGTTAAAGGTGATGGTCTAATCCTCAGTCAGAGATGCTGCTAGAAAACTGAAGATAAATGAAGGCAGCTCTGTATGAGAGATACAGTAAAATCAATGTTCCTACCTCTTAGTCATATTTTGTATTATTTAGACGAATCTACATTGGTAAGTAAAATACAGTAGACCCTCTAAAATATGATCACACAAGGGACTACAGCAAACAGCTCAAAATTTGGGGTTGTGGGAGGGGGGGGTAAACATATGGAAAGACGCTTACTGCGCTGATACCCTACTACATTAAGTAAGAGGTTCAATGATTCTTCTCTAGATTACGTATGAGGTTCATTGATACTCTACCGTATTACGTATGAGGTTAATCAATACTCTACTGTATTACGTATAAGGCGCATTGATACTCTACTGTATTCAATTCTCTCATTTTCTACATTTTCCTTTATGAATTCTCCTCTCATTTTTCACAATTTCCATCTTGAATTATCCTAGATTTTCTAGCATGAATTCTATACCCTCCATTAGTTACTAACATGTATTCCTTCAATTCTTCTCCACTCCAATCTACTCTTTAAATTCTTTTCCTCCAATCCTCTTCAACTTATTTTCTTTCTTGACACTTTATTTATGGCTGGATCTACTGTGAACTTTCTGGCATCACTTGAAACAACGACTTCATTAAAGCACAACTACCAAATAGAAAATGTTCAGCGCACCAACAACATTACGATTTAATTGAACTCAGAACTTACCTTTTGACATTTCACTTTTCACGAACCAGGTGAAAAATGGTTTATCAAAGAGTTGCATTTCTACACAATATTTGATTTTTTTTCTATTTTAATCGTTAGTATATTAGTGTCTTTATAGTTACATAAGGACCCTATTGTTTTATTAACCACTTGATTCTGCTCTCGCATGATTCAAAGGTTAGACTAACACACACAGAGCGATCCATAAAGGAAAGAGAAATAATGTTTCAGTAAAAGTGTTCTCGGGGAAGATAATCAAATGAAAACAATAGATTCTAACTTGGACAAACAAGAAATTACAGGAAAAAAGACTGAAGAAAGAAATGCAATGTTTGATAGATTTTGAAGTAGGCAATTCTATCCGACCTACTGTACATTGTAGTATGTCAGTTTGTTGTGTTAATAATTGAATATTTGTATTTTTTTCCAAATATTAAAAGAATAATCGTGATTTCTCAAAAATTCTTGCAACCTTAAAAACATATAACTTTGTCAAACGTGTTTAAATTCAGTATGCTACTATTGAAAGAAGAGTAGCTGAAGTCGGATGTGTAAGGTCGATATGAGAAGATATCGTATTCAAGTTGTAATCTATGGCAGATTATATTCCATTCTCTCAGGATACTAGAAACTATACATTTCTTACATTTGAATTTCAGTTTTAAAACATTGCAAAAGTTAACAAACTCCTGTTTACAGCATATTTACACACTTTTTGAAAATTAACCAAAAAGAATACCTTGTACAGATTACATAGAGAGAGAACATACCAAGTGGTTTAGCCACATTATGAGAATGCATCACGAAAAGTTGCCCTTACAAGCATATAATCACATGAGATCAGGATACAAAGCCAGAGGAAGACCACGGAAAAGATGGATAGAAAACGTCAGGGACATCCTGTACAGACGCGGTCATAGCACAGCCGAGGCCACACATCTGGCTTTAGAATGCAAGCTCGAGCTCCAATCACTCCTACGCTTAACGGCAAGAGTGGATCACAAACCACCTGGGGAAAGACAATAGACAATAGACCAAAAAGAAAAAAGAATTATCACGATATAAATTTTATTTCTAGTGAAATTTGAAAATAGCATAATTTATAATAAACGGACTATAGAGTGAGATAATGGTTGGTTAGTAGTTTGGTTGTTATTCTCCAGGAATTCCGAGCGATTTGCTCTGACTTCCTATGAGCAGTGTGGTGGTTTCTCAGAGCTGTCGTTCATACACAGGAGACTCCAGTTTTCGGCTTAATAGAATATTATGAATCCTTCTACTTAGAGGGGTATAGCGAGATTGTCTAGAATCATTATCACCTGACATATAATCCCTCAGCATCGTAGATCTGACACTTTAAAAAACCCTTCTAAACTCTATTCATGGGGGTTGACTGCTACCTTTGTCAGAGTCATAAATGTGAAAGTCTGAAAGTGAAAGAAGAAGAAGATATTTACGTGTATTACATTTATATCGCGTGAGGTCCGATGTATTTTATAAATGAATTAGCTTATTTTTCTATACCATCCCACAAGTCAAACAATTGTCCAACCAACTGCAAGTCAGTTGACTCTAGAATGTCGACCGTCGTTTATTCAGGATTAAAATACACGTCAGTTTGAATGATTGTTCTTGTTGAAGAATAAAAGCACATACAAAATTCAGGACAAAGTAAACACCATATAGACATTTCTCTTCATTTAATCTATACCAACAGGAGATTCTGAAATTAACTGGCACCATTCACAGACGGTTGTTATTTTGACTGTAAGAAAAGCCAAAAGGTCTGTAACAGAAACACCGGAGAGAAATAAAAAATATGTATTATTTTCCAGGGCTGACAATCTAATGAAATAATTAAACAAAGCTCAGATAGGGTCAAGTTGCCAGCAAGTAGCCATAACACCAGGAGAAATACCCACTGTGTAAACGTTTATATAAATACAGTAATACGTGTATAGAAATGTAGAAACATTGTAGACGTGAACCTTGCGTTTCACATTTTTAAGAAAGAAAGTTTTAGCTGTAATGTTTTAGCAACTATTTAGATACGCGAAACTTTATAGGATAATTGAAAGGAAAAAATTGTTATATGACATGTGTACTAATTAACGCAATAAATATAATACATTCCAGTTCGGTGAAGCGATTATTGGCAAACATGATATATTTTAGAGGTGAATTATGTGTACACGATCGGACTTAGATATTTTCATATTACTGGACCAGGTCGTAGAAATACTAAAGTCTTTCTCATCAGATTAGCTCCTCTTCATTTTGAGGAGTTTGCGCTTGTTTGGCTGGCAGTTTAAATTGAGAAGCGTGAAGTCGAAAAATAATAACTGTAAATCGGAAGAAGTAGAATATGGATACCGGAAAAAGAAGAAAAAACCTTCAAGTTGGATGAGGTAAAATAATCTGAAATTAGGGGCGGCCAAATAAAAAAATAAATCTCAGAGACGTATAATGACTCAAAAATAATAAGAAATCTATGCACACCACGATTGTAATTCGACAACTCCGCGACTCACATTACCATGTTTATTGGGGACATATAAACCGTTTGAAACCGCAGATCTCTTTCCCGCCCCGCCCGACATCGATCTGAACCGCTTCAGTCCTCGCGATTTGCAAATTTCTCAAAACTGCGTAATTGCATGGTCAAGATATTGATGGGTCCCCGAAAATTCAAAACCGAAAGGGAAATGAAATGGCCTTCATTACGAGTCGAACACTCGGTTTAATTACAGCATTCAGCCTTTCCTCGATCGATGGACTGAGGCTAATGCATCATAATAATAAAGTCGAGTCCCGTTAAGATAAGGAGTTCTCTGACTGAGAGTTGAGATTTGGACAAACTTTAAGTCAGATTGGGCATAATGAGCGCTACAACATTGCATATTACAATTTAATTCATACTATTAGAAAAGCGCAAGAAGAGTTATGTTAGAAAATTACACTACTTTTGATTTCAAATCACCATATTCTCAGGGGCATCTTAAATAATTTGAAAAAAAATGAGTTTGCGGTAATACGGAGTAAAAACATTATGAAAGAAATAGGCACAGATGTGTACTTAGAAATAGTACACAGAACGCAGTGTGTTGCGGGGGACGAAAAAAGAACGAAAGAGTAGTGACGCTGCTGCATGCCATGCACGTTGTGAGATGCGACTAAGGATGTTTACGATGAAGTTGTCTTTCTTATCCAATATAGGGTCAAAGTTACCCATATCCACGCCAAAGATGAATGTACCAAAGCAATAGGCGCAGATATAGCAGACAAACTGCAAACCATTACACAACGGATTCCCCTCTTTGGACTACATGCTGAGGAGTTTGTATGTTTGATAATATGCAGGAGTTTGGGAACAAACGTACAAGAAGAAGAAATCATCATCAGGAGACATATTCTTTCCAGAACGTTGTCTTTCCTATGGATCTCTTGAATTATCCGCGGTCTTGAGCAAGTTGTCCTGCCTCTTTTAGTGACAATGCGGGGTCATACTTGAATGTCTTTTGTCCAACGATGTTTTGGGCAGCCTTTGCCCCTTTTGCTTTCTATCATCCCCTTCAATAACACTCTCTCCATGCCGTTGTATCTCTTAATGTGACCGAAAAAGACAGTTTTTTCCTTGGTAGTGTGTTCAGAATTCAGCCTTCCTGGACGTTAATTGTTCTTAACACCTCCTGGTTTGTTTTCCGTCCTGTCCATGGTATTCTCAGAACTCGTCTATAGCACTTTAATTCAAATGATGGTATTCTCTTGTCCACTGTTTTATTTAGTGTTCATGCTTCACGTCCATATGTCGCCACAGGAAACACACATGTTTTTAGTAAACACAACCTGGTTCTTATTTTAGTACCCTGCCATGGTTTCTTTAACTGTTTTAATTTTGAAAGTGCCATTGCTGTTCTTCTCTTAATCTCAACTGCGCAGTCACCCGCATTATTAATGATTCTTGATTCGTAACAAACGTCACATCACTGGGGACATTCCCATATATGCTCTGCTTGCCGTTCCGTCAGCCATCTAAAAGTGTATAAGCTCAGCGTCATAGATCTTCTGATAATTCCCAGGAAGGAGCACTTTCTGCCATCGCCTCTAGTCTCATTTTGAACTCTCTCCAATCTATCCACCTGTGTTTGCGACAGTGTCAGTAAACCTAAACCATAGTCCAACACATATAATACCGCTGCCTGCATCATCTGAAAAAGGGTTGGTTGCGACATCTCTGCAGATGCCATTATTTTGACTGCACTAATACCCTTCCCTGTTTTCTGTATAACATTGTCCACATGTTTCGAAAACAAAGATAAACTTCTATCAAAAGTGATGCCTAGATATTTGTAAGTCTGCTCCCTACCAATGATGTGCTAAGAAAAAGCAACGTTTAAGAAGGTTGGCTTTTCAACACCATATTGAGAAGGAAGTTATGATGTTCGCATGTGAAGAGACACGATTGCATGGAAAGATTGTTGTTGGAGGGGCGATAGAAGGCAGTAGATGCAGAGACCGACATGGACGTCGTTGGACAAGAGACATTCAGAAACGCATGCACATGTCACTAGTTGAAGTGGGACAACTTGCCAGAGACCGTGGGGATTTCAGGAGATTTATAAGACTACGTTCTGGAAAGAATGCAACACATGACAACAACAAACCAGTAATTTTTTTTATATCTCCAAAATATGTTAGCTTTGATGATTATAGAGTTGTGATAAGCCAGACTTCTTCTATATTCAGGCATTAACATATGTCTGGGTTGAATCTTTTGTTTGTGAATGATATTATTATGACAGTCATATAGCATTTCAAATACTGACATTTACTTTTCCAATATCAAAGTTATTGTCCATGTCTCCCAACTCTGTGTTGTTACTAGAAATATATAGTAATTTCTGAATAGTTGTGTTTTTTCTGTTTGCCCTGTGGCATAGATTTTTCACCCGTGTTGTTGTTGTTTTTTTTTGTACATTACTAATCTCTTTCTGATCTATTCTGAATAGTCGTCTATGATGTAAATGGTTTACTGGAAATATACAAAGGCATTGAGATTTTTCAACAGCATTCAATAAATTAAAAAAATATCATATGCATCAAGTCCATATCAATGGATACTAGAAAACGTGTCCTCAAATGCTACATTGAACCATTGCTACTCTATGGAAGTGAAGAGTAGACAACAATTAAGTCATCACATAAATCATTGGAGGCATCCGAAATGTGGTTTATTCGAAGAATGTCACGCATTCCTTGGACAGCAAAGACTACTAATGAAGAATGTCTTAGAAGGATGGATGTAAAAATGCATTATTGATAATATAAGAAAAAGATAGTCAACATTTATATGGCATATAATTAGAGGAAGAGGCATTGAGAATATAGTGACAACATGAAAGATAGATGGGAAAAAAATCAAGTGGAACCCCCAGAGAAAAGATATCGGACAGTTTGACTAAATGGCTTCGATTGGCGTCACCAGCAGAGATGATGACAAATATAAGAGATCGATGTAAATGGAGAAATATGATTGCCAGCGACATTCGACACGATACTTGATGATGATGATTGAGATTTTCTAGTTGTTCTCTATCAATGATTATTATTGATGTCAACATATATCAGTAGATATGCAGTATTTTTCTTTGCACTGATGAAAAGTTTTTGAGACTTTCTATGAGGTTAAACAGACATAATTTAATATTATAAAACTCTGGAGTTTCTTTATAAATAAAGAGATGCAATCCAGTGAACATTTTCTAAGGAATATAAACTTTTCGAACGATCAAGTCACAGCAGCAGAAGAATTATCTTGGATATTTCTCTTAAGTCTTTCATATCTTTAAACATATCATTTCTGAGAAGCGTTGCTCCCGCACGCAGGTTATGACTTCAAACATCCCGAATTTCCACTGTATTTTCCAAGATTGTGGAATCTATGAAGAAATATTTTATTGTGTATTTACAGATATCTTAAACCTTAGCATTGGTCTACGTAGGCTCGCCTGAATAGTACTTGTTTTGGGATGCGGAATTTTGACATTCTGCGGACGTGCCCAGTCAACAGAAACTGTTTCTATTAAGTGCTTCCATGACATATGGTAGATGAGTGCTGGGCATGTTGATGATATTGTCGTGCCATTGAATGTTTTTGAGGAGACATCTTAGGTGAAAGGTGTTTAGTCTCCTCTAGTGTTTTGTGTAGGTTGTCCATGTTTAGGAACATTGTATAGTTTTCTCAGCTCAGCACGCATGTTTGCTATTTTACGATAATTTATAATATTTTATATTTTGTAATTTTGTATTCAGTTTTAGCGTTTATTTTTCCAAGCTCGTTGTGACAGTAGGTCAAAATTCTTATCCGCGTTTATTTCATTGTCTGGGAAATGGATGTAATTATGGATCCTAGATAACACAAATGTTCAACTTGCTTTATATCAGCAATGTTTAAAGTGATATTTGTTGGTATTGTACATCCTTGACACATTACTACAGTTTGTTTGATATATAATGTCATAGTGAATAGTTCGCAGGCCTTTGTCATGTTGCCGATTTGGGACTGTAAGGTAGACTGACTGTGTGGGCCACTAGTGCAGCCTTCATCAGCGAAGAGAAGTTCTCTGATGAGTATTTCTGGTGGTTTTTATCTTTGCTCTGAGACGTGCTAAGTTCAAGAGTGATCTGTAGTTGTCGGTGCGCATGTAAACGTTACCTGTTGCATCTGCAAGAGCATGTTTCAGAAGCCGCTGCAAAGAAGATTCCGAAAAAAGGGGGGACCTTCCTAACGTAATAGTTAAGCTGTTCGCCTTGTGTTCAAGAGGTCATGAGTTCGAATCCGGCTCCTGTCGTCTTGTCTATAAGGTGGATTTTTTCGGAGATCCCTGTGGACTATGAAGTCAATCCTCTGCGACTTTTGAATTTTATTTTTTTAGATTCCGAAAAGGGTTATGGCCTTGAAATTGCTTTACTTCAGTCTTCACTGCAAAGCTATCAAATGTGTTGCCCTCGAACGATACGTTTGCGCGCATGTCTTCATGTAAGGAAGTAATCAAGTCTAGCGTTCCGATGAGGAACCAGTAACTAGTATAATTTTATATAGAACTGGTTTGCTAACAAATATATTCTGGTCTATGGTCTGCTTAAAATCACATTAACAAGACAAATAATATCTACATTGGTTTGGTCCGTGTGGTTAGAACGCCGTTCTCAGAACCTTGAGGTCTCGGGTTCAATCCATAGTTAGGATAAGATTTTTTTTCTTTCGGAGGTACAAAGAAAATCCTTCATGTACATGTCGCGGCGCCTGCTATGGCAAAGCGGCCCTTTTTTCCACAGCCCATAGAAAACCTCACTGCACCCCTTGAGGAAAACATGTTGTAATGAAAAGTTGGTTTGTTCTAATTCATATATACTACTTTGGCAAACACTACCTTAGACTATGCCCTGTTAAATGGCAGGAATAAGAGGAAGAAAACAGAAGAATGCTAGAGGTTCTATTGGTCAAGACGTTGCTATAGTATAACATGCCATATAGTACTTGTACTGTACTATGCGCGATTTCTACCCGCTGACTTAACAAAGGTAGATGTCGAGATTGATCAGTGTAATGACAGATTCAGCTGCAAAGAATTTTGGAATGTGATACCATGCAACTCCATGGGATTGTACACGGTCAAGAATCTAAAAAGCACCTCCTCGTGTGGTATCCTTGATACAGATTGTTACGTAGCTCCTGCGAAACACATAGTTAATACTATTTGAGGATTGTGTTCGAGAAGTGAAGATCGTGATGTAATTATGATTGATTGCACACTACTGATAATCAGGGCCGTAAATACGTCTTCAGTAAGGGAGGGGTGGGGGTTACCTAAAATAATATGAAATAAAGGTCATTGGTCCATTTTCTGTGATTTGTGTGTAACATCCCCCCCCCACCTCTTTTTCTTCAGAAAGTGAATATCTTCTTTACGAGAAATCGTCAAGGCCAGCGGGAGAGGTGTAATAGTTTTGGATGGTACAGTGGAAAATGACGGACGAGAATATTATTTTTATGTGGTTAATATTTGTGGTAGGTATCATTTACCTTTGCAGTTGGGTGCATCTGCTTCTACTTTTCCTTAAATTCTTAAATTCGTTTATTGTCATCGTATTACGTTTTGGGTAAATTTCTAGTAATAGAAGTTATGTTATCCTTTTACGGGATGGGATGGGGGTAAACATCCCACATACCCCCTTATCTACGGTCATGCTAATAATAACTCCGAATGGAACCTCTTAGTCTCCGCTGCAAAATCACTGTCCCAACACAGTGTCCGTCAGTGGCTAGTCTGGAAGGCTAGGCTGTCAAATCACATATCTCACGAAATCACGAAATCGAGATTATTGAACAGGTCTTAAAGAGGTAAGGCTGGTTTAATTAGTTCAGTCTGAAGACATCACAGCGTTAGGGGGCAACACTAAGTGCAATGGGTGGTACACTCTCGTTAACTGAATACGGAAGCTTTAACAAAAGCAACAATTGAGAACAAGCTTCTAGTTTTCTTGTGGAAGTATAAGGCATGAAAAAACAAAATACAGGAAGCCATACTGTTTTGGACAGCAGAATAACATATGCAGAAGATTAGACAACAGAATAACGTATGCAGAAGATTAGACAACAGAATACCGTGTAGACTTTTTTCTAATCTTCTACACATATACAGAATAACGTTGATGATTAGACTTGAATGACGTTGGTGTACAAAACTTCGGTATTAGGGTGAACCAATCCCGATCCAACTCTAATGACGTAAGTTTTCTATACTGAAAAAAAAACAAGGCTCTTAGTCTAGAAGGGTTTAGTATCCAGGGATACATGCATCAATTTACGCTTCAATTACAAGACGTGAGTTCTCTAGTAGCTAAACACCTAATGCAAGGTAGATGTAATCTACCCAAATTCAACTTCCTGTTTACCGTTTCCAGAACGGAACTTATACAGGGAAATGTTCTAGCCTGAAAATTACTAGAGCTAAGTGTGATCAACTGGCATTGCCAAACTCTACAACACACTCGAAGCCGGGATACAGGTAAAATGGCTGTCATAACATATGAAAGTCCACAGATGAAAGGTTAAAACCAATATTCTAGACCTAAATCACACATCGTAACATAACCTAATCTACTTCACTCCAGCGAAAATCACAAGAGACATCCTGTTGGTTATACTCTTCGACTTCTCCTTCTTCAGCATTCATTATCAAGTTCCTGCTTGATCTCCCTTGTAGTAGGACAATGGTCCTACAGATTTCCAGCAGGATGTAGTCCAGAGAATGGAAAAGCGATGTGTCACCGTTTAATTTGCGACATTGGCCCGACACATCCGTCTTAGGAGGGAATATGTATATGAGCGCGAATGCAAGCAGCAACAATAATAGACAAGACTTGAACAAATCAGAACTGACATCAACAAGTTATGTTTTTCTTTGTACAGTCAACTTGGCAATGCTTAAAATGTGACACTAGTTTTTAAATGAAATCCAAATAGCATTTGTTTATATTTCTTAGATAAAATCAACAGCTATGGGCAGCCACTTGCAGCGATCAGTCGGAGACAACATAGAATGTCTTGAGATTATAATTTGAATACCATCTACAGACAACACATTCCCCTTCTTAATATTCACAAATAATAACACCGAAGGGAGAACTATTTTGTAGTTAATTTTATGTCGACAGTACAATAAGGCCAGCTAAATATTGACCTAAAGTTATCGCATTTTTGTGCGATTATTGTGTCGCGTCGTCTGTTGTCTCGACAAACTAGTTTCATATCAATTATGAAGGATTTTAATGTAGTGTTGCATGTACAAATGTATTTGTAGTACTCTAAATTCTGGTATATCATTGAAATGATTATAATAAAAGATATTTGCTTTACTGTATTAGGGTTTTGTCTAATATGTTTGGCACTCGTTTACTGACGTAAAACTGTCGATCAGATGTACAATGAACGCACAGACAATAACACTATGTGGTATGGTTATGAAAAAAAAAAGCAGTTAGCAGTAGGCCTACACAAGACAGGTTCAAACTTAAATTGTTTTTGAAGAAAATATAAGAGAGACAGTGAATACATAATAAAACCATTTCACAAACAAAGGCACTATAACAGAAAGTATTAGATGGCAGACACTTAACAGCGGTGATGTCTGCGCCTTTCGTCCTAACACACTTGCTTAGGCGTAGTCTAGAATATTATATTTGTCTTATTTATATTTTCTTTACTCTTGACTTTTTGTTTCAGATAAGTGCCGGCATGACGTATTTGTTTGTATTCTTCGCTTTTTGTTACCCCTATTCTTTATCTTTGGCATCAATAATGAATGTCTTCCGGAAAGGGGACACAACCCTAGGGGTTAGTTCTCTGTAAACTAAAACCTCGAAAGCTAATATTTTCAAAGATGGTGGAGCAACAGCAACGGATAACGATTGTAACAATACTATCTTCATGTCTTTATCGTAATGCTTGTATTTCAGTAGTAAATATTTCGTTAGAAGATTTGTCTTCAATCTGGGCCACATAGCCACCATGGGAGCAGAAAGTCAATGAGAAAAACTTTGAATTTGAGGGAACCACAGATTTGTCTAAGGGAGAGCAAAGTAAGGTAAATATTTAAATGATAAAATGACGATAAATATATATATTTATTCATTTCCTTTTGCGCTAAAGTTAGCGCATAGGGCAGAGGTCTGATCTCTCCAATTCTGTTTGTTCAAAGCTATTCTGTGCAGTTCTTGAATAGTATGAATATTGGTTGTTTTACTTTCTCTAAGTATTGTTCTTCTGAGTGTTTCTTCTGGTCTACCTCTTGCTCTTTTGCCTGTATGTATCCATTCAAGATATTGTTGGTGTATTCTGTTGGTCTCTGCGCGTAGAACATGTCCGATGTAGAACCAACGGCGTTTTCTGATAATATATATATATATATATATATATATATATATATATATATATATATATATATATATATATATATATATATATATATATATATATATATATATATATATATATATATATATATATATATATATATATATATATATATATATATATAGTAAACCTTAAAAATTCAATTCTCAGAAAACATATTTGTCATAATAGATGGCCATGTCAGAGAACGGTTGAGTATCGCTGCGGTATAAGATAAGATGAAATTTTGACCAATTATTAAACCTGATATATTTATATACGTTTCTTGTTTTTTCTGTGCAATCTTATTGAGAGTATGATCAGACAAAAATGTGGACTTCGTTCGTGAAGAGTGTCTTGAGTCCGTGTAAAACTGGAAGTTTGAAAGATTCGTGAGCAATTTCTTGAGTTAGTGTAAAACTGGAGGTTTGAAGGATTCACAGAAATTGTCAAGCACGTTCAGACGATTGATCAGGGCAATGAGAAAACAGGTCGGCTGGCGTGTGCCACTACTGTGTCGGACAGTAAAACAATGAATCGGGCAGACAATTTTGTAATTATTATAAGAAAATGCACAGGCAAAAAAATGAGGAGAGTGATTCCTTTCCAATTCCAGAATAAAGGAGCAGGGCTTGAAATGTGGCACCGCCGGAATTGATCGTTAATATGTGTGTAGAACTGTGATACGCAACTCTATATTTTTGTTCTGGTCTTTGTGCCAGATTGAACTTTTCTTGCTTATATGGTTTCAGCAAGTGTCTTAATTCTTAAAGTAGCAGTGCTTTCTAAGCTCAGGGGCCGATACTAATAAACTAACAAACTCACTAACTGATTAACTAATTAGCTAATCAACGAACTAATAATTGAAGTAAATAACTAACTGTAGCTACACGATTAGAGACACAGCCTGGAAGATAAGGGTCATAGGTGTCTCTCAGATCAATTTTGATACTGCCATTTAACAGGGCATAGTCTTAGGCAGTGTTTCCCAAAGAAGTATATATGAACCCCCAGGGGTCGATTTCTACTTGACGGGGATCTATGCCATCATTTAAATTGAGGGTGCACGAGATGTAAATAGATGTACTACATGGGTACACATACGTAGTGATGATTTGAGTCTTGATGTTGAAATTTTCTTTTAATTAATTGCAAATGAGCCATTTCTCACTTCAACTGGAATAAACAACATTTCTTGGGAATGAATGACTATTATGCAGGTATATGTTTGTTTCGTTATGGACCAAAAATCCAAGGGGAACTGCTCTTTGCGAGAACTTCAACTACATAAGCTAAAGGTGACTCAATATTCATTTTTTAAAAATAAAGTAATAATTAATTGAAAAAACGAACCCTTTGACATGTATAATATCTACAGCAGGGCATGGAGCAGCAGAGATGTTTAGTCGATATCGCGGTTATTTAAGCCGTTTAGAACAAAATGTACACTGGGTGTTTGCAAATCATTGTATCATTCATGGGCAGCAATTAGTAGCTAAAATCTGAGTGACATATTGCATAACTTTCTTCATTTTGTAATAAACGCAGTAAACAAGACTAGTAGCAGCGCGTTGAATTTAATGTTATTTGCAGAGTTGTGTGAAGAAAACTACGACGACTTTCATCAATTACTCATTCCCAATAAAATGCGCTGGCCCTCGAAATGCTTATGTTTAACAATATTCTTTTCACGTTTTGAGATCGTTTTAAAATTTTAAAGATCCCATTGTGAAAGAAAATGTAATCAAACGAAAGCCAGACTTTGCTGATTTAACAGATTTGTTTACTAAATTTAATATTGTTAATTTTCAGTTACAAGATGACAGTCTGAATTTAATTATTTTTTTTTGAATCCATCATTGCAGCTTTTCTTGCCAGAAAATTCATGCAGCAAAACATTGGACGGTGCCAAATTTCCCAGTTCCCAACTTGTTACTGATAAAGGCCCAGGATGACGACTCGCTGGTTTATGTTTAACATTTAAAAACTCTTCACACAGACTTTAGAATCAGGTTTGATGATGTTTTGGCTATGGAAATACCATAGTCATTTTCCCAAACTTTTTAAAGTCATGGCGCCCTTAAGGTTCAGATTATTTCCCGCAGCGTCCTTAATATGAAGCAAAACTAGATACCTGATAATTTTACGTTTATTTTCAATTTGTTTTTCAATTTGGAGAGGATGCCGCGGCGAACCTGGAGACTCTTTGCGGCGGCGCACACTAAGGGAACCTCTGTCATAGTGTATTATCAATTCATATGGCAACATTGAAGAATCAGATGTCATATTACAAGAAGAACTGATCGGAATGAGCATAATCGTAGAACTTAAGTACAATTCAGAAAGGGGTATCAGCAGTTCTGGCTTCAATAAGATGGACGGCCATCTACTCCGAAAGGGGGGATAATCAACAGCATGGTATTACGACATAAAATCATATAACTGTAAAGATATAATGCTGTTGGGGTTTTCACACAAAAAACCTCACTATACAGTCATAACATCTTCTAATACTATAATGTTGCATAATGGTTGGTCCGGTGACCACTAGTGGTTGCCACCCGAACTTCAATATGTTGATAAGAGGGTTTGGCCAGTCTTAGTTTTCAGCCTCTGGTAACTGGACTAAGTCCCATCTCCGCGAAAAAGAGCTGGCCTCGATGGGGTAATTTTGTGGAATAATTTTACTAGGATCTTATTTGTTTTGTTCGAAATCAAAATATTTACTTGCATTGTGTATCTTCACTCAATAAAGATATGAATAAAAATTGTATATACATTTTTTTGTTGCAATTGTCCACTCTACAAAAATTATATCAAAGTGAGTTGCACTCTGACAGTTCTCGCAAACACATTTGAATATGTTTTGGTAAATACAATATTAGGCAAGCAGGTGGTCTATAGAAAACACATAAAAAATCGGCAAGGGGTCTACCGGGCAAAAATGTTTGGGAACCACTGACCAAAGAATTAAATGTATTGTATTGAGCTTTACAGTTTTGGATTCCCCATCTGTGCATTTCTGCTCAACATATCCTACTTCTGTTGTCGGACTGTGCAAGCCATGTTGCATTCAATGTGAAGAACCAGCCAAAACCTCTAATATTATGACACAAAAATCATCTCAAACAGTGGTTTTCAACATACTCTATGTAACCTCCTCCGGAAGTCACGAACGAAAATATGTGATGGGGAAAAGAGGGCAGAAACTCTTCCAACAGGACCACGTGAAGATCATTACTTGCACGACAAACAACAAAACAAACTACAAAACTTACAAAAAAACTCACAGTAAGGTAATTACTTGCACTACACACAACAGTACTTACAACAAAAAGTTATAGGAAGATAATTAATTGCAGGACCAACAATAAAACGTCCAACAAAAGTCATAGGAATTACTTGCATGACAAACAACAAAACTCACAGAAGATAAATAGATTGCACGGCAAACAACAAAACTCACAGAAGATAATTACTTGCACGACAAACAACAAAACTCACAGAAGATAATTACTTGCACGACAAACAACAAAAATCACAGAAGATAAATACTTGCACGACAAACAACAAAACTCACAGAAGATAATTACTTGCACGACAAACAATAAAACTAGAAGAAGATAATTACTTGCACGACAAACAATAAAACAAACAACAACTGACTGATCTTGCTTTAAAAAGCGTAAATAAACCTGAAGATGTGTTTTAAAGTGAACGAAGAGGAGGTGACTTGGAATAAATAGTTTCCCAAAATGGAGCCACGTGCATAAAAGTGTGAGAACCACTGCTCTAAAGCATGCATAATATCATCAGTACTATCATCACAAGTATCATTAACTAAACTACTAAAATACTTTAAAACCTTTTTTGTCATCATGACCATCGTGACCATCTCTAACCTGTGTAAGAACATCAGTATTGTCCTCACCAGTATCATCAACTAAACTACTATAATAATTGGACGAATATCCTGTTCAGGACGTGACTATCAACCCAGAATTTTTTAGCTGTAGTGATTTTCTAGGCAATATAAATACGTTCAGTAGTTTGCCAGTGCTTTCTGAACGGTCTGGATGCACAATTGCCTGTGGCAGGGATCGAACTAGGTACCATGGCCATCACAGACTGGCCATGTACCCCTCAGCCACAGAGCAGAATTAAACTATCAACACACTTTAAAATCTCTTTGCCATCATCATCATCAGTGTCCATCTCTAACTTGTGTAAGAACATCAGTACCAAAATTATTGTAGTCTTTCTCGATATCATCATCAAATATGTCACTGCCAGCATTGTCACACACGTTGTCACAAACGTTGTCACGCACGTTGTCACAAACGTTGTCACGCACGTTGTCACGCACGTTGTCACACACGTTGTCACGCACGTTGTCACACACGTTGTCACACACGTTGTCACACACGTTGTCAGATTCACAACTTATGGAAAATATAATCATCGCAATCATCATCATTATTGTTATAAACAATGACTAGGTTGGTTAGTGTAATGTTTAAACTACATGTCAGTTGCGAGTCTCCCTTCCCTGACGCAGTTTCTATCTGGAATTCCTCATTATCATTCTTAAGTCAGTTGTCAGGTTACAGCGGCAATAAATTCAATGGATTGTGTAATACGTTTCAAGTCATCCATGGAACTCCCTCATGTTTGAAAGCAGTGCCGTATCTTTAGGCCATATTTTCTCACTCTCTTCTTAGTTTGACCCAAGAATAAGGTGTTTTTAAGTCTCCGGTCTCATCCCAAAGTTATACAGGTCTGTGTCACCACTTTTTTAGCTAGTCCCCCTCCCCCATTTTAACATTACTCATTGATGGTCCCCAGCTCGGATTTTTGTTTCATGTTGTTTTGCACATACTAAATATTCAGTTTGTGTTTGTGGTCTGTGTTTGCTATTTTTATCTTTTGGACTTTTATTTAATCTGATTTGTCACCTTGACAGATGGTTTTACATCAGTTTTGGTTGTCTAATTTCCTTCAATCTATGGGAATTTCTATTTCTCAATGGTGTGCAATCATTTTGAACACACATAATTCAACAACTATTTTAGCGTGTCTCTCATTACGTGGAGCGTCCTGCTGTACGAATGAAGTCTCCAAGTGGCCATTTGCAATTCAATGTTTCTTGTTCGGTGTTTGTGTGTTTCTTGAAAAAAAGTACCAGTTGGGCCGGAATGCAGTAACAAGTCCGTGTTCTTTTGTTTATTGCTAGGTATTTATTTTCAACATTGATAGTTAGGCGTTAATAGTAGCCTTTATACTTTATGTAGTATTAATGGTTGGTTGGTTGGTTGGTTGCTGATCCAGCGTTCCATGGGCTCATGCTCTTTGACCTAATGCCATTAAATGGCATTATATTGCTGAGAAGTATGTACATTTTCGGCCCACCCCTGTACAGAGCCAGAGAATAGCTATCACACCTCCAGGAAGTTAGGTTTCAACCTATGCACTGCTCCTAGCCACTGTAGCCAAGATAGGGTTCACTGTGCTCATTCTCGGACACCAATTGACTAATGGTTATACCGAGCTTCTCTACTGCTCCAGGCATGCAACCAAATGTTCAAGGCAAAAGGATTGTTACGTCCTGAGTCACTGTTCCTCTATGATGGGTTTCAGTCATAGGAAAAACAGTGCTGTCAGTTTCCTCCTCCCCAGTGCTGCACAGTACATCTCCCTCCCAACCACATATGGTGCATACATATATATTCAGGTAAACATGAAACACATTTCAACAACAAAATAAAAGCATAATTGTATAGATGATGTGCCATGAAGCTTCTCTAAGATAACCTCAATATAACGGCATGTCATCCACTAAGGTTTTATGTTGCATGTGTGGTATGTATAGTGGGCCATTGATGAGACCCACAGACGCAACCACATGCGTGATTGTCCACATCATAGATGTCTATGCCACGTCTGACCACTTGTTATTTTCAAGATTCGCATCAATAAACTGTCGACATCTTGTGGTCCATATATTTCCTTTGAGAATCCCTGTTCCACACGCACGCACATACAATCATTAATATCAACACATTACCACTACTATGCATAAACAGATTATATTCAAGTATAAACAGAACATCATAACAGACCAAATCAAATTAACTACAGTAAATAATTCAAAACAAAGTCAAAAGGGTCAACGACATTTGCTTAAACTCAGTTTCGAGATAGATAACTAGAAATAAATGGTTTTGTTTCGTATTGCAGATATGAAAATGTACTCCTGTTTTATATGTGATGTACATATATCAAATATACTTATACTAAATCATGCTTGCAGACTGTAGACAATACAAAGCCGATTGCAACAAAACTCTTTCACAGCCTGAAAATAAATGTTGCAGTAGTTGAAGCGAAATATATTTACAGCGAGATTTGCATCGATAACTGTTATCTGTGTGAAATTAATGACTTACGTGACGTGTCCTTAATTTATTTCATTATTACGGAAGATAAATTGTGTTGAACCAATTTTCCATTTGGTTTTTTTTATTTTAATAATTTTAGTTGATTCCATATTAATAGGCGGCTGCGTTCAGGGGCAATAACTCTGTGTGAAACTGGCAAACTATAGAAATGAATAATAGACCAACAAGGGAGGAAACTTATTAATGAGTCAAATGATTTTTCTGTTTCAAGCGTTGGCTTTCAAATTGAACGTTATAAATATTCGGTATTTTTTTTTTATTTTTTTTTTGCATTGCACCTTATTTTTAATTTGATAGCGAGAACGAAATAACAAAGTGTTTGTTGTTGGATGGTTTATCATACGGAACATATGCTGTTTGTACAAGACAGTCTCACAGTTCAATGTTTTTAATTTTGCTTGTTTTTACTGAAAATTATTCAGGATACAATTTTTGTTATTAACTAAACAGTAATGTAAGGTCGTGGTGACTGGATTACCAAAGCCGTGACCACCAATATTTGTAATGTTTCAGAGCTATGATATAACCACATTGGAAATTATTGAAAGGGTAAGGGTATCATATCCAAAAAGAGGTCATCATCATCATCAGGTGCCTTGAGAGCTGGCGTAGACGATCAATGCTCTCCACAGCTCTCTATCTGCAACGTTTTGAATTAAAATCGTTGTTGTTTCCCTCTTGTGCCAGGTTGTCAAACTGGCTAATGTTTTCTCACGTTTTCTCATGTTTACTCTATTTTATTATGTACCTCCCAGAAGAGGTACATTTGATTTAACTTCAATACAACTGTTGTCAAAGATATAACTGTTGTCAAAGAAATAACTGCTGTCACAGATACAGCTGTTGTCAAAGATATAAATGTTGTCAAAGGTATAAATCTTGTCAAAGATATAACTGTTGTCAAAGATACAGCTGTTGTCAAAGAAATAATTGTTGTCAAAGGTATAACTGCTGTCAAAGGTATAGCTGTTGTCAAAGATAAGGTTGTTGTCAAACATACAACTGTTGTCAGAGATACAACTGTTGTCAAAGATACAACTATTGTCAGAGATACAACTGTTGTCAAAGATAAGGTTGATGTCAAAGATACAACTGTTGTCAAAGATACAACTGTTGTCAGAGATACAACTGTTGTCAAAGATAAGGTTGTTGTCAAAGATACAACTGTTGTCAAAGATAAGGTTGTTGTCAAAGATACAACTGTTGTCAAAGATAAGGTTGTTGTCAAAGATAAGGTTGTTGTCAAAGATACAATTGTTGTCAGAGATACAACTGTTGTCAAAGATAAGGTTGTTGTCAAAGATACAACTGTTGTCAAAGATAAGGTTGTTGTCAAAGATAAGGTTGTTGTCAAAGATACAATTGTTGTCAAAGATACAATTGTTGTCAGAGATACAACTGTTGTCAAAGATAAGGTTGTTGTCAAAGATACAACTGTTGTCAAAGATAAGGTTGTTGTCAAAGATACAACTGTTGTCAAAGATAAGGTTGTTGTCAAAGATACAACTGTTGTCAAAGATAAGGTTGTTGTCAAAGATAAGGTTGTTGTCAAAGATACAATTGTTGTCAAAGATACAATTGTTGTCAGAGATACAACTGTTGTCAAAGATAAGGTTGTTGTCAAAGATACAACTGTTGTCAAAGATAAGGTTGTTGTCAAAGATACAACTGTTGTCAAAGATAAGGTTGTTGTCAAAGATAAGGTTGTTGTCAAAGATACAATTGTTGTCAGAGATACAACTGTTGTCAAAGATACAACTGTTGTCAAAGATAAGGTTGTTGTCAAAGATACAACTGTTCATATTGAAACAATGACCACCTCCATCAAGCAATCCATCAATCCGCCCGTTCATCCATCCGTCCATCTATCAATCTCTGTAATATAATTTAATATACCTACCCTTTTTGTGTTTATATCTATCAATCTGTATAATATATCTGTTTATATATATATATATATATAATATATACATCTATCCATTTAGTCATCTATCTACCTGCCAATCTTTCTAAGCTATCTATAAATAAATCTATTTATCTACTTGTCAATATTTGTCTATCTATATTCCTGTATGGTTAAACGTTTAATAACAGTCATTTTGCCTATCTGCCTCCCTCTCGTTCAACAATTCTTCCATCCATCCATCCAGCTGCGCGTCTGCATCTCTTGTTGCATGCCTGTGTATTATTATTTATTTTCGAGAAAAAATTACATGACTGGACAAAGTATATTATCAGTAAGTCACAAATGAATCAATAAAAGGCATACCCAAATAAGAATATGTGTCAACTATTATTAAAAGAAGACTTTGGTAGTATTTTATTCTTTAGCAGTATTTTATACTTTAGCAGTATTTTAGACTTTAGCAGTATTTTAGACTTTAGCAGTATTATAGACTTTAGCAGTATTTTAGACAGATGTATTTTAGACTTAGATGTATTTTAGACTTTAGCAATATTTTAGACTAGCAGTATTTTAGACTTTTGCAGTATGTTAGACTTTAGCAGTATTTTAGACTTTAGCAGTATTTTAGACTTTTGCAGTATTTTAGACTTTAGCAGTATTTTAGACTTTAGCAGTATTTTAGACTTTAGCAGTATTTTAGACTTTAGCAGTATTATAGACTTTAGCAGTATTTTAGACAGATGTATTTTAGACTTAGATGTATTTTAGACTTTAGCAATATTTTAGACTAGCAGTATTTTAGACTTTTGCAGTATGTTAGACTTTAGCAGTATTTTAGACTTTAGCAGTATTTTAGACTTTTGCAGTATTTTAGACTTTAGCAGTATTTTAGACTTTAGCAGTATTTTAGACTTTAGCAGTATTTTAGACTTTAGCAGTATTTTAGACTTTAGCAGTAATTTAGACTTTGGTAGTATTTTATACTTCAGCAGTATTTTAGTTTAACAGTAGGACTTATACTTATATCAGCCAAGAACAGATTTACCCCACCAAGCTCATTCATTGTATGCGACAGGAAAACGAAAACAACACAGAAAAACAATCAAGAAAAAGATAATGGGTATTATAGTTCGTTCCATATTTCATGTTACTCAGTTGGAATTATTTTTCTCCTACATTTCTTGTTAGATAGAAAAGATCTTTTGGATCCAACTTGAATTTCTCCACGACCCTATAAAACTATCGTTTGTCATTTAAAAATGTCATCAGTGATAGAATTATACAGCTGTGAAATGCACTGATTTTGTATTTCCTGTGCAACAAGTTGAACCGCTATAATACGAGCATCATATTTTTCCTGAGTGTGAAATGTGTCCTCGTTTGTCTTTATTTATAGATTTCAATGTTAATGACAGACTTGGTAAATTTAATTGGCGTGAATAATGTATTCGAGATTTTCAGTGGTCGTTTTGATGTGTTGTCAATTTGGCAACAATGAAAAGCACGGAAATACTTAAGTATGCTTGTGACGAGACATTGGTATGGCATATAATGTACATTACGCTGTATTATTGGTTGAATCACCTAAAATTAGGTGTATTACTGTAAAATGTGAATACTATATTTTGCTGCTTTTGCAATACTATATAGCAACCCAAAAAAAAACGTTTTGTGCATTTTAAAATCTACTATCAACTTGTCAAATAGGAATTCCTAAGGTCGTGTTGTATAAGACTAACTGCGAAATATGGTTGCTAAGCATCAGATAGTTTTCGTGAAAATTGAGCTCAAGTGTGTAACATGAATTATTGAACGAACTTAACACCACTCAGACTTGGACTTTAAACAAGACAATATCAGACTTGGACTTTAAACAAGACAATATCAGACTTGGACTTTAAACAAGACAATATCAGACTTGGACTTTAAACAAGACAATATCAGACTTGGACTTTAAACAAGACAATATCAGACTTGGACTATAAACAAGACAATATCAGACTTGGACTTTAAACAAGACAATATCTAAAAGAATAAATGCATCTGAAATGAAGAACTACAGAAAGATCCTACGAATATCATGGACAGAGAAACACATTGAAGTTTTGAAATTACTGACACTAAATGAAATTTAGCTTCTAAATACCATCATAAGAAGGAAGCTACAGTATTTTTGATGCTTAAACCGACATGATGGTATCTAAAGATTAATTCTAGAGAGCAGAGTGATACGCATGAGAAGAAAAGGACGACCAAGAAGACGATGGACCAGCGACATCGAAGAATGTATGCACATGTCTCTAGCAAATGCAGACCTGCTTGCCCGGAACAGAGATACGATCAAAATATCCATGACGAAGACAACGTTCTGGAAAAAAAAATGTCACTTGATATATATAACACCACCCAAGAACCACAACAACTTGCAGCTAACCCTCGGCATGGAAAAACATGACTTCTGCCTTATGGTCGCCATTGCACAACAATAACAAACAAACTAAGTGATGAAAACCACAGGAATAATCAAATGAGTAATTTTAGAAGGCTTGTTTTTTTCAAAAGTCAATAGGTCTTGTAAATTTACAGTCACGCGTGAATGTACAAAATTATATACGTCATTGTGTTGTGTGTTAACTATGCTAGTGTGTGTCATGTGACGTATTTCTTCCTGAAGGTAGTCTTTCTTATGAATCTCCTGAAATCCCAACGGCTTCTGGCAAGTGATAGCAGGTGGTCTCGCCTCTTAAAACGACATGTGTATGCATTCCTGAATATATCTTATCAAGCGACGTCTTGGTCGACCTTTGCCTCTTCTTCATTCTATCGCACTCCCCAACAACAAACTTTCTATGCTATTGTGTTTCTTTGTATGGCCATAAAAAAAACTAACTTCCTTTGTTAATATGGTGTTTAAAACGTGTATTCTGCTTAGCCCGTCTTCGTTGGTCTTTCTTACTGTTTATGACACCCACAGGACTCTACTATAGCACTTCTTTTGGAAAGCCTTTATTCTCTTGGTTGTAGTTTGTTTTTTGTGTGTCCATGTTTCACAGCCATAGGTCGCCAGTGGGAACACACATGTACTTGGTGTAAATAATGCAACTAAACAAAAGTGATATAAATAATTGACATCACCAAACATCTGAAATTCTCTCAGACTAAAAACAAATGTCTACAATTTCTTATTATTTCCATTCCTTTGAATGTGTTCTCAAACTATGCAGAAGAATTAGAAGAATGTAGTCCAAAGAGGATTAGAAGATTAGAAGAATATAGTCCAAAGTACGTAATGCGTTGTGCCAAGGTTTACAACTTATCCACCGCACATCTCCCTTCGGCCTGACACATCCAACTTCTGCGTGGCCTATGAGTTAATTTTCCACTCTATAGGATAGGTCAACCAAAACAATCCACTAAACCTTCTTAGTCGCCTTTTAGAACTTCCATAGAAGTAACAGTGTCGCTATGCGTTACTCCTTTTCGGACTCCATCATGACAAGGGATGTGCAACTTATAATTATTCAAGAGCGCAATATTACTCACTTCGCTCCTCTAAAGAAATAAACAATTTTCCTTCTTTCTGTAAAATGGTGACTCTTTGCCTCCTTTCTGAACTTGTCTGTTTCTTCTTCTCCATCGTTAATCAGTCAGATATCAGGTTACAGCGCCAGTAGCTTCAATGAAATGTGTGATTCGTTTCAGGTCATCCATTGAAGCCCTCAAGTCTGGAAGTAGTGCTGTCTCAGTAGACCATAGTTTCTCCCTCTCTTCTTGGTAGAGTTGACAGGCATGAAGAATGTGTTCTGCAGTCTCTGGGCTGAGTTCACAGCACAGGTCTGTCTCGCCAATCTTCAGCTTTCGGATCATGTGACATCTTAGTCTCTTGTTGCCAGTTCGTAGTCTGAAGATGGCGTATGTTCCTTGCGAGACATTTGATGATAGGGGTCATTTCGTTCTTCAGTTGGGTGCATTTTCTTCCACTTTTTCTTATATTTTGCTTTTAACATAGTCTTACATTCAAAGTACCTATTATCACTTTCTATGTGTTCTAATAATCCCTCTTTCCTTGCCAGGAGATCAGCCTTTTTATTTCCAGGCATGCCACAGCCACCAGGGATCCACTGCATTACTATTTCTTTGGTAGTACTGCTGAGGTGTAGTAAGCAGGCCATAAGTTCATTCATGATCGTGTTTTTTAGATCTTTCACTGCCTGCAATACAGATGTTGCATCAGCTAGAAACACTGCATTTCTGCTGTCATTCGTCAAACAATTTATGAGCATTTTTGCTGCCTCTTTTATGACTTCCATTTTTGCTTTGCAATTTGTGGAATGTTTGTCTGTGGGTATGAATTTTTCTATAGTTTTTTCCATCGTGTGTTCCCGATCCTCATTCCAATAAGGCTTCTTTCGCTGATCCATCCGTATATACATGTGTCCATATATCCTTTGGGTATACTTTCTGTATGTAATTCTTAGTTGTCTCTTTTAGTACTTGTACAGTAGTTTCTGTTTTTGAAATATTGCTTTGTATATAGTCCATAATTCTAAGGACGTTTTTTTTCCTGTCCCGTCTTGGATATGTGTTAAAGATGTTTAGTTGTTTTATATTTTGTAGATCTGTATCTGTGAGTGATTTCTGAAGCTGTTTAGCAGAGTGAAGGACGCTATCTCTATTGAGTCGCTCTTTGGTAGGTCTGCTTAGTTTTTAGTTAATTTGATGACTCGCCAAACATTTGAACTTTGCATACTGTGTGGATTTTGTTCATCTTTCTTCCATTTATGGGAAACCTGTGCATGTTTCCATTTCTGTGATTGGGGTAGTATTCATACCTTTCTTTATAATTCTGAGATTGCAGTTTTGTATCTTTGAGATATTTTGAGTGTTACTCTTGGCTGCAGTACCCCATACTGGCATTCTATATTCCAAAGCTGGTATTAAGTATCTTGTGTATGCTCTACTTAGAATTTTCCCATTAGCACCCCAAAATGTTCCAGCCAAATTTTTAAGAAGTGCTGTCCTCATTGTACCTTGTGTTTGTCACTTGTCAATGAGTTCTTTCCATATAAGTCTTGGGTTAAAAGTGACTCCAAGTTATATGGATATCGGCTGTCTCGTGGCAGCTAGATATCTTTACTGTCATTAAATAAGTCTTAGACAGTTTTGTAAGGAAAGAATGTATAATTCGATTGCAGAATTTATTCAGTACAACATATATTATTCCTAATGTGCTGATACTACAGTGATCAAATACCATTGGTCAGATTTTTAATTGGTGGTGTCTATCTCCTCTCAGAAACTCCCATTATCTGTAAGTAGAAAATCATAACAATCATGCCGCTATTGTATATTAAAAAATTAGGAAAACATAAATAAAAGTGCTAGCCATATGGAGGAAAAGAAAATGTTACTTGTTCTACCTAAGAGAATGTTACTTGTTTTACTTAAGTGAATGTTACTTGTTCTACTTAAGTGAATGTTACTTGTTCTACTTAAGAGAATGTTACTTGTTCTACTTAAGTGAATGTTACTTGTTCTACTTAAAGAGAATGTTACTTGTTCTACTTATGAGAATGTTACTTGTTCTATTTAAGAGAATGCTACTTGTTCTACTTAAGAGAATGTTACTTGTTCTACTTAAGTGAATGTTACTTGTTCTACTTAAGAGAATGTTACTTGTTCTACTTAAGAGAATATTACTTGTTCTTCATATTTCTCTACGTTCATTCCCAAACCTCTGCTGATGAATTTGTTCTAGTCAATCTTTGTATAGAATATCAATACGAATATTATGAGGCCCCATGTATACCTTGTCTACTATATATGCGCCTTTTGTGCAATAAATTCAGAGAAACATAGCATTTGTGATTTATTTGATATTCTAAGGAATGCTCTTAGTCGCGTCTCACATCATGTATGGTATGTGACAGTGTTAATAGATTTTGCTTTCAGATTCGGTAACACACGGCACAAACATGCAAACAATGAAAACACAAATGTATGATTGTTGAAATAGCAGAATGGAATTTTAAGAAAATGGGAGAGAGCGAGGGGGAGATTGGGAGAAAAGGGAGAGTGATAGAAAGTGAGATAGATGGGAAGAGAGTGAGGAAGAGGGAAATGTATAGTGGTAGGAGCAGATAGGAAGTAAGAAGGATAGAATTGAGTGAGAAAGAAATTAAGATGGAGAGAGAAAGTTAGACACATGTATAGTAGAGAGAACAAGAGAAGGGAGTCTTCTTCTTCTTTTTATGCGTTCGTTCTCAAACTCCTGCAGATCAGCAGGATGTAGTCCGGAGAACGGAATGCGTTGTGTCATTGTTTACAGCATTGCTGCGATATATGCGCCTTTCTGCCTGACATATCGGACTTCAGCACGGCTGTGGGTCACTGACCCTATATGGGATGGGACAGCCATCTCCATCTCAGAACCCCCTTAGTCGGCTCGTACGACATGCATGGAAGATAAACAGTGTTGCTATTCTTTGCTGCCCTTTCGGGCCCGATAACACATGGGCGAGAGAAAAGGGAGTGATATATATATATATATATATATATATATATATATATATATATATATATATATATATATATATATATATATATATATATATGTATGTATAGAGAGAGAGAGAGAGAGAGATGTGGTCTATAGAGGTATCGAAAGGAGAAGAGTGGGAAATTGGAGAGAACGAGATACATGTTAGGGAGATAATGCCTAGTCAATTTGATTATGTGTATAAACAAAGTGAAAAATTAGACAAAAAAATTATCACAAAGTCAGATCGAAGCAATATGGAGATAATAATAATTGTTTTCTATTGAAGCCCCCATCAGCTATCCCAGTAAATGATAGGAAAGGGTGGGGAGCTGCAAGAGTTTTCTAAACGAGTACATAAATAATGAAAATCATATAATATTAAACGCACCTGTTACACAAATATAAACGAAACAAACTAGTGGTTATTGCCAGTTCAGAGGCTTGAGTTACATAAAAAGTAATAATAATAATAATAAAAAGGTTATTAAAAGTCGTTATTATGCAAAACAAATCACGTGTTTGTTAGACGGATATGTGTGTGCATATGTGAGATTTTTTAATGTGTATGAAACAAAGGCGACATGTCTAGTTTGTCCACACATTACACACAGTATTTCCCGCCACATAAAGAACATAGTAATACGGGGCCTGTGTTTTCAACTGTTAACAACTGGACGGTCTTTAGATAACTCATGGGGACAGTCTAGGGTTGAGTTTCGAAATGGAGGGAGTGTGTAGAAGGAGTTAGGAGTAGGAGAAAAAGATTTTTAGAAGGAAGGGAGGTGGAAACACTTGAATGCATCTGGAACCCAGACCCCGGAACACATACTTCAGGACTGCCCGACATACAAAGAGCAGAGACAGCAGACCTGGCCAGAGGATACAGACTTGAGGCAAAAGCTATTGGGCAGCCGCTCTGACCTGGAGAAGACAGTGGACTTCGTCTTGACGACAGGCCTGACAATATAGCATGACCACAGATGCTGAATGCAGAAGAAGAAGAATGTATTTCATTCAACTGATTCAAAATTAAAGGGGCAGGTTTAGTGAAAGCTAAACAGAAGTAATACTAGGAACAATATAGGAATGAATGATGAGTTTGATGAATGGGTATGATGGGATAGTCGTAAGATGCGAGTAAGGAAGTTTTGGAGTGGGGTTTTATGTCATATCCTATGGAGGGTGAAAATGACCCAGACGCTATGATGAAGTCGGGTGTGTCATGACAAAGAGGCGCACATCACTGCTGAGCTGTAAACCAAGACATAATGTATTGCATTTTCTCTTAGGACAGGTAAAAGAGTTATATTGTTCGTAAATACTGTGGATAGATCAATGAAAAAGAATAATATTTTAGGATGGTCTATAAAATACTCGAGGTCTCGCTGATGTAGTGGTTAAGCCGTTTGAACTGTTTTCAAGCTGTCGCTAGTTAGAATCCTACCCTTGTTTATAACATGGATTTGTTTGGAGACTCTTGAGGGATTATCGCTTGAAGTTACGGAATTACGTGCTATGAGTGGTACTCTCTACAGGTGGCGTACCGTTTCTTTGAGAGGGATAGAGTAAGCCTAAATAAGTTGTAACCCGATTACAATTCAGTCACTCATCTACGTCTCATATGCCCTTTAGAACAAATACAATGATCACAGAAAGACTTCATGATAATCAGCAATTTCAGTCTTAGAACAGCACTTGCCTCTGTCTGTTCTTGGAACTCGAAAGAAGAACAAAGAATACCAACACTGTTATATGTAATGAATGTGTTATGAGGCGACTAAGTATGTTTGAATTAGGATTGTCTGTCCCATGTCATAGAGAATAAAAGTGATCAAGAAAACATGCTGAATTCGGATGTGTCATGCCGACATACTAAGACATTGCAGTCAATCTGTAAACCATGACGCAGCGCATTCCGTTCTCCATACTACATCCTGCTAATCTGCAGGAGTTTGAGAATGAACCAAGAAGAATAACATTTCTCTGTTATTATTATTTGTTAGTGTTTAATCATTTTCTGGAGTAATACGACAAATTATAACAAAAATTAGAAACAGACAATTAAGATTTTTAGGACATGTGATGAGATAAGTAAAACTTGAACATTTAGTAACCACCGGAAAGATCAAGGGGAGAAGAGACAGAGGAAGACAAAGAGAGAAATTTCTGGATGGTCACCGTTGCACAAGAACAAGTCACCAACTGAAATTATTTCCAGCACTAGAGACATAATTTTGAAGAATCATGATCGCCTACGCCACTCCGCATGACACTTGATTGATTTAATATTAAAACACATTAATTATTTATGATGACACAAACGCATCTCTGTTCTGATGGAAATGCAGTATGACCATTGTCCTGCCTCTAGAGAGGTTTAGTGGAAGTTGAAGAAAGGACGCTAGCAAACTACACGTATGCTAACAAACAACAAGTACGCTAACAAACAACAAGTATGCTAACCAAAAACATGTACGCTAACAAACAACAAGTACGCTAGCAAACAATGCGTACGCTAACAAACAATATGCACGCTAACAGACAACATGTACGTTTACAAACATTATGTACGCTAACAAACAATATGTAGGCTAACAAACAATATGTACGCTAAGAAACAACATGTTCGCTAACAAACAACATGTACGCTAATAAAAAACAAGTACGCTAACAAAAAACATGTACGCTAACAAACAACAAGAACGCTAACAAACAATATGCACGCTAACAAACAATATGTACGCTAACAAACAATATGTACGCTAACAAACAATTTGTACGCTAAAAAACATTATGTACGCTAACAAACAACATGTACCGTAACAAACAACATGTGCGGTAACAACCATTCTTCTTGTCTAATATACAAGTAAGTATACATTAAATTGTATTTCGTTCCGAAGTAATTTAGTCGGTTCAGTGGTAGAGTGGATAGTGAGGTAACCTCGCTAACCAAGATCGTAGAATTAGCTCGTGTTTCACACGTCGCCTATTTACATTTGTTGCGACACGATTTGATTTTATTCTTCTGCGTTTGTTTTCAAACTCCGGCACATTAACAGGAAGAAATCCTAAAACGGAGTGTAGCGCGTCATGGTTTACAGCTCGTCAGCGATGTCTGCGCCTTTCGACCTGAAATATCTGACTTCAGTATGACTTCTAGGTCACTTTAATCCCCCATATGATATGACAGCCAACTACAAATTAAAAACTCCTTAGTCGCCTCTTACAAAATACTTGACAGGTAACAGTGGCACTATTCTTTGTTCCCTGTTTTAGAAGTCCAGACCCAGGTTACCACAAGGGTACTGATTGGTTATATCAGCGGCGCATCACAATTTAAGAATATTGGAATAGCAATGCCAGCATTTGTCGGTATTCCTCTAGTGATATCCATTAACTTTTTTTATAACTAACACAAAGAAAACTTGTTATTGAATACTTTAAAGAGCCGAAGAAAGATGTGTCGGATCATTGTGGCAAATAAAAATAACGTATTTATATTCTATGAATTACATCCTGCTGGAAATCTAGTAGAACCATTGTCCTGCTAGAAGAGTGACCCAGCGGTAGTTCAAGAACGAACGCTGAAGAAGTAGAAAAATACTTTACAACTAACTAGTGCTATGTAACTGTGAACCATGTCTGTGAAGTGATGTTGCAATGTAACTGTGAACCATGTATGTGAAGTGATGTTGCTATGTAACTGTGAACCATGTGTTTGAAGTGATGTTGCTATGTAAATGTGAACCATGTGTTTGAAGAGTTGTTGCTATGTAACTGTGAACCACGTGCTTGAAGAGTTCTTGCTATGTAACTGTGAACCATGTGTTTGAACAGTTGTTGCTATGTAACTGTGAACCATGTGTTTGAAGAGTTGTTGCTATGTAACTGTGAACCATGTGTTTGAAGAGTTGTTGCTATGTAATTGTGAACCATGTGTTTGAAGAGTTGTTGCTATGTTACTGTGAACCACGTGTTTGAAGAGTTGTTGCTTTGTAACTGTGAACCATGTGTTTGAAGAGTTGTTGCTATGTAATTGTGAACCATGTGTTTGAAGAGTTGTTGCTATGTAACTGTGAACCATGTGTTTGAAGAGTTGTTGCTATGAAACTGTGAACCATGTGTTTGAAGAGTTGTTGCTATGAAACTGTGAACCATGTGTTTGAAGAGTTGTTGCTATGAAACTGTGAACCATGTGTTTGAAGAGTTGTTGCTATGAAACTGTGAACCATGTGTTTGAAGAGTTGTTGCTATGAAACTGTGAACCATGTGTTTGAAGAGTTGTTGCTATGAAACTGTGAACCATGTGTTTGAAGAGTTGTTGCTATGTAACTGTGAACCATGTGTTTGAAGAGTTGTTGCTATGAAACTGTGAACCATGTGTTTGAAGAGTTGTTGCTTTGTAACTGTGAACCATGTGTTTGAAGAGTTGTTGCTTTGTAACTGTGAACCATGTGTTTGAAGAGCTGTTGTTGTTGCTATGTAACTGATGATGAAGTGTTTGGAAAAGTTGTTAATATTGTAATGTAAATGGTGATAATGTATTTGGAAAAGTAGTTGACAACAAACTACGATCGATATATATATATATATATCTTACCAGACCCCTCTCCTTCCCATTACCTATTCTCCTGCATGGAAAAGACTCCGCTTGATCTGAAAGCAGTTACATAAGCATATGATCCCATCTTGTTTCTGTTTCTTTCCCAATAACAGCAAATTGATCAGAATTACTATCCAGTTTATTGGAGAGAGGCTTACAGCTTAACAAATATTAATAACTTCTGCTCCGCTAGTATTGATTATGCCCCCTGGCCAGGGGCTCTACAATGTTATAAATTTCAGAACAATTTCTGAACAAACATTCGTATTTTTGGCAGAAAGGCCACTGGGGGTAAGTCTGGGGCATAGAAAGAGACGGGGAGAGGTGTTGGGATATAGTGACCCTGGTCGATATTTCTGAATATATCGATCTGGTTAAAATAAAAGCGGAGACAAGTGGAAAGCTGCAAGAATATGGTGCAGCGAAGCTGTGTGATAACAATGTTCTGACAAGATGGCTGAACAAGTGCAAATAATGAAAGAGGGGAATCGTTCGCAAGAAAAAGAGAGAGAATGTTTGAGAGGGCGGCAAGAAAATTAAACAATGGAAACAATGAATTAGTAAGGAGATGAAGTGCAGAAGAGATAATAATTATCAAGTATGTTTTCAAATATGTGTTGCCTTCTTTCGCCTTGTATACGGACAATTAATGACGCACAAATAACTACGTAAGTCGCCCGTGTGTTGCCTTCTAAGATAGTCACTTACATTGAAGTGTAACATTAAAAAGACCTAACAACACTTTTTTTTAAACATCTTCCAGGTCTATTACAGGCGCAAACGTCGCAATTCGTGAAAAGACTCCTTCAAATACATCCGGCGCAAAGACATGTTTTCCGGGTCCGCTTGTTAGTGATATACTCGCCGCGCGATGTTGGTATCAATGTGTTCCTCTCTAAATGTTATAACAATTCCCATTCAACAATATTTTCTAATAATTTGTCAAGTGTATTTTGTATCATTATTACTTGTGTCCATAGACATTTGTATGATTCTTAGTAGGTTTTGTGCGACGAATCAAGTAGGTTTGTACAACGAATCAAGTAGGTTTGTACAACGAATCTAGGAAGGTTTGTGCAACGAATCAAGTATGTTTGTACAACGAATCAAGTAGGTTTGTACAACGAATCTAGGAAGGTTTGTGCAACGAATCAAGTAGGTTTGTACAACGAATCAAGTAGGTTTGTACAACTAATCTAGGAAGGTTTGTGCAACGAATCAAGTAGGTATGTGCAAGTATCACGTAGGTTTGTGCAAGAATCAAGTAGGTTTGTGCAACAAATTAAGAAGATTTGTGCAAGAACCAAGTAGGCATGCAAACAACACTATAAAAGTTTGCCCTTATAAAGCTATTAATCTAAACCAACAGATACAATGGTTGGTCATCTAGAAAGAATTTCGTGTGATTCATTAGTTTATAAAGCATATACGAAGAGAGGAGATGCAGAAAGAAGAGCCAAAGGTAGACCTAGAGTACGCTGGATCGACAACATCAAAGAGACATTACATGAACACCAAATAACATTATCTGAAGCTGCCAGAAAAGCGAGAACATGTACATTGTATCTCCCTCGACGCCCGTAAAGGGTAAAAGAGGAAGGAAAGAAGAAGAAGAAGAATCTTAATCTACGTTCGTTCTCAAACTTCTGAGAATTAGCAAGATGTAATGTCCGGAAAATGGAATACGATTTAATAGTTACAGCATTGATATTTGCGCATTTCGGCCTGACACATCCACATTCAGCATGGCTTCTGCGTCACATCTATCCCTACAGCACACTCCTCACTTTAATGTGATTACCATCTCCGTCTCCTCCAGTTCTTCATCCATCTTTCTACTAATGTTCTATTACATAATTCTGTATATTTTTATCATTAAAGTGCTGCATTTATTTGTACAACTGTATTTTTTTATATACTTGTCGTACTCCGTGTTCTGGATCTTGCACAGTCTGTAAACGGTTTCTTAATGTCTTATGTCCCCAGGTTCCTCTGGACAATTTTCACAGTATGCTAGTCAAGCAGATCTGTTCCATTAATATTGTCCTACACACTTTATATGTCTTCAGTTCGTGTATACGTGTATATATCTGAATTCCATACGTTATATGTAATGAACATTTTCTGAAGCAATGTTTTTCACTAAATTAGTATAATCTGTAACGTACCTACTGTCACCACTACTTCTTCATCCCAAGATCGAGATGGAAGTTACAAGACAAATGATATACAGTATATTACCACCAACACTGTGCTACCAATGACATACGTGGTCTCTTTCATCGTCAAATTACATAAAGATAGTAACATGTGACCTGAAGTGCTAGAGGAAAGCTGCAGGAGTCACCGGGGTAGATAGATTACGAAATTAAGACATCAGGGAAAGAATATTTATAACACCTTGCACAGAATACATATAATGAAAGCGGATCAAATGGTTTGGCCACATTATGAGAATACATGACGACAAGTTGCCCATAAGGCATATAACAAAATGAGATCTGGGCACAAAGCCAGAGGAAGACAACGGAAAAGATTGATAGAAAACGTAAGGGACATCCTGAACAAACAAGGTCATAGCACAGCCGAGGCCACACATCCGGCCTTGGAACACAAGCTCGAGCTCCAATAACCCGTACGCTTAACGGCAAGAGTGGATAACAAACCACATAGGGAAAGACAATAGCTAATTATAATCAGAATTATTTGATCTACATTTACTATCTAATGGCATACTAATTTGTTTCTATTACTCTCTTATAAAGGCGATAAATACATTTACTACGGAGGCCAAGACTCAAACCATGTCTTCTTTTCTATCACCATAAGTTCTTCCTTCTTGCTCGTTGATGCTGCAGGAAATTGGAAATCCTTCACATAATATTCACACTAAAAAGAGATTAGATATAATAGGATCTCATCAATAGACTTCAAGAGAATGTCAGATATCTAATTATGACTGACTCATGTTAAATCGTCAACACACTAGACTTCAATAGAATGGCAGATATCTAATTATGACTGACTCATGTTAAATCGTCAACACACTAGACTTCAAGAGAATGTCAGATATCTAATTATGACTGACTCATGTTAAATCGTCAACACACTATACTTCAAGAGAATGTCAGATATCTAATTATGACTGACTCATGTTAAATCTTCAACAGACTATATTTCAAGAGAATGTCAGATATCTAATTATGACTGACTCACGTTAAGTCTTCAACACACTAGACTTCAAGTGAATGTCAGATATCTAATTATGACTGACTCATGCTAAATCTTCAACACATAAATATTATCACACAAGCACAGTCATAACCACATGCATACAAACACATACATCAATAATGCTCACCACCCACACAGTTATACACATAATTGGATCGCCTCTGACCAAAGTGAAAAATATGAACATTTCGTGTTGTTATTCCCTTCGTTAAAGATCCCTTGGCATATGGTAATCGCAAGTAGTAGCAACCATTTTTGATTTCATAGAAACTGTCCAACAGAAAATCAACCATTCTGAATAATGTGCACATAAAGGCACTAAAGGATGACTGATGCTCTCATTTATTTCTTTTGAAACGGGACAAACACAACATAATGAGCTGATAATTCCATTGCCGGAGAACAATAATGCACTGTGCAATGCAGAATGATTGTGACATTTTGAATGGGTGTTAGCAAAAGTATCATTTTGACGATCGCAAATGTTCAGATATTATTTTTGACTAGTGTATAATTTATTAATATATTCTTAATGTGGATAAGTGTTACTAGTTAGTGAACCGACATGAAAACGGTTTGATCAGACACAGTAGGTGCACTGTGTTCCCGGCAAATTTCGACGGGTATGAATACTCATGGTACGAAGACTTATTGGGTAAAATGTTGGAACATTTCTTCGATGCACTATCCAAGAACACATTATCATTACTTCAGCATCAACTATAAATAATTGATCCCAGCAATAATAGATTAAGCTCTTCGTTGATTGGTTAGCTATGTAGTTAATTAGTATGTTAATTAGTTGGTCAGTTAGTGTTTTTGGTAGTTGCTTAGCTAATTAGTTCAATGAATTAGGCTGTATTTTAATGTGTTAATGTGTTCGCTAGTTACATGGATGTTAGCGTTAGCTAGTTAGTTAATTAGGCAGTATGTAAGATAATACGTTAATTAGGCAGTATGTAAGATAATACGTTAATTAGGCAGTATGTAAGATAATACGTTAATTAGGCAGTATGTAAGATAATACGTTAATTAGGCAGTATGTTAGTATATTAATTAGTTGGTATGTTTGTTAATTAATTAATTAATATGTTTGTGAGAAAATTACTTAGTATGTTAGCGACTTAGTAAATTAGTTTGTAATTTTGCTACTTAGTTATTCCGTTAATTACCTTATTAGTTAGTGAATATGTCTTTTACAATAATTAGCTTGTTGTCAGAATATCAGCATCATTGCAGTTTTGGCATGTCAATATGTATTTTAATCTCCAATTCAGCATATCATTCAGCATGTGGTAACTGATTATGTTTAGTTCAATATCCTGAGTTTACATAGCTATATGCAAACAATTTCCAACAATTTCTCGCGTCGTCTGCAAGTTATGTATTCTGGCCATAGACACAGGTGAGGAAATATAGACACAATTGAAGAAACATAGAGAAAGATGAAGAAACATAGACACAGATGAAGAGACATGTACACATATGAAGAAATATAGACACATATGAAAAAACAGAGACATGAAAAAGCAGACACAGATGAAGAAACATAGACACATATTAAAAAACAGATACATGAAAAAACAGACACAGATGAAGAAAAAAGAGACATGGATACAGAGGAAGAGACATGGACACAGATGAAGAGACATGGACACATATGAAGAGACATGGACACAGATGAAGACACGGACACATATGAAGAGACTGACACGTGAAAAACAGACACAAATGAAGAGACATGGACACAAATGAAGAGACATGGACACAGATGAAGAGAAACAGACACAAATGAAGAGACAGACACGTGAAAAAACAGACACAGATGAAGAGACATGGACACAGATGAAGAGACATGGACACAGATGAAGAGACATGGACACAGGTGAAGAGACATGGACACAGATGAAGAGACATGGACACAGGTGAAGAGACATGGACACAGATGAAGAGACATGGACACAGATGAAGAGACATGGACAGAGATGAAGAGACATGGACAGAAATGAAGAGACATGGACAGAAATGAAGAGACATGGACACAGGTGAAGAGACATGGACACAAATGAAGAGAAATAAACACAAATGAAGAAACAGACCACATTTTCTCAACTTACCTTAACTTCTTTAGCTGTGCTATAATGAAACTAATGTCGTTCAAATATTTTTCATTTAGTCTTCTGAGTTTGTTCTCAAACTCCCACATATTATCAGGATTTGGCCAGGAGTACATTATGCGGCATTTCATGGTTTACAGCTGTGATATATCCGCATTTCTTTCCGATACATAGAATTACTATATAGATTCCTTTTGTTGCATTTTGACCTTCCTATGGAATAGTACTACAAGTCCTCACCCCTACAACTCTTAATAGCATATTACGACATACATCTAGTTCACAGTGTTGTTAGTGTTCACCCCCTTCCTCATTTCAATAAACCCTGGTAACACACACTCGATTCATTATTTTTACTAACCCATTGTCTTACACACTCGACTCATTATTTTTACTAACCCATTGTCTTACACACTCGATTCATTATTTTTACTAACCCATTGTCTTAAGTCTGGCTATGCTGATTTTCTTCTATGTAGAAATGAACGCTTCTATATTTCCTTATCACATATAATAGACTTAACAAACAAAGGAATTATCACATACGAAAATTCTGGAATGTATACACTGTCTCACGATAACGTATAGCAAAGCCAAAGTTCGCAGTGCCATTTCTAATTGCCTGAAAATGGCGCGTGTTCTCGTGGACTAGGTCAATGACCTTCTTCATAGTTCATTTCATTGATCATTCTGTATCATCGAGCCTGACTTCAAGGCCATGTTTACTACCGCCTCTATGTTCATACTTCAGGCACAGCATCACTACTAGCTCTGATAAAAGATCAGATATATAGAGAAATGAAAGTTGAAAAGGGGGGGAGGGAGGATTGACTTGACGTTATTACTGTTTTCTCATATGTAAGATCATCTAAGCGAAGTGACACAATGTATGCCGAGAGTATATCTCATAGCACGTAACTCCGTAGATTCAAGCTATAATCCAATTCCCAGAGATGACCCCAATAAAATATCACTAAAAATGAAGACCTCGTGTACGGGATCTGAACCCAGACATTATTTAGGACAAAGCAAAAAGTCTAATCACTAGGACTGAGAAATAACCTGATATATAGTAATAAAATATAGTGACCATCATGAAAAGAAATGAACAAATATATCTCAATATTTAGCCACTGTGCCTCTAAACAGAAATTCTTTTTTTTCATGAACAATTCTTCGCTCAGATTCCAAATAGCGTCAGTTATCTTTGTTGATAAGACTGATTATTGGTTGCTCTGCGTATAGTTTGTTTCGCTAGCCAATACAAACAACGGAAAATGTCGAACCAGCCGAGATAAGTGACGCGATGTGGAACTTTCACATACAATTATTCTGCTGGAGAAGGACGTGCTAAAATATTTTTGCGAGCACCAGAGATAAATATGCAATAGATCCTTCTTGTATGAAATGTTTAATATCAAACATGTTCTCTTTATCATAACATCACACGTATTATGACATCACACGTCTTATGACATCACACGTCTTACAACATCACACGCCTTATGACATCACACGTCTTATGATGTACGAATACATTATGAAATTTAAGAAAAAGTAAAGCCATGACTGCCTACGACCGCTTGGTTAATAGGAAATAAAGCCTTCTTAATGACTACGTAGACTGCACCCCGTTGTGCTTATTGGCAACCTTGATGCTGACCCATAATGCATCCCCTGGTATACCAGGCCAATGCAAAATATGGACCATAACACATTATTCCATAATATGCCTCAATGCGTGAAAAAAAGGAAAAATTTGACTTTACTTGACTACGATTAGGCCTATACTGTGTTTGACCGCGCTAAAAATCAAGAGAATTGACTTCTTCTTCTCCGTTCTTCAGTCAGTTATCAGGTTACAGCTCAAATAACTTCATTGGACTATGTAATCCACTTCAGGTATCCATGAACCCCTGAGGTTTGATAGTAGTGCCATCTCACTAGGCCATGTTTTCTTCATCTCGATAGAGTTGACAGGTATGAAGAATGTGTTCTGCTGTCTTTGGGTTCCGTTTAGAGTTGCACATGTCTGTCTCGCAAATTATCAGCTTTCTGAACATGTGACTTCTCAGTCTGTTGTGGCCAGTTCGTAGACTGAAGATGATGGTTTAATGAGTCATTTTAAGCGACTGCATTTTCCTTTAGCTATATGGTCGTGTTGTGTAAACATCATGGTGAAGCCGTGCCCAAATTGGTCGTGATATGTAGACGCTGTAGTGAAGCCATGCCCTAATTGGTCGTGATATGTAGACGCTGTAGTGAAGCCATGCCCTAATTGGTCGTGATATGTAGACGCTGTAGTGAAGCCATGCCCTAATTGGTCGTGATATGTAGACGCTGTAGTGAAGCCATGCCCTAATTGGTCGTTTCATGTAGATGTCACTGTGAAGCCATGCCCGAATTGGTCGTTTCATGTAGATGTCACTGTGAAGCCATGCCCGAATTGGTCGTTTCATGTAGATGTCACTGTGAAGCCATGCCCGAATTGGTCGTTTCATGTAGATGTCACTGTGAAGCCATGCCCGAATTGGTCGTTTCATGTAGATGTCACTGTGAAGTCATGCCCGAATTGGTCGTTTCATGTAGATGTCACTGTGAAGTCATGCCCGAATTGGTCGTTTCATGTAGATGTCACTGTGAAGTCATGCCCGAATTGGTCGTGATATGTAGACGCTGTAGTGAAGCCATGCCCTAATTGGTCGTTTCATGTAGATGTCACTGTGAAGCCATGCCCGAATTGGTTGTTTCATGTAGATGTCACTGTGAAGCCATGCCCGAATTGGTCGTTTCATGTAGATGTCACTGTGAAGTCATGCCCGAATTGGTCGTTTCATGTAGATGTCACTGTGAAGCCATGCCCGAATTGGTCGTTTCATGTAGATGTCACTGTGAAGTCATGCCCGAATTGGTCGTTTCATGTAGATTTCACTGTGAAGTCATGCCCGAATTGGTCGTTTCATGTAGATGTCACTGTGAAGTCATGCCCGAATTGGTCGTGATATGTAGACGCTGTAGTGAAGCCATGCCCTAATTGGTCGTTTCATGTAGATGTCACTGTGAAGCCATGCCCGAATTGGTCGTTTCATGTAGATGTGACTGTGAAGCCATGCCCGAATTGGTCGTTTCATGTAGATGTCACTGTGAAGTCATGCCCGAATTGGTCGTTTCATGTAGATGTCACTGTGAAGCCATGCCCGAATTGGTCGTTTCATGTAGATGTCACTGTGAAGTCATGCCCGAATTGGTCGTTTCATGTAGATGTCACTGTGAAGCCATGCCCGAATTGGTCGTTTCATGTAGATGTCACTGTGAAGTCATGCCCGAATTGGTCGTTTCATGTAGATGTCACTGTGAAGCCATGCCCGAATTGGTTGTTTCATGTAGATGTCACTGTGAAGTCATGCCCGAATTGGTCGTTTCATGTAGATGTCACTGTGAAGCCATGCCCGAATTGGTCGTTTCATGTAGATGTCACTGTGAAGTCATGCCCCATTTGAATCGTGGATCTCTAGATACATAGAAATACTACGGGACTCTCTACGTCACGACAACCGTTAGATGTCAAAACACATTGCTTGAAATTCTTTTATATTGCTGTTATTATATGTAAGTATTTAATCTATACTGGCGAAAACGTATCAAACTGGTTTATACTGATTTCAGACAATGTTTACGAATATAGCTACGAAAATATATATATACTATATGAGAGCTTCCAGCAGTAGTTGTTTACAATAAACTATTATTATAGTTCGGTAAATATCATTGTGTATACCTTGTCCTATTCTGTTTGCCGATAAGCCAAGTTTCGGAAAGGATTTGGACCCCACTGCGTAAACTTCTGTCCATAGAAATGCTACACTGGAGTATTGACGCAATATCAATATAAGATTTATAATATCAAGGAATGGTCTAAGCGTGATTTTTTTACACACATCCGAATGACTGAGTTGTTTGGAGAGCTTTTTGCGCTGATTTATCCTGTGTGTCACCCTTACGACCCTGACAGGTTATGGGTATTATATGACAGGTTATGGGTATTGTATTATTATAATGTATCCCTGGCATCTATCCAGCTTTAAGACGAAGATGTATAGTGCATGTAGTGGACTTATAATGGCAACAAGTTCGAGCCAGCTTCTCTCAACTGTACATCCGTACTGTTCAGAAAGCAACGGCTACCTGCTGAATTTAAAATATTACTAGAAAATAACTACAGCCAAATAACTAATGAAATTATCTCTACTTCTTCAAAATATTATGTTGCCAACAACACTTATATCTGGAGACCTGTGATTGAATTCATCCAGCAATATTTGTATCTGGAGACATGTGATTGAAGTAATCCAACAATACTTGTATCTGGAGACCTGTTATTGAATTCGTCCAACAACACTTGTATCTGGAGACCTGTGATTGAAGTCATCCAATTATGTGAAGTATTGGGTCGAAATTGGTCACCTATGATACCAAATAATGGCCGCAGTCTTTCGTTAGATCAAAATGGTGGAACTTCTTCTTCTTCTTCTGCGTTCATTCTCAAACTCCAACTGGATCTAGCTGGATCATGGTCCTGCTAGATTCCCAGCAGGATGTAGTCCAGAAAATGGAAATGCGTTGTGTCGCCGTTTTATTTGCGCCAATGGCCCGACACATCCGTCTTCGGCGGGAAATGGTAGAACAAAATGGTGGAAAATTACTTTGTTTACATACGCACATAGAGCCCCCTTTGAGTAGGAGGGATTTCCCTGTTAAATTGGATACGCGGATGTGCGCAAGAGGTCGTGGATTCAAATCCAGCTAGTGACATCTTCTTGATAAAGGTGAAACATGGAACATGATAATAATGTTTTGCTAATCACTAGTAGCACGCAATAACACACAAATCGACGTTTTAACAAAAAGGCCTTTGTCAAGAACACATTCACAACAAAATACAAATAATAAGATCGGCTCCATTAGCGCTCATGTTCACATAACATGCGTTTTATTGTTCATAAAGTGATTTTTTTTCTTAGATTACTTGAAGCTACGGACTTATATGCTATGAGTGGTACTCTCGGCCAACAGTGTGCCGCTTTCTTTAGAGGGAACCGAGTGCATATGAAGTAATCTGATTAAATGAAGTCAATCTTCCACGCCTTTTGAGCTCCTTTTTTGGTGTGAGTGTTCTTCTCGGTGTATTATATACCGCTAAGAGTTGACACCTTCTTTATGCGAAAGAAAACTCTTGATGAAAATCTGTCATTAAAGGAAGGAAGAGTTTCAACGAGCGTAATTGTGTAGGATAAAACAGACAACTACATATATGCCTGTAGTACATGTAATTTACTTCTTCTGTATAAATATTCTATTTTATAAGCAATAAAATGAAATTAATTATACAACAACCATATTAAATAATTATTCTCATTCTTTCTTGCATATGAGATTGTAAAATAAAGGTTGTTTTAGACTGCGTATACTCATATTTTAGAGTGTACACTCGCCCGTGTGTTCCCGGGCCCGAATGGGAGCAAAGAATAGCAACACTGGTTACCTTCCACGCATGTCGTAAAAGGCGACTAAGGAGGTTATGGGATGGAGTTGGCTGTCCCATCCCATACAGGGTCAGTAACCCAAAGCCATCCTCAAGTCGGATGTGTCAGGCCGAAAGGCGCGGATATCGCAGCAATGCTGTAAACCATGACACAACGCATTCCTTTCTCTGGACTACATCCTGCTAATCTGCAGGAGTTTGTGAATGAACGCAGAAGAAGAAGAAGAAGAGTGTACACTGACGGAAATATCAAGAAGACAATATATCAGAATGGGCATTCGTAGAATAGTTTGAGAATAGCTGTTCCAGTGTATCCGGTTCCTAGTCGAGTAATAATTGTGTTGTTTATGAAACGACATTGCTACTCATGTCATGGCATGAAACTTAAGCTACATGTGTCAGAACTGATATATCCTGTACATCTAAGAAGGCGGGTAATATATCACATACAAACACGAATCATTAAAAGGAAAAGAGTAAGACAAAGGAAATACAAAAAAAAATATTGAAGGAAGGAATTAACACGAAATAAAGAACATGGATTGAAAGGAAGAGCAGCGAGTTATAGGTGGGTCTTCTGTCGAAGACCGAAAGAGAAGCAAATAATAACAGCGTTGTTACGTACCATGCATGTCGCAGGAGCTTTAGCAGGAGCTAAGGAACTTTGAAAGTCGGCTGTCACATAAAGATACTTTTATCAGAATGTTTAAGTGGATGTTTTGTTACAACAATAGTGAGATCTGATGTCTCAGGTAATAATGACATACATTTTCGTGATGGATAAATGCACTAGATGATGGTTGAGACAATAATTGAACTGAATATTTAATTATTAGTTAGTGACAAGCAACATGTATAATTTTTGTTTATTATCCACATAAATAACCACACAACTATGAAAACTCATATCCACACAACTATCAACACAACTATCAACACAACTATCAACACAACTATGCACACAACTATGCACATAATTATTCACACATCTATTCACACACACAACTATCAACACAACTATGCACACAACTATGCACACAACTATGCACACAACTATGTACACAACTATGCAGACAACTATTCACACAACTATCAATACAACTATGCACACAATTATCCAGACATCTATTCACACAACTATATACACAACTATTCTAACAACTATCTACACGACTATGCACACAAGCACCCTTCCATGTCTAGAGACAGATCAAACTCTCATAACTGCAGAACTCAAATTAAGTTAGCAGTAGCAAATATTTACCAGTGTGCAATGATTAAATGTCGATAATTTGAGAGAGGTAATTTAAGTTTATAGTAAGGTAGGATTCTGGAAAATTTAGCCTGCTTTAATCATCTGTACACAATTTAGAAACCTAGCCATCCATGGCCATTTTTTTTACCAACAATTTGGCCTTAAACATTTGCAACTATCTGGCAGCTCGGCGTTATTGGTTCTGATACAGATTTTCATTACATGGAGTCAGAGAACAGGAACAACTTTTCAAAGTTCCCCATTCTAAAAGTAAGAAGATCATAACAAACCGCAATTTTTAGGCTCCGCACAGAACACTACAGACTACTGCAAGCACGTCTCCACAAAATGAAGGCTGTCCAACTGACCAATGCCCATGTCAAAAGGGTCACCAGACTCCAGAACTCATTATGCAGACATGCCCACTTTTCTATGATGTGAGAAATAAAATATGGCCTCAAGAGAAAGATCTGACGGTAAGGCTGTGGGGCAACCGTGAGAACCTCCAGTTAACGACATAATTCATGGAGCCCACCTACCTGTATAGACTTATAAACATAGGAAACTGAGCGCAGAAGAAGAAGAAGAAAATATGAGTAGAAAGGTCTAGAGCAGCGTTACCAATCCTTTTCTTTACCATGTTCTACCTCTTTCTAAAATTATGATGCCTCCCTATGTAACATATACATATATTGTTATATTCCAAAAACACATTATTATTTCCCAAATGAAGCCGATTTACATCTTGTTCAGGATACAAGACATATTTTGGAAAGAAATCTTAGGAAATTATGAAGAACAACATGATATTTGAGTTTTCAACACATATAATAGAGAACTAAAACTCAAGTACGTATATTTTTGTTTCAATTGCCACGCTGAACAATCACTGTCTTTGTCCCCCTGCGGGGCGTGGACCCCACAATAAGAAACAACGGTCTAGAGATTTCGTGGTGAAGCTAGTTTAGTCTCCGGGTCAAATTCAGGTTTGGTCAACTTGGTTTGGGCTATACCTGGCGGTTGAAATATATGTAGGGCCTATAGTTATATTTTGTTCCGATTAATGTTCTCAGGATCGTCGGAACTATTGATGTTGCCCACAAACGAGCTGTCTTTAAAGATATTTGTCATTTAATGACGACCAATTAAGTGTGAAAGATTTTGTTTAATACCATGTTAAGTATCGAAAGGTGTTGACTAATACTGTCTTCACAATTATTATTCTTTCTGAACATTATCTTTGTTTGTCTCGTTCTCTCTCGCTGTGTTCATCTTTGCACAACTTTCCCTCTCTCTCTCTCTCTCTCTCTTTCTCTCTTCCTCTATGCTATTTCTTATTTGCCCATCTCAGCCAACTGCTCTCTATTTCTTTCTCTGTCTTCATTCCTATATTCCTCTGTCAAATATCTCTGCAAGGCCGTATATACCTCACACACAGAGTGGTTTTCCCAAAATAAAATCATTAATTTAACCAACAAAAACATTATTAGCTTTTTAAAATGTTTAATTAAATCCATTTCAAAGACCATATTTCTCTGTCTATTTAGTTTTCACTGCGTCTGTCTCAATCAGTCCACCTATGCAAGCGAATCGAACAACTTTTCAAATACATATCTCTTGATTATAGAAAATGTTTAACTTGTAGATAAGAGGACTTGATGTGTTCACACTTTTTTGGTAGGGTAGGGGTTAGGGTTTGGTTTTTCTTTCATACCAAATATGGGGTGGGGGTTAGAGTGTTTACCCTATATAATTGGGGGGGGGTTGTTGTAATCATCCTAGATAAGTGCGGTTGGTGTGTGTTTTCACTTTATATAAGGGGGAGGGGGTTTGGTATGTTCACCCTATATAAGAGGGGTTGGTGTGTTCAGCCTATATAAGAGGGGTTGGTGTGTTCAGCCTATATAAGAGGGGTTGGTGTGTTCAGCCTATATAAGTAGTGTGGTGGGAGGTTGGTGTGTCCAGTCTAGATAAGGAGAGCTTGTATGTGTTCACTCTATATAAAGATTGGTGTGCTCACCATATATATGGGGGGGGGGGGTGTTCATCATTTATAAGGTGGGTTGGTGTTTAACCTTATATAAGCGGGGGGGGGGGGTTAGTGTCTTCATCCTAGATTAGGGGGAATTAGTGTTACCAAACAGCCATTCGACTCCATGCATATAAATAATTACCAACGAAAACCATAACAATAATCAAAGGCGTAACGAATGAAGTTATAAATAAGTATGTGCATATGTCATAAGTCCTGTCGAAGGTCACATGCCACGGCTTGTTTGCTGACTGCATCTTAAGTTTTCCCTCTCTAATTTCCTAACAATCCATCCTCCTTATCTCATTATCTCGCATTCATTAAAATTCATCATCAAACAATTATGTGTAAAATCTACCTTTATCATAAACATAGAAATATTATTTCATAATTCGGCTGTCCCCTCTTCTAGCCTTGCTCTCGTTCAAAACTGCACCCTCGACTCACCCTCCAGCCGTAAATCATAATTTTAACCCGATCCTAGCATCACGAGTGCCTGTTCTCTCTAGATTTCCAACAAACAAGCCATAAAGCCAGAAAACCGGTTTTATTTTGTTTGTTCTGACTACGATCGTTTATTAATTTCAGGCATAAGCGTGCGTGAGCGAAAAATGGAACATACGTTGGCAAGTGACAAATGTGTCATGCATTTTGCTTGCGTAGATGAAATTAGGAAGGTTAGGGGAAGTCAGGAGAAGGGTTGAAAAGGGTTGGCGTCAATTATATTCAGCTTCATATTTGAGTGTTGTAACGTGGGGGATACGGAGATGTGTAAAAATAACACGATACATATGATGGGCTTTGGTGAGCAGTCGAAACATGTTTTCTGTTGAGGGGGAAAAACCCATGAAGAATATATGTGATGAAACCAGGCTGGCAGGGAGACAAGTAAGAGAGAAAAGTGAGATCTACAGCCAACAGGAAATATGAACTTAATTTCAAGAAACGTAATTCTGCAAAGAAAAGTATGCTGATGTTGTGTACCTTGGTTGTTGTACAGACCTCGAACTTAAGATATGCCGTGAACTTTAATGTTACTTGTTCAGTACTGTATAAAATAAAAGATCGTGACGCCCGTATGTTGATGACGCCTTTTTTTATAACGCCCGTGTGTTGATCACGCCAGTGTGTTAATGACGCAGTGTGTTGATGACGCAAGTGTGTTGATGACGCCCGTGTGTAGACTACGCCCGTGTGTTCATTACGCCAGTGTGTTAATGACGCCGTGTGTTGATGTCGCCCGTGTGTAGACTACGCCTGTGTGTTCATGACGCCAGTGTGTTCATTACGCAGTGTGTTGATGACGCACGTGTGTTGATGACGCCGTGTGTTGATGACGCTCGAAAAGGGAGAACAGTCACACTTCTGCCTGCCATGCATGTGGTAAGATGTGACTACGATTTTTGGTTGAAGTTGGTGGTCCTATTCTATATCGGGTCAACGTGACATAGACGCCCTACTAAAGTCGGATTTGTCAGACCTAAATAATGCACATATCACAGCCAAGCTATAAACACTGTTACAGCGTGGTGCGTTCTGCCATCTAAGTTGAGGTGAATTTGCGTTTTAAAAAGCACATAATAGTATCAAGGAACATGCAGATATTGATATATCTTCATTGTAACCTTTTCTTTACAGATTGTTGTTCTCACTGTCACTCTGTAAGGCGTTTGGTCCTGTGCAAACTGTTCTGCTTCCTACAGCGTCATAATTCGAAGGATATCATCATGCTGTCCTTAAAGCATATATTTCAATCAGGCCGCGTTTTCTCTTCCCTGTAATAATTGCCTTTCGATGTGATTATTTCTAACAAAACATGCATTAACTTATGTCTTCTAATGTTTTAATGTTAACTTATGTCTTCTAATGTTTTAATGTTAACTTATGTCTTCTAATTTTTTAATGCTAACTTATGTCTTCTAATGTTTTAATGTTAACTTAGGTCTTCTAATGTTTTAATGCTAACTTACGTCTTAATTTTTAGCACAGCCAAGATACCACTATGTTCATGTCTCTATGTGCGTCTTTTTTTAATACTCTCTAGGTGGAAAACAATATTAGGATTTTTCTGTAGATTTTCATTTCCAATGCAGCCATGTTCTTTTTCCACTACATGTTTTTATACTAATAGGATACGTCTTATTCTTCTTTGATCGGTTTCCTATGCTCATAAATCTATATAGGGATTTAAACAACTCCATGAATTCAATCCTCAGCAGGAGGTCCTCACAGTTGCCCCACAGCTTTACCTTCAGATCTTTCTCTTGCGACTATATTTTAGTTCTCACGTCATCGAAGAGTGGACATGTCTGCAGAATGTACACTGGAATCTAGGGACCATTTTGATATGAACATTGGTCAGTTTGAACAGCCTTCATTTTGTTGAGTACTTGTAGTCGGCAGTGTTATGTGCGGAACCTCAAAATTGTAGTTTGCCGTGTTCTGCTTAGCTTTAAAATAGGGTCCTGTGGAAACTTACTGCGGGTTCTCTGACTCCATGTATGTTTGTATTTTCTTTTGAAGAGAGATTTTGCTTCAGTCAGTGATATTCTCTGCCGGAATTGTTAATTTTTTTTTTTTTGCACCTGCCTTTCCCAGTCTGTCAGCTGCTTCATTTCCTGCAATTCCACAGTATGCAGAGATCCACTCGGTACCTTGACCGTCACAAACGCGCTCTGTACCAAATCGCCACAGAGAAGGAATTTGTTTTTGTATTAAATATCCAAAGATGAAGATGGACGCCAATAGACATGTTATAAGCAGTATTTGTTTTATGTCAGCTAACACTCTGCTATCAATGCCAGACATGGACACCCTTACAGTAGCCCAGCAGAGAAAACTTAAAACATGTAAGATGAAATGCATGAGAAAAGCCACAAGAGCGATTAAACTAGAAAAAAAATGAGAAATGATGAAATCAGGAGAAGAGTCGGTATAGGACCATGCACAGAATACATCGAGAAACAACAAATAAAGTGGTTCTGTGCATAAAGTGGACCTTATGTAAAGTGGATAAAGTGGATAAAGTGGACCTTATGAGAATGAACCATAGCCAACTACCAACAAATACAAAAAACATAAGAAGATCAGGATACACGGCCAGAGGAAGACCTAGAACAAGATGGAACGATAACATCAAGACAACTCTGAATCAACGCGGATTCAACTCAGTCAAAGCGACACATCTGGCCTTGGATAGACAACTAAAGCTCCCACGCTTAACTGCAAGGGTGAGTATTCTACCTGGGGGTAGATAATGGGCAATAAATGTGTACTTGTTCTGCAGTGCATCCTCAGAGCTAGAAACTGCATTACCTGCATTGTCTTTTTCTGTATTAATCTGTGACTTTTAAACATTCTGGGTTACTTCTTACTCTTCTGCTGCATTGTAGGATATTATCCGGTTTACAGACTAGTTGCAATAGCTGGGAATTTCAGCCTGACACATTCGATTTCAATGTGTCTTCAGTGTCACTCACATTCTCTATGTAATGGGACAGCAAAATCCAGTGCCCGAACTTCATTAGTCGCTACTTACAACATGTATGGCAGCTAACATTGTCACTATTCTTTGCTCCCCTTTTGGGCCCAGCGACACATATATCTGAATCCCTTTTAAAACTCTTTTAATTTCCTGAAGGGAGATAATTAAATTTCTTGTCACGGATGGATTAGTTTAGAAATACCCAAATGTCATTGTCCATGACTGAGGGAAGTGGGATCAAGGGATTAACATTTTGTCTCTTTGCCCTCTGCCATGAACCTCTCATAGGCTCCCCAGCCCTAGGGGGCATATATCTCAAGTTGAGAAATATTGGACTTAATGACAAGCACACTGACAGAGAGAAATAACAGCGTAGAAAAACTCTGCGGAAGTCTGTTTGTGTTACAAAACACAGCCATGTTTAGAAAAGAGACAAAACTTCAGATATAAACATATTCTAGGTAAAGAAGACGAAGAAGATATGGCTTTCTCTCAGGTCCTGAGTACAATCACTTCAGCAATTCTTCTCTGTGTCCTCTTTCGCCCCTACACATCATGATCTTTCCGTTCGTCACTAAATGTCCAAACTTTACTTATCTAACCTTATGACCACTTCCGAAATTGGGTGTTTCGGTTAAAACAGGTACATTTAGTTAGTAAATGTATAACAAGTCATTCTCCAGAATAGTCTTGCACGATTGTTCAAAGTAGCATTACGTCTTTGATGGCCATACTGTTTCCGTGCTTTTCATTAGCTTGCCACACAATGTATAGGTACAGTGATCAATGATCAGTTGTATCAGCCAAGATAAATGACACTGTTTTGGATCAGCATACAGAACTATTTTAAAGAAGAAGTTGGTATAATTTACTTACAGAATTTACCAGTACATTCTTGATTAGAAACTGGCCTCACAGCACGTGGGGTATTCCCATAAGTGCTAAGCGCTCTGTTCCAGCAGCCGTCCGACTCGATGGTGTTTCGAGTTTAATGCCGCTGAAACAGACGTCGACATCAGAGCACAACTCTGGCCATTGCGACAGGTTTTCTTGTTGTTCCGCCCACCCACGCCGTGCCCGCAACTAGTAAAAATCAGACTTACCTGTTTTTACAAACATTTACCTAAAATTATATTGTTCAAACACTCCTATTGTCCAAATTTTCACAAAATCTTACCTATATTTATAATATAAAAGTCACAATCAGGGCAGAAACCTACACGCGAAACATATACCTGTACTCTATTTCGTATCAGTGCTTGCACCTCTTGTCTCTAATAACAATACTTTCCAGTTCTCACAACGTTTACATGTACGCACGATATATAACTCTCACTCAGAACAAGATCCCACACGTGAAACATATACTTGTATTCGAACTCACACCTGCATTCATACTCTTGCCCTTATTAACAATACAAACCTGTGTTCACAACCCTTACCTGTACTCACATAACTTTTGTGCATTCACAACCCTTACATATACTTACACAATTTCAGTATATTCACAACACCTATTTGTACTCGGTACACTTACCTTCACCAACAACAATTACCTTTACTAACAGCGCTTACCCGTACCAAAACATGTACCTGTCCTCGTGGCACTGACTTGTAGCAACAATATTTAACTATACTCAGAACACTGATATTTACTCACAATGTTTACCTGTGCTCATAATAGTTGTTCTACTTCCATGGACATAAACAGAACATTACCTTATCTTCTGGAGAGATAAGACCACTTCCTCTTTCCTATTTATTCATTTATGGCTTGCATCGTAAGTTAATATGTAAAGGCAAGCAGAGTTATGAACCAGCCTTTGAGCACACGGTCTCCCATAAGTGACAGCTTGCATAGTCAGTGCTTAGCAAAAACGACCAGAATAGTGTCTTGTACCGCACTTACCCCGTATTGTTGTCGCCATTCCTCGACCTTCCCAACGCATGAAGTCTGGTACCTTACTTCCTTGTGGCTGGGTGAAACACTATAGTAATTTTTATTTCAAACCGCAAATAAAGAGTGGAGAAACCCAGGTCTGCTGGTAGCGAGCGACTAACATAGACACTACTGGGACTGTCAAGATATTGCAGTGTCAGAGATATAATGTCAATAGTTGAAACACGTCGGTATCTATTATAGAGAATGTGGATAGGGCAGGGTTAGATTTAGACCATGGCCCATGCTGAAGTCCTGACTTCCCTTATCCGTTGGATGCACTAAATAAGACATACCATATTGCTAAGTAATATCTAAATGATACGCGTTATGGTGTAACCGGATGAGGAAACATGTTGAAAATACTTGAAGTGAATCAACTGCTTATGCTGTAGCAACACTCTGATGTCGGATGTATTAGAACATTGGTCCGAATAAATAGATGATGCAACGTATACTCGTTGTCTAAAAGGCATCTTGGTGGAATTCTAGAGAACTCTGTGGCGTTTGAGAACGAAAGTTAAAAACATGCTGCAGCAAACTAGAAAACTGCAAATGATTCATAGTCAAGCTTTCATCAGAGACTGACATTGACGAGATTCACAGTCAAGCTGTCATCAGAGACTGACATTGACGAGATTCACAGTCAAGCTGTCATCAGAGACTGACATTGACGAGTTTCACATTCAAGCTTTCATCAGAGACTGACATTGACGAGATTCACAGTCAAGCTGTCATCAGAGACTGACATTGACGAGATTCACAGTCAAGCTTTCATCAGAGACTGACATTGACGAGTTTCACAGTCAAGCTTTCATCAGAGACTGACATTGACGAGATTAAAAGTCAAGCTGTCATCACAGACAGACATTGACGAGATTCACAGTCACACTTTCATCAGAGACTGACATTGACGAGATTCACAGTCACACTTTCATCAGAGACTGACATTGACGAGATTCACAATCAATTTCTAATCAGAGACTGACATTGGCGAGATTCATAATCAAGTTGTTATCAACGACTGACAATGAGGAGATTCACAGTCAAGCTGTTATCAACGACTGAAATAAAGGAGATTCACAGTCAATCTCTCATCAGAGACTGACATTGACAAAAAAGTGATTTTTAACATGCATTCTCAAACTCTCTCTGAGTCGTTCTGGCAGTAGAATAAATGTCCATGTTATACTTTCAACAGAAATTGTCTGGGTAACGGTGTTTTGTTGCGTCACCGTTTAAATTGCATCAATGTACTGACATATCCGATTTCGACGATAAATAAATGTCTTGTACAACATATACTTTAATAATTGTAACAGAGAGTAGAATGTACACTATACACTACTCAGAGAATAGAATGTACACTATACACCACTCTGAGAATAAAATATACACTATACGCTACTCAGAGAAAATAATATACACTATACACTACTCAGAGAATAGAACACACACTTACAAATCAAAGAAATAATTACTACAAAATTTCAGAAAGTTAGATGTTACCAAAGAATGTGTAAACAACAAGTAGTTTTAACATTCTAAATTATAAGTAATTAAAGAGAATCATTGTCTGTCTCTTTTCTTCAGATGGGAAATGGACATTGACTCTGATTTCCCTGATTATGATCACCAATTTAGAAATAGTTTCTTTCAGCACTTTTGTCATTTTGTTAGGAAGCTGAAAACAACCACACTTTTTCAATCTTTATTTTGACACACAAGAGTCATCGATTTAGAGAGAATCCTTGTTAACATTTTTCCTTGTGATGAAATCCGTGGTTAAACGTTCGCCATTGTTTGCTTTCCTGTTGTAAGGGGTCTTTCTTCTAAGAAGAGAAATTAATGACTCTTTGTTGTAGCACACGCCATGACGTGTACAGGGTGAAAGTGTTTTTATTAAACCGTCAAAAGACACAAATTCAGTTTCAGCTGTGGTGTCTTCATCTCTGCCACACTATTGAAGAGTAGCAGGATTTATTCTTGAGAAGGAAACGCGATGTGTCATGGCTTATAACTTGGATGAGATATCTGTGCGTTTGGACCTGAGATATCTGATTTCGGCATGGTTTTTGGTTCACGTTAACACTCTTTGTGTAGGGCAGCCAACTCCACGAATAAACTTCCGTAGTCGCCTCTTATGACGTGCCTGATAAGCACCATTGCCGCTATTCTTCGCTCCCCATTGGTCACGACAACACACCTGTGATACTTTGGTTTTAACCTGAGAATTCATGATTCTGAGTCCGGTGTTTTAGTCATTCAGTCATGCCCTCCACTCAAGATTACCGGTAAACTAAAAACGACTCCGTGATTTCGACAATCATGGTTAATACTTGAGAAAATCATTATTAATTTGTTAACACTTTATAGAGAATAATTGCTAATTTTTTTTAAATACTTTAGAGAGAATCATTATTATTTAGTTAACACTTTAGAGAGAATCATTGTTAGTTAGTTAACACTTTAGAGAGAATCATTGTTAGTTAGTTAACACTTTAGAGAGAATCATTGTTAGTTAGTTAACACTTTAGAGAGAATCATTGTTAGTTAGTTAATACTTTAGAGAGAATCATTGTTAATTAGTTAACAGTTTAGAGAGAATCATCGTTATCCTTTTAACTTTAGACTTTAGAGAGAAACATTGTTACCTTGTTAATACTTTAGACTTTAGAGAGAATCATTATTAGTAATTTTCTGTAGACATGAAATTTCAAAGCACATTGTATTCAATAATTAACTTAGCAAGGAGAAAACGAGTCTTTTATGAAGGAGACAATTAGTCTGTGATCCGACTAAAATTTGAAAACAGCTCAGCGGGGAACAAGGAAGTTTAATTTCTGTCTAATTAATCTGTTGTTTTTTTTTTTCATTTGTAGTTCTGTAATACCGTATCAAGATACAGGGCAACATAACGGATGCAGAGTTCCTGGAACTTGTGACAGATTTATTCTTGGAAGATCGATTCAATCAATGACCAGCAATAACAAATATTTAAAATTAAAATTTGTCACATGCAGAGTGGAAAATATTGTCTTGGTTAATTCGAACTCGTGAAAATGTCATCATATCGAAGATCTGTTACTATTGATTGATTGATTAGCTGAATCTCGACCATGTTTCTCATGCTTTGTGTGCTATGTCGCTTCAACCATTTTATGAAGAAAGGTCATTTCAAGTTTATGATTATTGATCAAGGTATTATTAAAACTTCACTCGTGTCGAGAAGCCATTTAGTGGAAGCTGTAACCAGGCAACCCTGTTTAAAATGTTCAGTATATTCAATTTTATTGGGTGCCACAAACGCCACACAAAAGTGGATGGCGATTCATGGGCAGATATCATGAGGTTCCAGACTCTAGGCTCATGGATATAAAGTTTTAATAAAGAAGAAGGATATATTGCTCACCGACTTGTGAAGCATGTCTGTAAAAGCAAGAGAGACGGTTACAGGACAAGGCTAATTCTAACATTTATAAATTCATTGGAAACTGTGAGCTGGCGATCTTATGGTCTATTTCTGAAGAGTGGACTTGTGGTTATTTCGCTCTCTCTCTCTCTCTCTCTCTCTCTCTCTCTCTCTCTCTCTCTCTCTCTCTCTCTCTTTCTCTGAGCAATTGTGTATCTCTATTATTTCAGTGACCTGAATAAAGTGGAATTATAAAACAAATGTAAATAAACTATACATGAGAAACATAGACTAGCGATCTCAAAGAGATTTGGTTCAAATCTGATATTCATCTTTCTTATGACATGCTATGTTCTCAAATATAATGTAACATAAATTGCACATCAGAAACATAGACTACTGATCTCAAAGAGCTTTGGTTCAAATCTGATAGTCATCTTTCTTATGACACGCTATGTTCCCAACATTCTTCCACACAAATGAAATCTCTACTCATTATCCGTTCATAACGTATTAAAGTCAGTCCATCTGTTGCGACGACATACCGATGTATTGATGAAAATAAAGCACAGACGACTGTTAATTAGATTGCTGTATTTTATTGGGTCCATCCATGCGAAGAAAATATCAGATCGTACAATATATGATTCTATGAAGTTCATTGAGGAATTCGCATATGTCACATTATTGGCGCACATAAAACGGTGACCACAACAGATCACCGAGCTCTAGACTATATGTTGATATAAATCTTGTAAGTTTGTTGTTCTGCTACAGGAAATGTAGCTTAAGCTTGGTAGCGTAGTTGATAGTGAGCTTGCTTACTATCACCGGGTTACAGCGTGCCTGGTTCGCATCCAAGTTCGAACAAAACAAGAATCCGGGTTGTGATTTCTCGCTTGACACTTCGACTCCTCCAGTCGACTCAGCTGTAAATGAGTACATGACGCATGAGTTAGGGGAGGTAAAGACAGAAAGGAAGGGAAGTGGCTACCCCAAGTAATAGTTGCTGCGGATTAGTACATCACGTTTTATCTTTATCCCCGACGACAGGCTGTTGCCATGGGACATACATTTATCTTTGCAAGAAACGTTCCATCAGAATTTTCAAAACTGACGCTATGAAAATCACAAGAGGTAATCTATCAAAGACAAATTTTGCTGTCCTGAACACTGAGCAACTAAATATACTCACATATGGTATTGGAACGCAGGTGTAAGAGGCTACCACATAAATCTTAAACGTTAGTGTTGAAAATATAGGTGCGCTATTCATCCACCTGTGGAAAGATAATACATAATAAACGATCAAACAGACGGTCTCTGCATGCAGCACCCAATTAAATGCTGTTGATGCCCTTAGACCAGTAGTTCTCAAAGTTGTGGGAACGTATATTGACACCTCCAGGAAAAAAAATGTTTTGACGAATTAGGAAAAGGGAAAAACATGTACATTTAATAATTATAATAATTATAAACCCATAACACGTCAGCGTCGTAGCGATGTCACAATGACACATCTGGTGCAGAAAGATCTCCACGCGTCTCAATCCTCTACCATCCACGGAAGGTACTCTCTACATTGTATCTGTACATTTAAAGGATACTGACTATTGAATAGCGACAACTGAAGAGCATTTAACCAATATTTGAGAACATGTAGAAGAAAATGTATAGAAGAGTGCTGACAAACATGTATTGTTTATTTTTATATTTCAGTGAAGTGGTGGGTGGTGTGGGGGAGGGAGAGAAATTGTGTTGTCCCTAAATGAGGCCTCTCATAAAATAGGTTGAGATCCACTAAGTTGGACAATTACGTATCGTAGATCTTCACAGACATTAAGAGGTAACATGTCTTCATAAACAATAACAGGCAATATTATTCATAGATAATAAAAGGTAATATCGTCATAAATAATAACAAGGTGTATGTCTTCATAGATAATAACAGGTAATATGTCTTCATAAACAATAACAAGTAACATGTCTTTATAGACAGTAACAGATAATATGACTTCATAGACAGTAACAAGTCATATGTCTTCAGACAGTAACAGGTAATATGTCGTCAAGACAGTAACAGGTAATATGTCTTCATAAACAATAACAAGTAACATGTCTTTATAGACAGTAACAGATAATATGACTTCATAGACAGTAACAAGTCATATGTCTTCAGACAGTAACAGGTAATATGTCGTCAAGACAGTAACAGGTAATATGTCTTCATAGATAACAATAGGTAATGTATTCATAAATAAGAACATGTAACATGTCTTCATAAAAAAAAGAGGTAATATATTTTCATAAACAATAACAGGTAATAATATCTCTTCATAAACATTAACAGGTAATCTCTCTTCATAAATAGTAACAGGTAATATTAGTAAAGAACATTTATAACAACATTGTGACTTGCATGCATGCGTAAGAGGCAACCATGGACGTGTGGGGGTCGGTATGGCTATACATTCCGTTGATTAAGACACAAAATCATGCTGAAGACGGATGTTCCTCTTCTATAATTGTTCTCCGAGTCCCATATATGAGCACGATGTAGTTCAGAAATCGGAATGCCACGCGTCATGGTTTGCAGTTTGGCTATGATCTATGTGTTTTTTGGCTTGAGACACCCGACTAAGTGTGAATTCTGGATCACTTTGACCTTATGTATAAGCCAGGATCTCGTCCATTGCGTAATCGTTAAGCAGTTTTCTTTGTGCTCAACGGTTTGAATCCCTCTTGCGAATTCTTGATTATGAAGCGCATTTTTCGTGGACAAGTGGGGATTATCATTTGAAGTTACGGAGTTACGTGATATGAGTAGTACTGCCTGCAAGCGGCATGACGTTTCATTGAAAGAGAAAGAGTACCTAGAGGGTGAACCGGGTACAGTGCAGTCACTCCTCTACGCATATTAAAACTTTATATGAGACATTCATTTTTAAAACGTAATTCCTAAGTTGCGTTTTACACCACGCATGGCAGTTCATGTTATTGATATTCTGTGTTTCCCTATTGGGTCGAAGTAAAACACATGGAATGGTGCCGGTTTCAATCTTCTTCTTCTGCGTTCAGCATCTGTGGTCATGCTATACCGTCAGGCCTGTCGCCAAGACGAAGTCCACTGTCTTCTCCAGATCAGAGTGGCTGCCCCGTCGCTTTTGCCTCAAGTCTGTATCCTCTGGCCAGGTCTGCTGTCTCTGCTCTTTGTATGTTGGGCAGTCCTGAAGTATGTGTTCCGGGGTCAGGGTTCCGGATCCACATGGACATTCATCTGTCTATGAGATCCTCAATCGGTAAAGGTCTGTTTCATTGATTTTGACCTATTACTATAAAAGAAATATTGGAAATCTCAAGAAATATATTATTATTATCATAGATGTGGAACATCTTAGAATTAATTAGTAAATGGCAAAAAAAATATATATTGCTCAGAACCGATAGGACAGCAGAGGATTGTAGTAATGTCATCTGCCATGAATACAGTAATATGCGACTAAAGAAGGTTCAAATTAAGAGCGGCCTTGTTATCCAACAATGAAGAAAGTACACTTGATCCAACATGCTGTGATGAAGCTGGCTGTGTAGGGGTCGAAATATGCAGATATCGCAGCAAAGCTGTAAGCAACGAAACAACACATTACTATCCCCGAACTACGTCCTGAATGCTAACACGGATTTGACAAAACTTGTAGAAGAAGATTGAATGATTGGAAATTCGGTTACAACTAAAGGTAATGCATAGAAAAAATGCCCAATCTTTGTCAGCTCTATATAACTAACAAAGCATCTCGATGACAACACAGATAATGAAGAAGATACGGCAAAACTCGAAGAATAATTAAAGTTATTCAACGCCTTCGATCGTTTTTACTCATGTCCTTTTGAACTCTGCTACGTTTTTGTTTGTTTTGGAAGCTACTAAAAACCTTATACACCTTAATCCTTGGATCATCCTCCGGCGCAGACGTTTTCTACCGGTTACCGCTCATTTAACTCAAGACAGCAGACGAGTGCATAAATTCTCTGTTCCTTACTGCAGAACATGGCCTCACGCGCTGCACTTCACGCGATCACTGTAACATTGCCAGAGATATTTGTATCTTACAAGACAGCTTTCACGTGAGATCAACGTTTGTTATTGTTACTGGCGTAAGAATAAAGGGGGGTAAGTGCGTGTCAAGAACATCCATGAATACTTTGATAAAACAATGTATGTAGGTTATGAAGAAGAAACGACGACACAATTATGTTTGAAAACTTACAATTTGTATATGATTGAGACAATAACAAGAGCATTGATGAATACTTTGATAAATATAGGTATGTATCCGTTGCCTGGAGTCAAAATATGCATTGTAAGCATTGATTACACATTCACACTTTAGTTTACTTCTTTCAATCATATCAATCATTGATTACACATTCAGATTTTAGTTTACTTCTTACAATGGCATCAATCAATAATTACACATTCACATTTTAGTTTATTTCTTTCAATGATATCAATCAATAATTACACATTCACATTTTAGTTTACTTCTTACAATGATATCAATCTGCAATCATTTCAAAAACGTATAGGCCTAATTCCTATCAATATTAACCCGATTTTGTTTTAAATTTAATTAATTATTGAATAAATGTTAACATATCAAATTCACGAGAGGAAAATTGAAGAAAATGGTAGTTTCTTTCTACGACAAGTTACCATATTTTATAAGTATCTTCTTGGGCTGCTTACAACTTCGCGTGATGTAATTGATGCGTTTGAGGTTTCTTCAAAACAAGAGTATCTACACACTCAGATATAGAATATCAGAATAGAGCACAGAATAACTACACTGTTACCTGACATGGACGCTGTAATAGGCGACTAAGTAGGTTTTGAGAATGAAGGTGGCTGTCCAATTCCAAAGAGATTCAAGTGACCCAGCAGCCAATCTGAATATTAATGTGCCATGCTTAAATAGCAAATATTACAGCCACGCTGTAAATAATGATACAACATATTTCGTTTTCCGAACTGTATTATATATATAAGATTCAGAACGACAATAATAGGAACTGAAGATTTTATAAATAAGTATGACCTCGTCATCATTTATGCTACCTACCACAATGTTACACAGACAGACAGAAAGAAATTATGTTGTAGACTGTTTATTATTTCTTAAAATTTTTGGACCAAGAGTGTCACAGATAAATTGAGGTAAATTTTCAAATAAATTTGTAATAAATGTTATTAGAGTAAGTGTGCTCCATGACTGCAAGGTTGGTGTACGAAGTGAAACGTTCAAATTTCATTTATGGATATAATATTCATTGTCACACTTTAATTCCTTTTTCGTCTATATATTTTGTTAATATGAAGTATAATGTGTAAACAATATTCACTTGACAGAGGAATTAGTTGAAAGTTTAAGATATATCACTTATTATCGTTATTCTCCTTTGGATATTTATTTCAACAACTCGTTACATCGTGACAGTGCTTAACACTTTAGTGACTGGTTTGTTTTGTTGTCGCTCTGGTGATCGCGAACACCTTTCTTGAGAATATAAGTTAATTTTCCGACTAGGAGTTCTCCAACCACATGTAATGAACATCAATTGCATAATTACTTGTCACATTTCGTATCTCATTTCAATCCACTTCTTTCCTCATAATAACCTCAACTCCCGTAATTTACTTGTACTTGCAATAGTCTGTATCTGTACGTGTTCATTGATAAGTGTTTGTTTGTATAATCTCATTTCTGGATTTGTGTTATTCTATCCGTATTTATGTGTGTCATAATATATTTTTTTTCACTTACCTATCTGTTTTCTAATAGGTAGTTAATTATGCACAGTAATACTCATTTTTACAAATTTATTCTTTATTTACATATATGTACATATGATATTGCTTTTATTTCCTCTTTAAAATAGACCGACAAATGTGTGTGTGTATATATATATATATATATACATACCCAATATAGAACATGCTTTAAAATATAGATATGCACACGTAGAAATATGTGATTACAAGTAGATGTATGGATACATCGAAAAATGTACGCATTTATGCTTAATCACTATATATATATATATATATAGTTTAATTCCATTAATTTGTATTACAACCAGCTTGTCCACCTTGTAAACGACTTAGCCATTCCCCCTCCACAAAAAAGTTTTCTAAGTTGTTTATTTGTACCCCCACCTCCAATATGTCTGTGTGTGATGGTACACATGCACACTATTTAGTGTGTATGTAGCTCGTATACAGTTGCCATCATGAGGCATTCGCTAAGTCGGGTTTGATACTTATGATCCCTTCTCTTGTGGAGTTCCTCTTATTTCGTTATATTTCTATTTTTATATAGAGAGAAATATATCCACCGATCGGGAAGATATAATATCGGAATATACATACACTTCCTTCCTGTCAAGATCCATATCCTGACCAATACCAGCAGATTCTTTGTGTTTTTTGGTAGAGCTAAAATATTTTTCAGTCTCACTCAATATAAGCCCTGCATCCTCGACGAGTCTTAATCGAGGCTCCACTTGAAGTTTATTATAAAATAAACTGGCAATACGACCGGCATTTGTCAGTTTAGACGAGTTCGTTGATGAGATGTTCCGGTGAATCGTAGAGACCAGCATGTTACGTCCCTACAACGTTTAAGTAATCGGTTCGAGGATGGTTATACGCCACCCACACTTCCTCGTCCATCATGTTGAAATATGTGTTTGGAAACTGAATTTTCGCAAACACAACTTCATATTGAGAAATCATCTCTATAGCTGTGGTTATTTTCTAGATATATGTTCATGGACGAGTTCAAGTCCTCGCTAGGAATTTGTTACATATAATCTAGACTACTACTCAGTAAGGCAATCCAGTTGTCGTCAGTGGGTTTAGCTCGAGACATATTAAATAGCATTACACCAATAACCACATATAAGAAAATCGTCTGACAGAGAAAGGCAATTTTTAAAGGAGATACTAGTTTACCAAATAAGACCCAGAACGATGTTTTTTTCTCGATATGTCCTCAACTGGTCTTAATAGTGGGGTTTCGACTTGATCAATTTCCATTTAGTGTCTGGTAATGTCTCTGGCTGATATCCAAGAATTAAATAATGAACTTGTATCCAAACAACTTGACTAAATATTGTCAACGAGCACCTGTGCCTCACTCATCTTGCATCGTTTCGATTCGATAGACCGTTTTGTTACCGACTTTCTGGATTTCATAAAACCATCTCTGTAAAACCATCCACGCACTTCCTCGCCCACATCATCTTTTAGTACGTAGGCTACAGGGCTGTCCGTTGTATCTGATTGATGGTAAACAACTCTTGTATCAAACAGGGCGTATACATCTTTTTACATTTTTTGCTATGAGCGATTCTCACTCTATCACCAAGGATAAAATATATATTTTTATCATCGTTTTGATCGCAGCACAGAGTATTTCATACTTAATCTCAACCGGGACATCTGAATACAATAATGATACGAATTATTGTAATTACACATCAATGATTGTATCAAACCTAGGTGTAACGAAGCGCGTTAGTTTTGGTGAAATATCGTTAGATTTCTTCCTTGGGGCTATCCGGATCGCTAGATCCAACAGAGCGATGCTGGAGCACCAGATGATCTATAAACCAAGGATAGCCGTAGTCCCTTACATGACCACTGTATCTCAGTGTCGACGCAGCCTCTGGAGCTATAGTGTCCATTATAGAACCCATAGTGCTCGTCCTAACGATGCTCGCCCTCATCGTTTTTTTTCTGTATGAGTCAATATGATCCGTCATCGTTATTTTCTATGAGTCAATATGATCCGTCATCGTTATTTTCTATGAGTCAATATGATCCGTTGTCGTATTTTCATATACGAGTCACTATAATCCGTCATGACAGATATCATACATCTATAACTACTAAATTGGATAAATTCTTTGCTGAAACAAGACACGGGAAAATAAGACACATTACAAGAATATTTTGCTTATTTTTTAGACATGGTGAAGAATCATGACCTTCTATAATGTCTTCTTGCTGATAAGCAACTCTACTAAACACCGACGAATCACAGAATAATAATGTGTTTTAAAGGGGGTAATTAACATAGAACATTCTGGAAAACATTAATAATGAAACTAAGTATTGAGATTTACATAACATAAGATGTATGTAAATTAATAACATTTAAACACTGCAGTCGTCCATGTGCTGTCTTAACCCCGAAGACCAACAACGAATTGTAACATTGTAATCTTTTATGTATGTGGTGCTGTGTATGGAGTCTATGGAGAAATATTTTATAACTTATCCAGTATAAGGTAAAACGCATGCCATAAAAATGATGAAATCGAATATCGGATGGAAAGTCTTAGAAATAGATCAAGTGGAAGCTGCGGCGTATCGCAATGATATTGTCTGTATTGCATAGTGCTCACCAACAGGGCTGATGTTTCAAATAAGTTCGAGATATAAGTTAGGAGCACAGAAATATAACTATTTGAAGGATAGAAGTCTATACATTTAAAAGAACCATGAGGTTATGTGAAGAATCTCAACTACCTTCCCGTAGGCATAGGTGGGGTGGGGGGAGTGGGGGGGAGAGTTGAATTAAAGAAAAGATTGACCCACAAAGTGTGGTCACAGACAAATATAGATTGTGAACCACTGGATTAAACCATAGTCCGAAAACGTATCTCGGATTATGACCTCAATTCAGAGAAAGAAACATAACAAGCAATCTGAAAGATTTTTTTACAAAATGTTTGATTTTTGAAAATAATTCTTACAGCTGACGGGAATTGGGGTAGGTCCGTTACATCGGCACCGAATCGCCTTGTAACTCAAGTAAACAGGTTTTCCGTACTCGACCAACCACATCACCAAAAAAAGATGTGATCTTATCAAGACATTCAAACTTTGTACTCAAATCACTGAGAACGGATCAATCGAGACAAGGACTATTTCATCAACAAAGAACATCCCGTACAAGTATTGAAGTATTCTCAGTAAAACTAACATAGAACATATATGTTCATACCACAAGGTCCAACAGGTCTTCTTGCAAATATAAATAACACATCTCATGCTTCCCACTTAAACTTATCTGGTTTTTGAAGTTTGTCAAATTTTCATCAAACTTATTATTATAATATAATATGATCTCAACTTACATAATACATAATACAATCTTTGCAACTGAGATTCGTTATCAATCTTCTGTTAAAATAAGCCGTTGAGTGTTCCTTAGTGCCATCCTTATGAAATCTTCCATATTTAATATATTTCTTGTTTTGGTTTTCAAATTAACAGGTTTTCCTTAGTGGCAACCCTATGAAATCTTCTAAATTAAATCAGTTTATTTTTTTTTTTAGTTTTCAAATGAACAAGCCTTAAAATATAGTTTTTTTAAATGATGATATGAAGAATAAAAACTGAATAAACACAAAATATGAGCGTGATGATTTTTAAATGCAGAGAACATCATGATGGATTCAGGAATTTTAATGAGATAATTTTGTTTGTGACTTGCTGTTTTCATAGAAAAACTTTTGCGATATCAAATGGGTTGTGACTCATGGGTTGCGACCGGTAGTATGACGAATCACCACACAAACAAAACGCATAAGAAATCAGATGTACCAACAATATTCCTCTAATTTTATGTTAAATGTTGAGGAAATCTGAAGTTTAAGCGGCGAATATTTATATGTGGGTAACTGCTATCTAAGAAAATGGTCTTTATGTGCCAGTTTGGTATATTTCGTGAACAGTACATTTTAGTGGAGTGCGTAGCCGAGCACCCGAGTACTATAGAAGGAACATTGTCTACAGAAGTCAAATGACGCATAAAAACTGTAACGCAACATATGTTAGGCGTAAATTACATAAACAATCATCTATAGCAAACGCAAACAAATACATGAATGGGTAAACAGATACTAATCTTTGTAATAGAGGTTTAACTTGTCTTACAGAAACTTGGAAATAATTATAAGTTTTTACCCATGGGGATTAGCCGTGATAGAATTATGAGAAGGTATAAACTACATCGTCTTAGAAATTTTCTGTGTGTACCAGACCGTTGTGATTGTGCACCTATAGGTAGCATTTTTCTATAACGTAGCGTCAGCCATGTGTTGCCAGCTTCCTAGAGAAAAGTAAAGAATTGTAAGATTGTGAACACCCATGCATATCGTCTGGCTGAGGAAAATAAGTTGCATCTGCTGTCTACATAACGTTACAGGTTTTTAGAAAGTCACAGTGAGTGAAAGAGGCGATTGTGAGGTTGTACATATCAGAATGAAAGGCACAGACATCGCAGAACATTATTACAACACGACAAGCACGAAGTAAGGAGAGGAAAGGTTTCGTTACAGTCCCCACCCTTTCCCCCATTAGAAAATTAAAACATGATATTTGGTACTAGAACATGGAAATGAAAACATGATATTTGGTACTAGAACATGGAAATTAAAACATGATATTTGGTACTAAAACAGGGAAGTTATAACATTTAGAACTTAACAACACGGAAGTTAAAACATTCTTGAGACTAACGGGAATTGAACCAGTCCGTTCTACGACACCAAATCGCCTAGCAACAATTGCACACGCGTTTTTCAGTACTTGACTAACCGCATCTCCAAAAAAAGATGCGATTTCATCAAGCCATTCAAATCGTGCACACAAAGTCACCCGAACGGACCAATCGAGACATTGACTATTACAACAACAACAAACATCCCGTACAGGTATTGAAATATCCTCAGTAACAACAAACACATACAATAATATCCGTATTAGTTATACAAGGGCCGATAGGTCTTCTTGTAAACATGGATAACATATATAGACAATACAATTTTGCTTCAAATAATTGTTTATACAAGTAAATTTAAGTAGGAAGCCAGAGGGTAATATTTTTTAAAAATTCTTGAGACTAACGGAAATTGAACCAATCCGTTCTACGGCACCACATCGAAGTTATAACATGACATTTTGTACTAGAGCAAAGAAATTAGACCATGACATATGGTAGTAGAACTAAATAGTCCTAGTACCAAATATCATAGTCTAACTTCTACTGTTAAACAGTAGAACTATTATGTAAACTTCAGAACACATCCTGCAGACAAGTACCACCCCACCCCACCCCACCTATGCCTACGGGAAAGTCGTTGAGATTCTTCACAGAACCTCATGGTTCTTTTAAATTTATAGAATTCAGTCGTCATGTCATCACAAAGTGTACTTGTCTGCAGGATGTGTTCTGAAGTTTACTAAATAGTTCTACTATTTAACAGTAGAAGTTAGAACATGACATTTGGTACGACAACTAAGAAATTGACCATGGCATTTGGAACTAGGACTATGAATTTTGAACATGATATTTGGAACTAGAATTAGGAAGTTAGAACTCGATATTTGGTACTAGAATTAGGAAGTTAGAATTCGATATTTGGTACTAGAATTAGGAAGTTAGAACTCGATATTTGGTACTAGAATTAGGAAGTTAGAACTCGATATTTGGTACTAGAATTAGGAAGTTAGAACTCGATATTTGGTACTAGAATTAGGAAGTTAGAACTCGATATTTGGTACTAGAATTAGGAAGTTAGAACTCGATATTTGGAACTAGAATTAGGAAGTTAGAACTCGATATTTGGAACTAGCTCTAGTGAGTTAGAAAAAAAACATTTGGTACTAGAACAATGTAGCTAGAAAATGACGTGTGAAACTACGACTAACTATAAGCAAGAAAAAAAATAGCCATCTTAGATACCGCCCCCCCCCTTTCCTTTATCAAAAAGATTTTTACAGGAAAAGTTTATCAAAGTCCCACGAAAACGAAGAAATTACCTGTTTTTAAAAAGACCCCCCCCCCTTTCCACTGAAAGCGTAACGACGACCCAGCACCACGGTAAAATACATTTCGTTTTCTTGAGTATATTCTACAACTGGGAATGTGTTTATGGACGGACAGAAGATACATTCGTATTTGAAAACTGCGTGAGTGACGATATGTGAGTTATGGACTCACTATTATCTCTCAGATTGATAATTTCCAGAGCATTGTGTCCAATTCCGATGTAAACAAAGTCGGATATTTCAATCATCTTAACGAGTATATGTAACTCGAGATGTATGGGGAATACTGTATTGTTTAGTTTATGGTCAAACTAAACCTAAGAGTAAGTCCCAATTGTGTAACATGTGCACCCATTTATCTGGTAGCACTAGACCGATCTTAAAGTCACAAACGTTTATGTTAATCCATCACCACCGTCGTGAATTCACTAACACCATCGTTGTGAATTCAGTAACACCACCGTTGTGAATTCAGTAACACCATCGTTGTGAATCCATTTATTCTTCTTAAGCGACATTTCCAATGCTTACAGATAAGTGAATTGTTTCCATGAATTCAGTCGCCGGTAGAAGATCCTCGCTTTTGCCCCAGAGTATTACTTTTAGCTCTGACTTGGTGCCATAATTCAGTCGTCATGTCATCACAAAGTGTACTTGTCTGCAGGATGTGTTCTGAAGTTTACATTTTCACACGACAGTTGATCTTTTTTTTTCTATCTTTATTTTGTGGAAATGTGATGGTAGTCTACAGTGTCTAGATTGGTAGCGTGCTCTGATATGTCTCTCTTTAGAATATGATATCTTGCTGTGTTCTGTCCCTCTGTAGGATGGGATTTTGTGGAAAATTACTACATGTTTTGGGACTCCATGTAGGCTTGCATTTTCTTTCTCTTAGTCTTTTGCATCCATCGGTGATACTCTTAGTTAATTGTTTCATATTTGTCCTCGCTTTTGCTTGCATGTTAACATCCTCATTTCTTGCAATTTCCATGTGGTCTTGAATCCAGCAATGTCTCTTTATTGTTAGGAGACAGTTGATTTAAAAGTTCTTCTGTTTTTGTTAGAAGATATATTGGTTAATTTTGAATAGTCTGGAGAACCCGCACGAAGTCGTCAATGAAAAATATGTTTAATTCTATAAATCTCTATTATAATATCTTTGATTGCTTGCCTTCTGACTTGTAGTCGGTTGATAATTTGCTCGTCGTCGGCAGAAAAAATGAATATAAAGATAGTCTTTATGGTCAGAGATACTTTAAAAACTCCACCCGTTAACGGTGGTTGACTCCCTCTTCAACATTGTGGTGCATGTTCTTTGAGTCACTAAGTATACAAACTTTATCACAAACCGCCAACGTTGATGATGAAGTGTATAGAAGGATCGCCACGGCAAGCAGCACTTTCTGCAGATCGTACGCAAATGTTTGGCGTAGAAATGGCATTAACCTACAGACCAAGCTGAAAGTTTACAGAGTAGTCGTACTTCCAGTGCTGTTATACGCTAGTGAAACATGAAAAGTGTATAGACACCATGTGAGGAAACTCAATCACTTTCACACAACTTGTCTCAGAATAATTATGAACATCAGATGGCAAGACAAGATCCCAGAAACCACTGTGGTTGAAAGAACTGGTTGCACCAGCATTGATAGTATTCTGATACAGACACAGATTCGTTGGGCATGTCATTTGGTGGGTATGCCAGACCATCGCCTGCCAAAGATACTTCTCTATGGTGAGCTGGAGAACGGTACACGATTTCAAGGTGGCAAAAATAAGTTCTACAAGGACTCTAATGAGTCACTGAAAACGCTCACTGAAAGAATTTCAAATAGACCAGTATACATGGGAAGAACTTACAAAAAATAGATCAACATGGCGCTTTACAGTAAAAAAGCGCATCGTCTTGTGAAAAGAGGAGAAATGCAGCAACTCAACAGCGGAGGTTAGGTAGAAAGTCACGGATGGACCAAAATCCGTCTACAGTGGTCATTTCATGCCCGAACTGTCCAAGGACATTTACAGTTCGAATATGGATGGCTAATGAGCTATAAGGAATGGACATAATTCAAAATAAATTTTCAAATGTTGATGTACAAAATGGTCATAATCATTTATGATGGACGAACATACAAGCGTGAGAGTTGTCACGTGACGCTATTCATGTGTACAGCTTTTGTCTCCATTCGTAAGAGTACTCGTGGTTGAGATGTAGGCATCACTGGATTCTTTCATTGTTTTACCCACAAGTGGTAAATCAACCAGTGTAGGGTAACAACCCTAAACAGGAAGTAGGTGGCTGGGGTAACACAGGGCAAAATGTCAAGAAATACAAAAATAGGTAGGTGTGTTACCAAAATAAAACATAAAACAACTTAACAACGAGATACAGAGACAGACGACGTTTCGACTATAAAGCCTTCATCAGGACAAACAAATTACCACAATAAAACAAGTCTTACATGGCGTCAAATAGGGTTATAATGAGGACAATAGCAGATAGGTAATGAGGGAAGAAAAGAGGTGGAAGCATGACAGGTGAGAAAAACGTATGGGGAGAAGTTAGTAGTAAGTAGGGAGGAGTAATTAGACTGAAGAATGTGAGATGAACAAAGGAAAAGATATGGTAGGAAGTAAATTACATTAAAATAAAATAAAAATACTTACCTCAAAAGTGGCAACAGAGATGAATGCTACAGACAAGCAATCATGATGTAAGGGAAGAGAAAAATATGATGGTACGAGGGATCAGGTGGGAGAGAGAAAGAGGTCAAAAACGGCAGGAACAGAAGAGAATGAGCAAACAGCAGGAAGAGAATATGAGCATATAATGGTGATATATGAGAATAAAATAGTAGTAAAATAACTTAACTGATGCAGCGACTAGTCTATGGTCCTCCAATGTGAATGAGCACACGCATAATGGCAACAAAGTAAAGAATGGACAGTGAAAGTCAGATTTCTAACAAGGGTCATGATAGCACGTATTTGTACAGGTTAGAAAAATAAAGACATGCCACAGTAATAGACGGTACCCGAGGCGCCGAAATGAAAAGAAAACACACCCGCGAAAGGTGGAACAATGGAAAAGACAATATCCTGGCTTGGTCAAAGCGCATACCAACTGATAAGAGTAAAGGGGCGTAAGTAAATAGCCATAGAGAAATATGACAGAGTATAAGAATAATGTGAGGTAGAAAAAAAAATCACGTGATGGATCGACGAAATCCCCTAGACGGAGATACGTCACGCAGGAAAGTGAAGTGCGGGTGGAAGGGAGCCCAGATGACACAGGTAGGGTACAACAAGGGAGGGTATGGGACTATCACGGAGAAGCACGTCGTGAGATGGTATCTGGCTGATATAGCGAGACATAGGAAGAGGGTGCCGGAGATAAGGGTACCAGAGAAGATAGCGAATAAGGAGACAGGAAAAGAAGACCATGGCGGGAGGAGGCAGACCCGGAGTTACAGCCAAAGCATGTGAGGAAGTGGAGGGTCATAGCGTCGTAGGTGACAAAGTAAGGGTCATCTGTCCACAGTGTCGTAGTAAGAGGAGGTCGGTGTAGCAGAGGTCCCAATAAAATGTGACGGAAGATGGACCAAGGTCACAACCACAACGACAAGTACCTTGTAGGCCAGGTGTTGAGAAATGAGACCAGTCTCATAAACCGAAGATGATAAAGGGATGAGTTAACCGCACGTCGCAACCCCTATGTGGGTATTGCTCGCACTGTACACTAGCTCATCTATGGGAACAACAATCAAAGGACAGAGACTCTGGCCACGATACACGATCCCTTGGTTTGGGGCATGCACCGTGGGGAGCGAAGTATCCGATGAAACGAAGTTCGCATCTCTGTGAGACCAACCGTACGTTGCAACCCGTTTGGGGGCGTTGTCCGTACTGCACGCTGGCTCCATAAATATATATGGGGGAACGATTGCATCCAAGCCATCCACGTCATGTGAAGCAGGAATCCTGTTGGCGCTGCAAAGTCTATTTATTTTTAAAAAAAAAACATTTGTCAGTTATCAAACAGTCACCACATACCACATGCTACGTAAGTGTATGGGTAGCCGCCACAATTGATAAGAAAGTGGCGAGAAGAAATATGATAATAGGAACGTGGTGTCGCCCACGTGCCACAGAGAATGGCACAAGAGAAAGAGCGGACATAGCCCTAAGCAATGGAAATGGAGAAAGTAGACAGAGTATGACAAAGAATCTAAAGGTGAAGAGGAGGATGAAGCATGGGTGAAATAACCCGTAGAGAGAAAGTAGAGTGGGGTAGCGAGGGGATACAGATCAACCATCAAACCGACGTACCAAACCGGAACAGACCCACCCCGGATGAAGCTGCACCAGTCCCAGTCCCATGGCGTAACCACCCACCAACACACCAATCGAAACGTGACATGTCACCGTAGCCCCACACCCTGGGTGGGGGCCCCGGCCGAGCCACCACAATAGAGAGCAACAGTATCAAGGAGATGAGCAGGAAGAAATACGGGTAAGGTAAAGACTGTAGGAGCAGCAGGGAGGCAGAGCAGGGGGACAAAAGGTGGGTAAGAGATTATTGAAAGTATAACTGGTCATTGATGCCATGGGGCTTAAGAGTGCCAAGATTGAGAATGAGGCGGTTCTCTAATGAGAAACGTTGCCAGTCACCAGAGTGGCAAGAGACCAGGCCAGTGACCTGAATGTCCTGTGACCCCCGGTGATAATTGCTGTTGAAGTGGGGGGCCACCGGAGAAGATCCACAGTTACGGATATCCCGTAAGTGTTCGGCAAACCTAGTGGCTAGGAATCTACCCGTCTCACCAATGTACATCAGGTTACAGCGTTTGCAAGTAATCACGTACACGACGTTACGGGAGACACATGAAAAAGTGTGGTGGATATGAAATTCCGACTTAGGAAATCGGATAGAGGAGGTAAGGTAGACAAACGGGCACGTGAGGCACGGGCGGTGGCACGGAGAGGTACCGGCAGGAGGTCCCGCAAGCCGGAGGTGAGAGTGAACCAGAGAGTCGCGTAGGTTCCTATCTCGACGGAAAGCCACAAGGGGTGGTTTGTGGAAACGCCTCTTTGGTAAGGCGATCAGATGAGAGGATAGAGAAGTCCCGTAGGAGGATCTTGAGAGCTGGAAATATTATGAGGGTGGAAAGTGAGGATCAGTTTAGGACGAGTCGACGGAAGCTGAGGAGTGCGTGATAAGGCATCAGCACGGGAGATAGGAAGGACACGACCAAGGGCAGAGAGAAGGACATCCTCCGGATAAGCACGTTGGCGGAAGAAGTCAAGTATATCATGGGCATGCTGAAGAAAGTCAGAGTCCTCCTGGCAAAGGCGACGGAGACAAACGAAGTTGAGAGAAGGGAGGGGAGTCACGGCATGATCGAGGGTGAGAAGAGGAATATAGAAGGAAGCTGTGAGAGTCAGTCGGTTTATAATAGACCGAGGTAGAGAGCGAACCTGGACCAATAGAGACAGAGATGTCCAAGAACGTAGCAGAGGAAGCAGAGACGATGGAAGTGAATTTGATAGAGGGATGGAAGTTGCTAACTAATGAGATGAAGACTGAAAGGTCTGCAACAGGCATATCCGTGAACCCAAAGCCATCGTCAATGTAGCGGCGATAGAACTGGGGAATGGGACCCTGGAAGCTAGAGAACATAAGATACTCAAGATTACCCATGAACAGACAAGCATAGATATGACCCATTTTGGTGCCCATAGCAACACCGCTGATCTGGTTGAAGAAGGTGCCGTCGAACTCAAAGGAGTTCAAGGTGAGGACAAGTTCAGCCAAGCGGACCAGGGTAGAGGTTGCAATGGAATGGTGTGGATGCCGATCAAGAAAGTACTGAATGGCGGTGAGGCCGTCGTTGTGGGGGATAGATGTGTAGAGAGACACAACGTCAAGGAGGAAGAGATGATAAGTATGATGGGGGAGCAACTCAACCGATGCGAAAGTGGTTAACGCATGGTTGGTGTCCTTGAGGTACGTCGGGAGAGAAGAGACAATAGGTTGAAAAATACCGTCAAGGAATGCTGAGATATGCTCAGTGGGGCAGGAGCATGCAGACACAATAGGTCTTCCAGGATGAAGATCCTTAAAGATATTAGGCAGAAGATAGAGGGCAGTTTTACCAAGGTTGGCCTTGGAGATAAGGAGAGAGACAGCAGAAGGCGGAAGGAGGTTATGGAGGATGAGCCGTTTGACAGTGCAACCAACTGTGAGGTTATGATCAGGAATAGGGTCCGAAGGAAGAGGCTCATAGAAGGTAACATCTTCAAGTTGGCGAGAGGCTTCCTGGATGTAAAGGTCACGGTGCCACACAACGACCGCGCTGCCTTTGTCAGCAGGTTTGATGACAATGTCACGGCGAGAGCGGAGGTTGGAGAGCACCTCAGTCTCCGAAGGAGAGAGATTAGAGTGACGCAAAGGTGAAGGTCGGAGACAAGTAATAGCACGACCAATGTTCTGGATGTAAAGGTCTAGTTTGCGGGTGAGATTGGAAGAAGGAGGTGTCCAGTCATGTTTACGGTGGCGGAAGGATGAAAAAGGGTCATCAGCGTCTAGAGCGCTAGAGTCCGTCGAAGATGGATTGTGTCAAAAGTGAAACTGGAGACGGAGCTTACGATGAAATCTCGCAATGTCTCGAAACAGGGAGAAGCGGTCAGAATAAGGACGAAGTGGAACAAATTTGAGTCCATTTTGCTATTATTCGCTCTCCTTTTCGAACCCGACAGTACACGGTTGGAATGAGATTGAATCATATATATATATGCATAACGCTGTAACAAGCAGATTACGTCACTGTAATCACGTGGCTTCTATCTAGTCACGCTACGCCACTAAATGCAGGTTAGTCCAGACCCTCATATTTAAACAGTCCTGTGAAATCAGCGTTTTCATCCGTCAAAAGTGACGCTATTTACTTTTTCGATGATTTTCATTTGTCACTTTGTATCGATAGAAAATGAAACTCAAGAGACAGTCAAATAGCGTCACGTTTGAGGAATTTAACCGATGAGTTCACGAGACTGTATAAAAGACCAGGTATCCAAATCAGTAATTTACATGTAAGTAGTTTTTTGGGGGTTTTTTTCTCCCGATTTCACGGTATATTCCCACACCAGTCTGGAAAAAGTCAACGGTGGACTGTAGATAATCACAAGAAGTTCTTCTTCTTCTTCTTTCGTTGACTTAAAACATGTCTATATCTGTAATTCTGTCTCCTTAATAAAACTCAATGTCTTTTGTAGTTCATACAGTGCCCCATACAGCTTTCATTCCAGTGTTGTTTCCTCTGGTCAATATGTCTGTTACAGCGTTTCATGCTCAAAAAACTCTTGAAGTATATGTTTGGCACTCTGTGCTGCCTGTCCACGTGTACACATGGCCGTATTCCCAATCTTGAACTTTGTATACATGTGACTGCGGAGTCGGTTGTGTCCTGTTCTGAGACATAGAATCATAACTTGTTCTGGTCTGTTCATAATATGATAGTCATTTTGTGTTGGTGTTTGTGGCTTTCTTATTGACTTGATCATCTGTTTTTTCTGATGGTAGGTGATTGGTATATCTCGTTGGTCTTCGGTAGCACCTTCCTTAGCCAGTTGGTCTGCTTTTTCATTTCCTGGTATTCCACAGTGAGAGGGTATCCACTGCATGGTTACCCTATACTGGTAAGACTATTCGCGAAGTAGTTTTTCAAGTCTGTTAGTTTTCCAGACTGGAGAGCTTGAAACACTGAACTTGCATCTGTCAGGAATACCACAGGCTGTCGGTCAGAGTTGGAGTTCAGCAGTTTTTTCGCTGCCATACTAATTGCCTGGATTTCAGCATCATAATTATTGCAGAATTTTCCTGTTGGTGTTCTGTTTGTATCTCTAGGCTTGTGTGGATATTCTATATATACACCTGCACCTCCATTCCTCCCGGCATTCTGTGCTGACCCATCTGTGTATACTCTGACCCATATATCTTGTGGATATTCCTCATCCAGGAAACTGAGGGTGACTGTTCTTCGCTGCACACTGTTCCGTTCGTCCTCGCGTAGTATTCCTTTCACAGGGGTCTGAATGTATATTGGCATTCCATGCCTTTCACTCCATGGGATTTGTTCTGGTACAGGCCTTAAGAGGCTGTCAACTTCAGGTATGTCTGTAAGTTGTCTGCGGAGTCGTTTAGCTTGATGGATAAAGCTGCTTCTTTTCAGTCGCCCCATTGCTAGATTTTGGAATCTTTCCTTTATTGGATAACTTGGCATACACTGAAACTTTTCTGCCTGAATTAGTACTTGTGTGTCTCTGCGTTCGCCAAGTGTTTTCATTCTTCCCATTTTCTGCATCTAAGCTATGGGTGTTGATTTCATTGCTCCCAACATTATTCAAAATTCCTGGTTTTGCACTTTATCTAGATCTTGTAGACCTTATCTAGAAAACGAGAGAGACAGCAGAAGGCGGAAGGAGGTTATGGTGGATGAGCCGTTTGACCGTGCAACCAACTGTGAGGTTATGATCAGGAATAGGGTCCGAAGGAAGAGGATCATAGAAGGTAACATCTTCAAGTTGGCGAGAGGCTTCCTGGATGTAAAGGTCACGGTGCCACACAACGACCGCGCTGCCTTTGTCAGCAGGTTTGATGACAATGTCACGGCGAGAGCGGAGGTTGGAGAGCTCCTCAGTCTCCGAAGGCGAGAGATTAGAGTGACGCAAAGGTGACGGTCGGAGACAAGTAATAGCACGACCAGTGTTCTGGATGTAAAGGTCTAGTGTGCGCGTGAGATTGGAAGAACGAGGTGTCCAGTCATGTTTACGATGGCGGAAGGATGAAAAAGGGTCATCAGCGTCTAGAGCGCTAGAGTCCGTCGAAGATGGGTTGTGACAAAAGTGAAACTGGAGACGGAGCTTACGATGAAATCTCGCAATGTCTCGAAACAGGGAGAAGCGGTCAGAATAAGGACGAAGTGGAACAAATTTGAGTCCCTTACTGAGAACTGAAATCTCGCTGGCAGAGAGTGGAAGGTCCGAAGGTATGCAGCGGACCAAAGACGTGGATGCATGTGTAGGGGCAGAGGAATGGAGCCCGGGAGGGGCAGAGAAAGTGGGGTGCAGAGAAGAGAACTTACGAGAGTGGGCGGAGCAAAGGAATTCATAAAGATGACGATTGTGAGAATGTATGAGAACGGAGATGTGTTTCTGCCGCCCTTTCATCTGTGCTATAGGACAACACATCCGACTTCGGTGTAGTCCAGGTCTTAAATAGTGAGAAATTCCAAGTTTAGCTATATTCTCAGATTGAAACTAATTTCTAAAGTCTGGGGTTCGTGATTGATACTCTTCTTCTTCTGCGTTCGCTCTCAAACTCGTGAAAATTAACAGGATGTAATTCGTAGAACGAAATGCGTTATGTTCCTGTGTACATCTTTGCTGCAATATTTGCGCCTTCCGTCCTGACACGTCCGAATTCAGTATGACTTCTGGGTTTCTTAAATGCTTTGATCTTCATTAGTCGCATCTTACGATATGCATGAAGGTAAACCATTTTGCTATTATTCGCTCTCCTTTTCGAACCCGACAGTACACGGTTGGAATGAGATTGAATCAAATATATATGCATAACGCTGTAACAAGCAGATTACGTCACTGTAATCACGTGGCTTCTATCTAGTCACGCTACGCCACTAAATGCAGGTTAGTCCAGACCCTCATATTTAAACAGTCCTGTGAAATCAGCGGTTTCATCCGTCAAAAGTGACGCTATTTACTTTTTCGGAGATTTTCATTAGTCACTTTGTATCGATAGAAAATGAAACTCAAGAGACAGTCAAATAGCGTCACGTTTGAGGAATTTGACCGATGAGTTCACGAGACTGTATAAAAGACCAGGTATCCAAATCAGTAATTTACATGTAAGTAGTTTTTTGGGGGCTTTTTTTTCTCCCGATTTCAATGTATATTCCCACACCAGTCTGGAAAAAGTCAACGGTGGACTGTAGATAATCACAAGAAGTTCTTCTTCTTCTTCTTTCGTTGACTAAAACATGTCTATATCTGTAATTCTGTCTCCTTAATAAAACTCACTGTCTTTTGTAGTTCATACAGTGCCCCATACAGCTTTCATTCCAGTGTTGTTTCCTCTGGTCAATATGTCTGTTACAGCGTTTCATGCTCAGAAAACTCTTGAAGTATATGTTTGGCACTCTGTGCTGCCTGTCCACGTGTACACATGGCCGTGTTCCCAAACTTGAACTTTGTATACATGTGACTGCGGAGTCGGTAGTGTCCTGTTCTGAGACGTAGAATTATAACTTGCCAGACTATAGAGCTTGAAACACTGACCTTGCATCTGTCAGGAATACCACAGGCTATAGGTCAGAGTTCGAGTTCAGCAGTTTTTTAGCTGCCACACTAATTGCCAGGATTTCAGTAGCATAATTATTGCAGAATTTTCCTGTTGGTGTTCTGATTGTATCTCTAGGCTTGTGTGGATATTCTATATATACACCTGCACCTCCATTCCTCCCGGCATTCTGTGCTGACCCATCTGTGTATACTCTGACGCATATATTTTGTGGATATTCCTCATCCAGGAAACTGAGGATGACTGTTCTTCGCTGCACACTGTTCCGTTCGTCCTCGCTTAGTATTCCTTTCACAGGGGTCTGAATGTATATTGGCATTCCATGCCTTTCACTCCATGGGATTTGTTCTGGTACAGGCCTTAAGGGTCTGTCAACTTCAGGTAGGTTTGCAAGTTGTCTGCGGAGTCGTTTACCTTGATGGATAAAGCTGCTTCTTTTCAGTCGCCCCATTGCTAGATTTTGGAATCTTTCCTTTATTGGATGACTTGGCATACACTGAAACTTTTCTGCCTGAATTAGTACTTGTGTGTCTCTGCGTTCGTCAAGTGTTTTCATTCTTCCCATTTTCTGCATCTAAGCTATGGGTGTTGATTTCATTGCTCCCAACATTATTCAAAATTCCTGGTTTTGCACTTTATCTAGATCTTGTAGACCTTATCTAGAAAAGGAGAGAGACAGCAGAAGGCGGAAGGAGGTTATGGTGGATGAGCCGTTTGACCGTGCAACCAACTGTGAGGTTATGATCAGGAATAGGGTCCGAAGGAAGAGGCTCATAGAAGGTAACATCTTCAAGTTGGCGAGAGGCTTCCTGGATGTAAAGGTCACGGTGCCACACAACGACCGCGCCGCCTTTGTCAGCAGGTTTGATGACAATGTCACGGAGAGAGCGGAGGTTGGAGAGCGCCTCAGTCTCCGAAGGAGAGAGATTAGAGTGACGCAAAGGTGAAGGGCGGAGACAAGCAATAGCACGACCAGTGTTCTGGATGTAAAGGTCTAGTGTGCGCGTGAGATTGGAAGAATGAGGTGTCCAGTCATGTTTACGGTGGCAGAACGATGAAAAAGGGTCATCAGCGTCTAGAGCGCTAGAGTCCGTCGAAGATGGGTTGTGGCAAAAGTGAAACTGGAGACGGAGCTTACGATGAAATCTCGCAATGTCTCGAAACAGGGAGAAGCGGTCAGAAGTAGGACGAAGTGGAACAAATTTGAGTCCCTTACTGTGAACTGAAATCTCGCTGGCAGAGAGTGGAAGGTCCGATGGTATGCAGCGGACCAAAGACGTGGAAGGATGTGTAGGGGCAGAGGAAGGGAGCCGGGGAGGGGCAGAGAAAGTGGGGTGCAGAGAAGAGAACTTACGAGAGTGGGCGGAGCAAAGGAATTCATAAAGATGACGATTGTGAGAATGTATAATGTTGCGAATGGTATAATAGACATGAAAATGAGGAGATGTGAGGGTCAAGAGACGATGGCGGACAGAGGACATAGATGATGAGAAGTCTAGAATAAGGCCAGAGTGACAAGAAAGGACAGCGAGCATCCTAGAGAAACCACAACGGCGGTTGATGCGGGAGAATGGAGATAGAATCGCAGTGGAGGAGTGTCCTAGTTGAGGATCAATGTAAGTGGAGAAGCCACGAGGTAAGAGATGATGACGCAGACAGCGTCGTAGGAAATATGAGTGACAGGAGAAGCGAGTTTTCTTAATGGTGAGGGAGGCGAAAGACATAGCGGAACGAGAAAGATCCGATTGAAAAGGTAAGAAAGCACGGTGGATGGAGGAGTGGATAGAGTGAAGGAGTTGCTTAAGTGAAGGCATATTAGTATAGCAAGAAATGAGTCAGAAGAAGAGTCAGACAGAAATACAGAAAAAAAGGGAGAGGGATGGAGAAAGAGAATCGTACATACAAGCAGTGAGGACAAAGAAACGGCATGAGATAAAGTAATAGTAAGTAGAAAAATGGGGAAGAGAAAGTGTGTGAGAATGTAGAAACAGGTACACAAAAATGGACACTACTAGCCTAAAACAAGGAAAACATGGAAACGAAGGTACGACGAAAACAGGGATAAGTAGCAGCCAAGTGGACAATCAAGGGATAAATCAACCAGTGTAGGGTAACAACCTAAACAGGAAGTAGGTGGCTGGGGTAACACAGGGCAAAATGTCAAGAAATACAAAAATAGGTAGGTGTGTTACCAAAATAAAACATAAAACAACTTAACGAGATACAGAGACAGACGACGTTTCGACTATAAAGCCTTCATCAGGACAAACAAATAACCACAATAAAACAAGTCTTACATGGAGACAAATAGGGTTATAATGAGGACAATAGCAGATAGGTAATGAGGGAAGAAAGGATGTGGAAGCATGACAGGTGAGAAAAACGTATGGGGAGAAGTTAGTAGTAAGTAGGGAGGAGTAAGTAGACTGAAGAATGTGAGATGAACAAAGGAAAAGATATGGTAGCAAGTAAATTACATTAAAATAAAATAAAAATACTCACCTCAAAAGTGGCAACACAGTCTCAAACTACAGGTGCATCAGCCTCACGAGCTGTATATGCAAAACAATGGAACGCATTATCAATCTTAGGATGCAGTAGTACCTTGAAAGTATAAACCTTCTGGTATCACAGCTAGCAGGTTTCAGACAGTGCTACTCTACTGAAGATCAGGCAACTTAACTCTCCCAAGAGATTGAGGATGCCTTCCAAGATAAGAAACTGGTACTAGCGGCATGGATAGACCTCAGAAAAGCATTTGATAAGGTCTGGAAAGAAGGGCTCCTAAAGAAATTGCGAAATTGCAGTGTTAGCTCAAGAATGTAAAAATGGGTAAAAGCATACCTGCATAATAGAAGAGCCAGGGTACAATTAGATGGTCGCAAGAGCAAGAAAGTTGTACTGTGTCATGGAGTACCCCAGGGAGGAGTCCTATCATCTACACTTTTCTTGGTTTACATCAATGACCTAGTTGCTGAACTACCACATGGGATCAAAGTGGCAATGTATGCTGATGACCTGGTGATATGGTGCACGGAAGAACATTCGACAGTGGCCACTAAACAAATACAAAGAGCTATCGATGCTCTAACCGTATGGGCTAATAGATGGTGCGTCAGCATAACACAGACAAGTGCAGCACTACACTCTTTACCCTCTCACCAAAACAAAAAGCCGGTCATATCAAAATAGATGGAGAACTCTTGAAAGAAGACAAACAACCCACATACCTCGGAGTTACTTTTGATGATAAACTTATATGGAAGCAGCACATAAACAAAGCAACAACAAAAGCCAGGAGGAAGTTAGCTAACCTGAGAAAACTAAGTGGAACCACATGGGGAGCCAGTGGAAATATACTCAGTAAAGTTTACTAGCAAGGCATAAGACCACACCTGGAATATGGTTCAGCTGCATGGTGTTCTGCATCAAACACCACATTACAAGATCTAGATAAAGTGCAAAACTAGGCATTTAGAATAATGTTGGGAGCAATGAAATCAACACCCATAGCAGAGATGCAGAAAATGGGAAGAATGAAAGCACTTGGCGAACGCAGAGACACAAATGTACTTATTCAGGCAGAAATGTTTCAGTGTATGCCAAGTCATCCAATGAAGGAAAGATTCCAAAATCTAGCAAAGGGGCGACTGAAAAGAAGCAGCTTTATCCATCAAGCTAAACGACTCCGCAGACAACTTAGAGACCTACCTGAAGTTGATAGCCCCTTAAGGTCTGTACCAGAACAAACCCCATGGAGTGAAAGGCATGGAATGCCAATATACATTCAGACCCCTGTGAAAGGAATACTAAGCGAGGACGAACAGAACAGTGTGCAGCGAAGAACAGTCACCCTCAGTTTCCTGGATGAGGAATATCCACAAAATATATGGGTCAGAGTATACACAGATGGGTCAGCACAGAATGCCGTGAGGAATGGAGGTGCAGGTGTATATATAGAATATCCACACAAGCCTAGAGATACAATCAGAACACCAACAGGAAAATTCTGCAATAATTATGATGCTAAAATCCAGGCAATTAGTGTGGCAGCTAAAATACTGCTGAACTCCAACTCTGACCTACAGCCTGTGGTATTCCTGACAGATGCAAGGTCAGTGTTTCAAGCTCTATAGTCTGGAAAACTAACAGACTTGAAAAAACTACTTCGCGAATAGTATTACCAGTATAGGGTAACCATGCAGTGGATAGATACCCTCTCACTGTGGAATACCAGGAAATGAAAAAGCAGACCATCTGGCTAAGGAAGGTGCTGCTGAAGACCAACGAGATATACCAATCACCTTCCATCAGAAAAAACAGATGATCAAGTCAATAAGAAAGCCACAAACACCAACACAAAATGACCATCATATTATGAACAGACCAGAACAAGTTATAATTCTACGTCTCGGAACAGGACACAACCGACTCCGAAGTCACATGCATAAAAAGTTCGAGATTGGAAACACGGCCATGTATACACGTGGACAGGCAGCACAGAGTGCCAAACATATACTTCAAGAGTGTTCTGAGCATTAAACGCTGTAACAGACATATTGACCAGAGGAAACAACACTGGAATGACAGCTGTATGGGCCAGTGTATGAACTACAAAAGACTGAGTTTTATTAAGGAGACAGAATTACAGATATAGACATGTTTCAAGTCAACGAAAGAAGAAGAAGAAGAACTTCTTGTGATTATCTACAGTCCACCGTTGACTTTTTCCAGACTGGTGTGGGAATATACCGTGAAATCGGGAGAAAAAAAACCCAAAAAAACTACTTACATGTAAATTACTGATTTGGATACCTGGTCTTTTATACAGTCTCGTGAACTCATCGGTGAATTCCTCAAACGTGACGCTATTTGACTGTCTCTTGAATTTCATTTTCTATCGATACAAAGTGACTAATGAAAATCTCCGAAAAAGTAAATAGCGTCACTTTTGACGGATGAAACCGCTGATTTCACAGGACTGTTTAAATATGAGGGTCTGGACTAACCTGCATTTAGTGGCGTAGCGTGACTAGATAGAAGCCACGTGATTACAGTGGCGTAATCTGCTTGTTACAGCGTTATGCATATATATTTGATTCAATCTCATTCCAACCGTGTACTGTCGGGTTCGAAAAGGAGAGCGAATAATAGCAAAATGGTTTACCTTCATGCATATCGTAAGATGCGACTAAGGAAGATCAAAGCATTTAAGAAACCAAGTAGTCATACTGAATTCGGACGTGTCAGGACGGAAGGCGCAAATATTGCAGCAAAGATGTACACAGGAACATAACGCATTTCGTTCTACGAATTACATCCTGTTAATTTGCACGAGTTTGAGAGCGAACGCAGAAGAAGAAGAGTATCAATCACGAACCCCAGACTTGAGAAATTAGTTTCAATCTGAGAATATAGCTAAACTTGGAATTTCTCACTATTTAAGACCTGGACTACACCGAAGTCGGATGTGTTGTCCTATAGCACAGATGAAAGGGCGGCAGAAACACATCTCCGTTCTCATACATTCTCACAATCGTCATCTTTATGAATTCCTTTGCTCCGCCCAATCTCGTAAGTTCTCTTCTCTGCACCCTCTTTCTCTACCCCTCTCGGGCTTCCTTCCTCTGTCCCTACACAACCATCCACGTCTTTGGTCCGCTGCACACCTTCGGACCTTCCACTCTCTGCCAGCGAGATTTCAGTTCTCAGTAAGGGACTCAAATTTGTTCCACTTCGTCCTTATTCTGACCGCTTCTCCCTGTTTCGAGACATTGCGAGATTTCATTGTAAGCTCCGTCTCCAGTTTCACTTTTGCCACAACCCATCTTTGACGGACCCTAGCGCTCTAGACGCTGATGACCCTTTTTCATCCTTCCGCCACCGTAAACATGACTGGACACCTCCTTCTTTCAATCTCACCCGCACACTAGACCTTTACATGCAGAACACTGGTCGTGCTATTGCTTGTCTCTGCCCTTCACCTTTGCGTCACTCTAATCTCTCGCCTTCGGAGACTGAGGCGCTCTCCAACCTCCGCTCTCGCCGTGACATTGTCATCAAACCTGCTGACAAAGGCGGCGCGGTCGTTGTGTGGCACCGTGACCTTTACATCCAGGAAGCCTCTCGCCAACTTGAAGATGTTACCTTCTATGAGCCTCTTCCTTCCTACCCTATTCCTGATCATAACCTCACAGTTGGTTGCACTGTCAAACGGCTCATCCGCCATAACCTCCTTCCGTCTTCTGCTGTCTCTCTCCTAATCTCCAAGGTCAACCTTGGGAAACCTGCCCTCTATCTTCTGCCTAAAATCCATAAGGATCTTCACTCTGGAAGACCTATTGTGTCTGCATGCTCCAGCCCCACTGAGCATATCTCAGCATTCCTTGATGGTATTTTTCAACCTATTGTCTCTTTTCTCCCGACGTACCTTAAGGACACCAACCATGTGTTAACCACTTTCGCATCGGTTGAGTTGCTCCCCCATCATACTTATCTTCTCTTCCTCCTTGACGTTGTGTCTCTCTACACATCTATCCTTCACAATGACGACCTCACCGCCATTCAGTACTTTCTTGATCGTCATCTACACCATTCCATTGCAACCTCTACCGTGGTCCGCTTGGCTGAACTTGTCCTCACCTTGAACTCCTTTGAGTTCGACGGCACCTTCTTCAACCAGATCAGCGGTGTTACTATGGGCACCAAAATGGGTCCTAGCTATGCTTGTCTGTTCATGGGTCATTTTGATCATCTTATGTTCTCTAGCTTCCAGGGTCACATTCCCCAGTTCTATCGTCGCTACATTGACGATGGCTTTGGGTTCACGGACATGCCTGTTGCAGACCTTTCAGCCTTCATCTCATTCGTTAGCAACTTCCATCCCTCTATCAAATTCACTTCCATCGTCTCTGCTTCCTCTGCTACGTTCTTGGACATCTCTGTCTCTATTGGTCCAGGTTCGCTCTCTACCTCAGTCTATTATAAACCGACTGACTCTCACAGCTTCCTTCTATATTCCTCTTCTCACCCTCGCTCATGCCGTGACTCCCTTCCCTTCTCTCAACTTCCTCGTCTCCGTCGCCTTTGCCAGGAGGACTCTGACTTTCTTCAGCATGCCCAAGATATACTTGAATTCTTCCGCCAACGTGCTTATCCGGAGGATGTCCTTCTCTCTGCCCTTGGTCGTGTCCTTCCTATCTCCCGTGCTGATGCCTTATCACGCACTCCTCAGCTTCCGTCGACTCGTCCTAAACTGATCCTCACTTTCCACCCTCATAATATTCCAGCTCTCAAGATCCTCCTACGGGACTTCTCTATCCTCTCATCTGATCGCCTTACCAAAGAGGCGTTTCCACAACCACCTCTTGTGGCTTTCTGTCGAGATAGGAACCTACGGGACTCTCTGGTTCCCTCTCACCTCCGGCCGGCGGGACCTCCTACCGGTACTTCTCCGTGCCACCGCCCGTGCCTCACGTGCCCGTTTGTCTACCTTACCTCCTCTATCCGATTTCCTAAGTCGGTATTTCATATCCACCACACTTTTTCATGTGTCTCCCGTAACGTCGTGTACGTGATTACTTGCAAACGCTGTAACCTGATGTACATTGGTGAGACGGGTAGATTCCTAGCCACTAGGTTTGCCGAACACTTACGGGATATCCGTAACTGTGGATCTTCTCCGGTGGCCCTCCACTTCAACAGCAATTATCACCGGGGGCACAAGACATTCAGGTGACTGGCCTGGTCTCTTGCCACTCTGGTGACCGGCAACGTTTCTCATTAGAGAACCGCCTTATTCTCAATCTTGGCACTCTTCAGCCCCATGGCATCAATGACCAGTTATACTTTCAATAATCTCTTACCCCCCTTTTGTCCCCCCCCCCTGCTCTGCCTCCCTGCTGCTCCTACAGTCTTTACCTTACCCTTATTTCTTCCTGCTCATCTCCTTGATACTGTTGCTCTCTATTGTGGTGGATCGGCCGGGGCCCCCACCCACGGTTTCGGGCTACGGTGACATGTCACGTTGCGATTGGTGTGTTTGTGGGTGGTTACGCCGTGGGACTGGGACCGGTGCAGCTTCATCCGGGGTGGGTCTGTTGCGGTTTGGTACGTCGGTTTGATGGTTGATCTGTATCCCTCGCTACCCCACTCTACTCTCTCTCTACGGGTTGTTTCACCCATGCTTCATCCTCCTCTTCACTTTTAGATTCTTTGTCATACTCTGTCTACTTTCTCCATTTCCATTGCTTAGGGCTATGTCCGCTCTTTCTCTTGTGCCATTCTCTGTGGCCCGTAGGCGACACCACGTACCTATTATCATCTTTCTTCTGGCCACTTTCTTATCAATTGGGACGGCTACCCATACACTTACGTAGCATGTGGTATGTGGTGACTGTTTGATGACTTACAAATGTTATTTTTTTGTTATTTTTTAAAATAAATAGACTTTGCAGCGCCAGCAGGCTTCCTGCTTCACACGACTTGGATGGCGCGGATGCAGTGGTTCCCCCATATATATTTATGGAGCCAGCGTGCAGTACGGGCAACGCCACCAAACGGGTTGCAACGTACGGTTGGTCTCACACGGATGCGAACCTCGTTTCATGGGATACTTCGCTCCCCACGGTGCATGCGACAAACCAAGGGATCGTGTATCGTGGCCAGAGTCTCTGTCCTTTGATTGTTGTTCCCATAGATGAGCTAGTGTACAGTGCGAGCAATACCCACATAGGGGTTGCGACGTGCGGCTAACTCATCCCTTTATCATCTTCGGTTTATGCGACCGGTCTCATTTCCCAACACCTGGCCTACAAGGTACTTGTCGTTGTGGTTGTGACCTTGGTCCATCTTCCGTCACATTTTATTGGGACCTCTACACCGACCTCCTCTTACTACGACACTGTGGACAGATGACCCTTACTTTGTCACCTACGACGCTATGACCCTCCACTTCCTCACATGCTTTGGCTGTAACTCCGGGTCTGCCTCCTTCCGCCATGGTCTTCTTTTCCTGTCTCCTTATTCCCTATCTTCTCTGGTGCCCTTATCTCCGGCACCCTCTTCCTATGTCTCGCTATATCAGCCAGATACCATCTCACGACGTGCTTCCCATGATAGTCCCATACCATCCCTTGTTGTACCCTCCCTGTGTCCTCTGGGCTCCCTAACACCCGCACTGACTTTAAGATATGTCCAAGCTCGCCACATCTTGATTCTAGAAGTCAAGAAAGAAACCATTACACAGGGTGTATCCAAAGATGATGTGCATGGCATCGTTCTGGATGGTGTTTATCCAGTCCTGTAACCTAGTATCGCTAACAGTGAATATTTCACAAGAATATTCTATACTAGAAACAAAAGTACCTGATATAGCAGTGGAATTAGATGCAGCGGAATGCCACAAGCTGCCTTTACTCTCAGTGTCGAAAGATCTTGGCTGTGATTCGGTATCAATAGTTTCTCTGAAGCAAAGTATACTACGACGAAATATTCCTCCCCGATAACACAGTCCGTGTATTCGAGAAATCTCGATCCAATTAAATTTTAGTTTCTTTTCTGACGATGCGATTGTTTAGCGAGAACCAAGTTAAAACAGCTTTCTTTCATCATTTAAGACATGAAATACCAGGATTCCATGAGGTCTAGTTCCTTCTGTAGATCTTTTGTAATCGCATGCCGATAATTTCCCTCCCTGTGCAACATACTGCCATCGGCAAAGGATACTGCTCTGCTGTTACTGATCAGTTGCTTTTTAATTATCATTACTGTGTACACATCGAACATGGTTTGGGAAGGAGGCGAACCCTGTCGTAGTTATGAATAAAGTTTAGTAGACTCAGAGGACCACACACCAAAAATAACCAAATACCACTAAATACTGTAACATCGCTTTCCAGTTTCAGTTCTATCCAATTTCTTAATAAATTGTAGCAGGCTTAGAGGACCAAAAATCACACTGTAACATCACTTTCCTTTCTGATAGCGCTCATAATATCATCGAGGGATTATGCGATCCTCCTGCAGTAACATTAGCAAGTTCTCAAGATATTCACTCGGATGCCCATTATAAGCATCTGCAAACTGAATCGCCGAAACCCACATCTCTATACTAGCATGGAACCTTTCAAAAAATGTCGTAGACAAGTTCAGCAGCATAGCAGCAAGTTTCTGTATTATGTCTGTAACTATCGAACTTAGATGGAAATATCTGACAACTTTTCAAATCTGAAGCAAGAATGCATACTATTTTCTGCAGGTGTTTGCCTATTGTATTCTGCATCGTAATAATTCGATTTCAACTGATATGATCAGGAATTTCATTTTGGACTCCTTGAGTGTTAGTAGAAATACTGTGAAATCACTATCTCCTTATAGCGCAACTTCGCCGAATTACCTTGTATTCGTACGCCAAATATTAATGACATTATCCGACAAATAGTTGATGTCATTATAGCGGACATCATCAGGACCTGGAGCAGGTCTATTTCTAGATATTTTAAGTACGGCATGAATATATAAAACTATAAAATCCCTGTCATTACTCTATTCTATAATCTTGTATTGATCATACAACATACAGTTAATTCTATAATCCTGCATTATCATACTTCTCCTTCTTCTTCTTCTTCAGCGTTCATCCTCAAACTCCCGCTGCATCTCCCTTGTAGTAGGGCCATTGTCCTACTAGATTTCCAGCAGGATGTAGTCCAGAAAATGGAAATGCGTTGTGTCGCCGTTTTATTCGCGCCAATGGCCCGACACATCCGTTTACGGCGATCATTATCATTCAACATACAGTTAATTATATGATCTTGTATTGACTTCCTGGTAGTGAGGTCCGTTGATGGAGGGTGTTTCTCTAATCAAGTCTGGGCCATTCCGTCAATCGTTGGATTAATCAATTAACATCGTAAAGTCCAGACAGATTTGTGTAACAGAAGTCAGTTCATTCTGTTTCGAGAACAAATGTCTGCGTAGGATAACTAACACCCATTGGAGTGAATTCAAATCGAATGATAAAATCAGAAAAGAGACACATCAAAATTTCATCGCCAGATGTTATCAGAAAATGCCGTTGGTCCTACCTCTGGCATGTCATACGCGCAGATATCAACAGAATACACCACCAATCTCTTGAATGGATACATACAGGCAAAAGAGCAAAGGATAGACCAAAAGAAACACTCAGAAGAACAATACTTAGAGAAAGTAAAACAACCAATACTTATACTATTCAAGAACTGCACAGAATAGCTTTGAACAGACAGAATTGGAGAGGTCTGACCTCTGCCCTATGCACTAACTTCAGCGCATAAGTAAAATGAATGAATGAATTGATCATACAACATACAGTACATACAACATACAGTACATACAACATACAGTACATACAACATACAGTACATACAGTACATACAGTACATACAGTACATACAACATACAGTACATACAACATACAGTACATACAACATACAGTACATACAACATACAGTACATACAACATACAGTACATACAACATACAGTACATACAACATACAGTACATACACCTTCTCCCTTCTTTGTTCATCTGGTTGGTCTATTAATGTCAGTGTGCAAGAAAGATAATTCTTTTATTTTCATAAAATCTTATCCATGATTTATCAATTGACCGAAAGTCGGGTGTAACACTGACGCTTGTGGTACTGTTCATGCTGGAATATAAGCTATTTTATTGTGGTGCCAGAATACATTCTGTCAGAAATCTCCTCACACCAACGTCAATTCCGACTTCTTAGCAAGTTCTTTAAGTAGCACCAGTCGTTTATCCATCTATATATCATATTATAAGGACATTCAATATTTTCAGGCTGAGACTGTGATAGACTCCTTGTTCTTAACCGATGCTGTAACTAAACCATTTTTTTAACCACAGTTATACTTCTTCATTCAACCACGGTGGCTGTATTAGATTTCTCCGCACTGTGACTGTGGTACGCAGTACTCTGTGTCTACTAGTTTCTAGAGTATAATTTATAGTTACGTCATTTTAAAATGTTCTTGGTGTGTATATTCTATAGCATTTTAAAATGTTCTTGGTGGGTATATTCTATAGCACTTGTACATGTTCGTGGTGTGTATATTTTATAGCATTTATTTGTCTTAAATCAGAATGGAACATGAACAATGATTACTCCCATGGTAGCCCTACACTATCCATCAACATGATTGAGAGATAGATGAGTCTAGCGTTAAGTCTATGAATACATGTGTTGTTGTATGTGTGGGTAAGGTATTTAGAGATTTCATTTTATTTTTTAAAGAGTAGTATGATATCACCATCTTCGTGTAAGCACTAAGAGGGATTAGGATTATTCTTTTTTTGTGTTTCAATGTTTTCTGCTTTAGGGTTCAATACTAATTTTTTGTTTGAATCATTATGTCCGTTGGATATCATTTTACTGTGTATCCCAGAGGTTAATTTTGTATTAGTTGTTGAAAAATATGGCTATACACAGTGCAGGATTTACATATAAGCTAAATAAGCTATAGCTTAGGGCCCCCAATTTTGTTTGGGCCCCCAATTTTTTTCATTTCACTATATATATATATATACTTCTTAATTGTTAAAGGGGCCCCATATATAAAATAATTTAGGTTCTTATCAAGTCTAAATCTGACGCTGGCTAGACAACGGTGTTGAATTTCCTGACAAAGTGGGCAGGTTTGAATAACAAGGTTCTCAATCTGGTAGCATCGTCTACACACACATTATGAAGCATGTAACGTATTGAGTAAAGAGAGAGACATATTTTAAAGAATAGTTCGTAATAATCTTTACTTCAACTAGATGCGGCATCATCACATTGCTAGCAACAACATAACTAAGTATGATTTCAAATTGGTTGATTGGTTGCTATCCCCAGGAATTACCAGAAATTAGCTCCTACTTCCTATGTGCAGTGGATAAGCTTTCTTTCATATCCAGGAGACGTGAGATTTCGGCTTAGATCTTTGCAGATACTCTACTTCGTCACTAGGTACCATGTTGTCTTGCATGGACAATAATACATTTCATAACACGAGAACAGAGTGCCATTTCGGACTTTAACATCATTCCTTGTCAATAAATTGTACAGTGAATTGTGAAGATGCCTTCTCATAATAGCCGTATGTATGTATGTATATTTACGTTTATGTTATGTGAGTAATACAAGTGGTCAAAGACAATCTCGGCTTGACAACATCATGCAATGCTCATAGAGGGATTTGTCCACACTCGTAAGTACGAGTATAATATGAGTATGAATGTGGTTGTTTGACGAGTTTTATGTTCGATGACTGCAGTGTTGCACCTCTACGACTATTGTGCCTTTTGGGTTTCATTATTATTATTCATCGTATACATGTAAACATATGCATATATGTGTCTGTGTGTATGTGTATGTGTGTGTGAGAGCGTGTGCGTGCGTGCGTGTTTTTTTTGGTTTGTTTGTCGGGCCTAAGGGAAACAAATAATAGCAAAACTGTGACTTGTCATGTATTTCAGGTGATTAAGAAATATTAGGGGTAGATTTGGCTGTCCATACCACTTGTCAAATGAATCCAAAAACCATTCTTAAGTTATATGTGTTAAGAAAATAAAACAGAAATGGTAGCAATGGTTTAAAATATGGCATAAGGTATTCGATTCTCTGGACGATATCCTGCTGTATAACTGGAGTCTGAGAAAAAAACGAACGCGTGAGAAGAACAAAAGATTCACTTTCGACGTTTAACACGTAAATGGGCGTGACCATGTGCAGGGGTGTTATGTGTTGATACGAAACGTTTTCTTATTTAAACACCATCACTGTTTGGAGAGAATGTCATTCATCGACACATGCATCAGTTCTATGTGCACGAATTCTTGAGTTAACATTCTGACATAGTTTCACTGTTATTTCGTTATAACAGACCTGAGTACAGCGTCACCTCGTGAGGCCACACCAACTAATGTTATGATTTCGTTATAACAGGCCTCATTACGCGTAAATACGAGAGACCACATTGACTAATATTCTTCTTCTTCTGCGTTCAGCATCTGTGGTCATGTTATATTGTCAGGCCTGTCGTCAGGGCGAAGTCCGCTGTCTTCTCCAGGTCAGAGCGGCTGCCCCATAGCCTTTGCCTCAAGGCTGTATCCTGTGGTCATGTCTACTGTCTCTGCTCTTTGTATGTGTGGCAGTTCTGAAGTATGTGTTCCGGAGTCTGGGTTCCGGATCCACATGGACATTCATCTGTGTATGAGATCCTCAATCGGTAAAGGCGACTCAACAGTCTACAGTGGCCTGTTCTAATGCGAAATATTGTGATCTGTTGATATCTTTGGAGGAGATGTATTGAATCATGTGTGTATTCCACTTCCATTTGTTTCTTCCACTTTGCTGTGTATGTGTTCTGGATTATTGTTTTGCTTCTCCGTAGGACAGTGGGTGTCTGTGTTGCTCCATTTCGCTTCCTGCTTTTGACAGAGCATCCGCTTTCTCATTTCCCATGATTCCACAGTGTGATGTATCCACTGATGGGCGATAGCTGATGATTTTTTGATCTGTCTTTGCTCATGTTTGATGTTGTACAGAAGGCTTTCGTTTCTGTTGCTCTGGATTGATTCCAGCAGGGATCTACAATCTGTGAATATAGCTATCTTCTTTGTTCTTGGCAGTCTTGGTACGGTGAAGGCTTTTAGTGCTTGATAGAGAGCAACTGCTTCTGTTCTAATGTTAGAGAAGTATTTCCCGGTTGGAAAAGCTTTTAATATTGTCTTCCCGTCTTTGAGTCTACACAGGTTTCTGGAATAATTAATAAGGAATACCAGACTCCACCTCAATTAAAAGCATTGACACTAGAGATGATAGAAATAAAATGCAATCCCAAGGAATGGACACAATGTCTACACAGATGGATCAGCAGAAGGAGCAGTAAGGAATGGAGGAGATGAAATTTGTATTCTAATATTATTCGTTTCATTACTTATTTAATGAAAACCATACCAGGCGTGTAGAAATATTAAACTGCAACATGAAGAAGAAAAAGAAGATTGGTTATTTAATTATATTTTGTTTCGTCAGCCAATGTTCTTGTGTAGACAGTATATGTGCCATCTGCTGAGCATTTATTGAGTAAAATTGGTCTGCGGTATTCACATGCCTTCGTCATATGTAACATGGTCACAATATTCATAGCCAAAATATCAGAGGATATCCGACAAAACGGAGAATGCCACAGAAGCCAAACAAATAATTGGTAAATACTAAATAAAGTGAAAAGGTTAAAAAAATATAACTGTGAATAGTAAAAATATATTCATTTTCCTTTTGCGCTGAAGTTAGCGCATAGGGCAGAGGTCAGATCTCTCCAATTATGTCTGTTCAAGGCTATTCTGTGCAGTTCTTGAATAGTATGAATATTGGTTGTTTTACTTTCTCTAAGTATTGTTCTTCTGAGTGTTTCTTTTGGTCTACCCCTTGCTCTTTTGCCTGTAGGTATCCATTTAAGAGATTGGTGGTGTATTCTGGTGGTGTCTGCGCGTAGGACATGCCCGGTGTAGGACCAACGGCGTTTTCTGATAACATCTGTGATGAAATTTTGATGTGTCTGTTCTCTGATTTTATCATTCGATTTGAATTCACTCCAATAGGTGTTAGTTATCCTACGAAGACATTTGTTCTCGAAATTCAGTAATTTCTTTTATGAGGATAAAGAGCTTTTCCAGCTCTCACATCCATATGATAGCACCGGAATAACGCAGGAATTAAATAAGCGCATTTTCGTGCGTGTGCTGATTAACTTTGACTTCCAGATATTAGACAGTCTGTTAAATGCACTTGATGCTAGTGCAATGCCAGTTGTAATTTATGGCATGACATCACCGTCGAGTGTTAATTTGCTTCCTAGATAGAAGAATTTCTGTACTTTTTCAAGTTGTTGTCCTATTAAAGTAATTTCGTTAGGTGAATTGGTGAAGTCCATAATTTCTGTTTTTGCTGAATTGATTTGGAGACCTATTTGTCCTGCAATGAGTTTTAATCTATCAGTTTTTGTTTGTGCATCTTGATGGTTTTCACTCAATAGTGCAAGATCATCGGCAAAATCCAGGTCTTCTAATGTTGTATTATTTATCCATTTGATTCCTAAATTTGTGTTGGATGTGCTTTTTCTCATAGCCCAGTCAATAGCGATATTGAATAGTAATGGTGACATAGGGCAGCCTTGTTTAACACCAGTAATCACAGGGTATAAAAATATATAACTAACAATAAAACAAAGAACAAGGACAACAAGGGGAATGAGGGAACTTTAAATAGATATATACAGGAGCATATCCTACGACATGTTAAACTAGGAAAAACACAAATTAAACAAAAATTACTCTATTTCGTTCGTTTTCAAGCTCCTGCAGATTAGCAGGATGTAGTCGGAAAAACAAAATGCGCTGTGTAATGCTTTACAGCTTTACCGCCACATCTGCTCATTTCGGCCTGACACATCCGACTTCAGCATGGCTTCTGAATCACTTTGGCACTATATGAGAAGGAACAGCCAACTCCATCCCATAACCTCATTAGTCGCCTTTTACGATACGCATGGCAGATCAACAGTGCTATTTTGTTCACCCCTTTCGTCCCCGGCAACATACGGTCGTTGAAGACTAAAGTTCAAAGACGACAATGATATCCCTGATTTTTAAAACAAAAACCAGTACGTAAAATCAGAAAAAGTTAAAACGTGAACATAAAGATGAAGCAGAGTTTCTGAAAGCATATGCACATCTGTTTCGTGTACTCTGACATTTATAGCTCAGAGAGCTGTTTGATTTCAACTGCGTTCTCCAAGGAGGGATAATAAACACAACACTTAACAAGCGGTGAGATTCACTTCAACATATATACTTCAATTGCAGCTGGATTTTAGCAGTCCAGTTTTCTAAGTAATCAGCACTGCTTCTTTATTTAATGCAGTGTTTGACAACTCAATCTATGTTTCTTGTAAGATGTGCTTATGAAATCTAAGAGGAGTCCTTCGTTATTTTGAACTTCCTATGTCGTGTACCCTGAGTATACGGCAGCGACGGCAGCTATTGGGTTAGAGCTCGGTGAAAAATCGGAAATAATCAACTTCTGTAAAAGCTTCTTTATACTATGACATAAAAAAATATCTACAGACATACACACACACACACGCACGCACTCACTCACACACTCTCTCACACATACACACACGCACGCACACACATACACACGCATATATATATATATATAATCTTCTTATTATGCGTTCGTTCTCTGACAACCAACACGAAAGTTCGTGTGATTTTCTTCCTGGAAGCGTGAAGTACGTTGTGCTGTCAGTTTACAGCATAGCTGCGTTATTTGCAACTAGAAAAGTCAAGCATATCAGTTTTCGTCTTGTTTTTAATTTAGATAGTGGACTTCCTTAGTCTTTGCAAGTCTACCTATTTGTCGTCAGGCGATGGATGTGTATCGACTCTACACCGTGATTATCTACTGTGCTCTTGGATTTCGCAGACTAAAACATGTCCCTGGGTGGGAGTCTCCGTGGAGACGGTAGTCAGGGATTTAGGCTTGGTTTGGCATACGTCAATCTCTATTTTATCTGTGTTCATCGGGTACCGAACCTTATAAATTCGGAAGCACCGACTGTTTAGTTGTACACGCGTTCGTTCGCATTCTTAGCTAGGTGTCATTCACCGACACCGTGAACCCCCCCCCCCCCGTCTAAGTCTGAGTCTACACATTTTTTTAGTGCACCGGGGACTAGAAGCTTGTTCTCGAGCTGAACATTCCGATATCGTTTTAACATTTTCCCTTTCCGTTTTGACGAAGTGCTGCTGTCTCATTTTACTCAATATATTTTCCTTGCGACTCTCCCTATTCATCTGGACATCTACCTATTTCGTGACATTTCCATTGGCGGTCCATCAATGCCTGAGACGGACTGTCTTGCATCAGTGTGTGTCGACAGCGAAATGACTTTTTGCAGTCATTTCTCATTCTATATACAGCCTAACCATTAACAGGCACGATCCTCAAATGTGTTGGCCAAAAGCAGCACTAACCGTTAAACTTCAGTTTCCAGGATGCACCACGAGGACGTACTTTTGGGATCATTGTTATCTGCTAATATTCGGTACCCCGAGAACAATGCGCGAACCTAGCACCCCATATATATATTTATATATATATAATGTTATGTCATGTGACGTATTCTCTCCTGATGTTCTCTTCCCAATTATCATGTGCCCTTCTCTGTCTTGGGCCATGCTGCTTGCATTTTCCAACGACTTATTCACGTTAATTTTAAATGGCATCTGACAATCGGCTTCTTTGTCTGCCCTTTCTCCTCCTTTCGGAAACTCTGCCCTTAATTATTTGTTTTTATAAACAGTTTTATCTTTATATGACCAAACAGGAAACAGGTATAGTTTTCTTATTACTATTGTGTTCAGTATTGTTTATATATATATATATATATATAAACACACGTTTTTGGATCACTGGAGTATCAGAGACCAATGCAGAGTCAGAAACCAAATAGCGATACTGAAGTCGGATGTATCATTTCAAAAAGTACAGATTTCGTTGTCAAGCTCTATAGCAAGACAACACATGTAGTTTTCGTGATTATAACCTGCTAATCTGCAGTTGTTTGACTACATCCTGCTAATCTGCAGTTGTTTGACTACATCCTGCTAATCTGCAGTTGTTCAATACATCCTGCTAATCTGCAGTTGTTTAACTACATCTTGCTAATCTGCAGTTGTTTAACTACATCTTGCTAATCTGCAGTTGCTTAACTACAATCTGCTAATCTGCAGTTGTTTAACTACATCTTGCTAATCTGCAGTTGTTTAACTACATTTTGCTAATCTGCAGTTGTTTAACTACATCTTGCTAATCTGCAGTTGCTTAACTACAATCTGCTAATCTGCAGTTGTTTAACTACATCTTGCTAATCTGCAGTTGTTTAACTACATCTTGCTAATCTGCAGTTGTTTAACTACATCTTTCTAATCTGCAGTTGTTTAACTACATCCTGCTAATCTGCAGTTGTTTAACTACATCTTGCTAATCTGCAGTTGTTTAACTACATCCTGCTAATCTGCAGTTGTTTGACTACATCCTTCTAATCTGCAGTTGTTTAACTACATCCTGCTAATCTGCAGTTGTTTAACTACATCCTGCTAATCTGCAGTTGTTTAACTACATCCTGCTAATCTGCAGTTGTTTTAGAACGGACGATGGAAGACAAATGATCACAGTGCAGAATATCTATTGAGAAAAGATTACATGCGTGCTCACCAATACAACAATTACTCGTTGTTGAAAGTCTATTTTGTGTATGCTGTGTTTACATTCTAATGCGAGCTCCATATCGCCACGACACTACTCACTGATATCTTGTATTATCTGTTTGAGAATTTGCTAAACGGACTGTAGCAGATAAAAAAATTTAAAAATCATGACTATGACTTTAGACAGCGATAGCTTCACGTATCAAATCTTAAAGGAAAGGTGGATTGAATGTTAGTAGAAGGGTTACCCGAAGTAATAGTAAAGGTAAGCTCGTTCACTTGGGGGTAGTGTGTTCATGAATTAAATACTTGAGCTACCTTAAAGTTAGAATTGCTACAAACGCATATCATCATCAACATCATCAAACCCAAAACCCAGTAGGGTATAGGGGTGACACTATGGAAATAGAATAGAATATCCATATAAAATAATGCATGTAAACATTTCAAAAATCACCACATCTAAGAAATGCTGGGTTGATAGCTACGTCCAGAATAGGATATGTTACCAATACCATCACGTTCTTTAGAGAGGAGATTATAATAAGCAATATCCCATGCACTGGGTATATCGATACACAGTGGCTACTCTGGTTGTGATATCCCATGCACTGGGTATATCGAGACACAGTGGCTACTCTGGTTGTGATATCTCATGCACTGGGTATATCGATCGGGATACAGTAGCTACTCTGGTTGTGATATCTCATGTACTGCGTATAACGATACACAGTAGCTACTACATTTGTGATATCTCCTGACACTCTGTTTAGGCCGTAGATACGTCTTCTGTAAGCGAGTGGGGAGGGGGGGGCGTTTGGAGAAAACATATCAATCGTTCGTTGTCATGGTTATTTCTTGCGTTTTAGTCTAATTTGTGGTGAGAGTTTTCGAAAAAATCAACATTAAGACAACAGCTCGACTCCATGGAGGAGTGTTACAGACCTCGCATGAGACGGCTAATGTACCTGATTCAAATCCTGCCACAGAAAACTGTGAACCCTAATGTACAGAAAGCTACTCACCGTTTTTATATTGCTTAGAAAATAAATACATCGAAAACATGCAGGGTTCATAGTTACAACCTGAATAGATGCTGGGTTGATTGCTACATTTTGAATAGAACATGCTGGGTAGATGGCTACATCCTTAATAGATGCTGGGTTGATGGCTACATCCTGAATAGATGATGGGTTGATGGCTACATCCTGAATAGAACATGCTGGATTGATGGCTACATCCTTAATAGATGCTGGGTTGATGGCTACATCCTTAATATATGATGGGTACATGGCTACATCCTGAATAGAACATGCTGGGTTGATCGCTACATCCTGAATAGATGCTGGGTAGATGGCTACATCCTTAATAGATGCTGGGTAGATGGCAACATCCTGAATAGTATATGCTGGGTTGATGGCTACATCCTGAATAGATGCTGGGTAGATGGCTACATCCTGAATAGATGCTGGGTAGATGGCTACATCCTTAATAGATGCTGGGTAGATGGCTACATCCTGAATAGATGTTGGGTAGATGGCTACATCCTGAATAGAACATGCTGGGTTGATAGCTGTTTCAGGAATAGAACATACTGGGTCGATGACTATATCCTAAATAGATGCTGGGGTGGTGGTTACATCCTGAATACAATATGCGACACTAATTTTAATTAAGAAATGAACCGGGTTTTTGGCGTGGTTTACCGAGTTCTTTGTTTTATAACTAATAATACACATCACGTTCAGATTTTATAAGTTAAGGAGAGGGGGGAGTGTTAAACCCATACTCCCATCTTATCTACGACCTTGATAAGATTAAACACCCTCCCTACATGTACATATAATTAAAAAACACGTTCAAGTTGTAGAACCAGAGGAAGCACAAGAAAGGTAAGGATATATAACATGAAAGATATTTTCAACACACATGCTTATAGAACAACAGATGTCAGAGGAGAAACATCTTGCAACGGAAAGAACACTATAACTTCAACTCTAAGCTGAACAGCAGTGAGGACAAAAAGGCGTAAACATCCAACTGGGGCTACACAATTGACAATAAAATATTTCAAAAGTTCTGGCGTCATTGACATATACAAGATGTAAATCTTGAAACAGAGTAATGAATCTTTACATGTTGGATTTCAGTTTTAGGAATTTCATGTTTGCCAATCTCATAATATCGACATATACAAGATACTGCTGTAGAGCAAGATTTACGCATTCCGTTGATTTTACATCAACGTTTTACATTAGAACGTTTTACATTAGAACGTTGGTTATTCCAGTGGTTTTCAACATGAAAATAATGTGCGTTTTCTCCTTCCGTCCCCCCCCCCTCCCACGAGGACCACAGAGGGGGAAAACTTGAAATTGAGGGAATGTGAATATTTAAACGATATTTAATTAGATAGACGATAATAATCAATGCAGAAAGTAGAAAATAATGATCCCAAATATAATATTTTTTCAAGGTTGAGTCACGAAAAAAAATCATTCAAAGGGGGACTAAAGGGCCAACAAATGTTGAGAACCATTGGGTTAGGAAACTAGTTACGTCGTTAATTGAACAGTTATATGTGTGGTTGAAGAGTGAAATTGTTAATTGAGTAGTTATACTCGTGGCTAGATAGGAAGATTGTTGATTGAACAGCTTCGTAGATAATTGACTTTAGATAATTGATAATTTATGCTACATATTTTGGACACGTGTACAGTTAAATTATTTGTTGGACAGATAAGTAGTTTGTTGCTGACGAGCTATTTAAATAGCTCGTTGTTGAAGAGCTACTTTTATAGTTTGTTGAATAAGAGCTATTTATATAGTCTTTTGTTGGGAAGCTATTTAGATTATCGGATGTCCTATAAAAATAATAAACTATAAACATGATGGTTGATTAACAGAACAGATGACAGATTACGCGGACTTAACTCAGAAGAACAGGAGGTAAACATAAACATACAGAGAGAGAAACTACAACAAGTAAAACAGTATCAATATCGTGGACACATAGTCACAAATGATGGCAGATGCGAAATAGAAGTTAAAAGGAGAATAGGAATGGCTAAAAGTACTTTCAGTGACATGAGGAAATTATTAATATCTAAACAAATTACAAACAAGTTAAAAATGAGAATTATAAAATGCTACATCAATTCCATATTAATGTATGGCTCAGAAACTGGACACTAAATAAACAATTAGAAGGCAAAATGGATGCCTTTGAGATGTGTATATATAGAAGAATAGGGAGAACATCATGGAAAGAGAAGAAAACAAATAAAGAGGTGCTAAAGACACTTAATATAAAGAAAGAACTACTAAGAGAAATAAAGATCAGGCAAATAAAATACTTTGGACACATTAAAAGACATGACACCTTATTGAAGACCTTACTTGAGGGTAAAGTCAAAGGGAAGCGAGCAAGAAGTAGGCAGAGATACAAGTGGGAGAGTAACGTTACACGATGGACAGGTTACAGTCTAGCAGAGTGCACCACCAGGACAAGAGACAGGAGATGTTGGAGATACATTGCAGCCAACCTTCGTTGCGGAGACGGAACTTGATGATGATGAACTAATCACACTCGGATTGTTCGGAAGATAAGTATAGAAGCCAATGAGAGTGGTGAAGAGTGCTACACTATTACAAAATGTATTGGTTCTCAAAGAAATTATTTTTGGTGAGCTCTCATCTGGTGGATGTCACAGGGGCAGACCAATACTAAGATACAATAACATCTGTACAACAGTCCTGAATGATTGCATGATCAACCAAAATTAGTGACAGGAAAATTCTGCAATAATTATGATGCAGAAATCCAGGCAATTAGTGTGGCAGCTAAAAAAAACTGCTGAACTCCAACTCTGACCTACAGCCTGTGGTATTCCTGACAGATGCAAGGTCAGTGCTTCAAGCCCACCAGTCTGAAAAACTAACAGACTTTAAAAAACTACTTAGCGAATTGTCTTACCAGTATAGGGTAACCATGCAGTGGATACCCTCTCACTGTGGAATACCAGGAAAGGAAAAAGCAGACCAACTGGCTAAGGAAGGTGCTGCCGAAGACCAACCAGATATACCAATCACCTACCATCAGAAAAAACAGATGATCAAGTCAATAAGAAAGCCACAAACACCAACACAAGATGACTATCACATTATGAACAGATCAGAACAAGTTATAATTCTACGTCTCAGAACAGGACACAACCGACTCCGTAGTCACATGTATACAAAGTTCAATATTGGCAACACTGCCATGTGTACATGTGGACAGGCAGCACAGAGTGCCAAACATATACTTCAAGAGTGTTCTGAGCATGAAACGCTGAGGCAGACATATTGGCCAGAGGAAACAACACTGGAATCAAAGCTCTATGGGACACTGTGTGAACTACAAAAGACAGTGGGTTATATTAAGGAGACAGAATTACAGATATAGACATGTTTCAAGTGAACGAAAGAAGAAGAAGAAAACCAAAATTAGTGGGAAGAACTGGCTGTTGATCGTGTAGCATTTAGTACATAGATTTACCGAGGCATCCAATCGTCTGAGGGGTCATCGAGGGAGAAAAGAGAAGACTCGAAGATAAAAGGAATATGCATCCTTCAATATAGATATGACGTATATTTTGTTCCCGCCAACGTGGATCTTCTTCTTTTTCTTCGTTCGTTCTCAAACTCCTGCAGATTAGCAGGATGTAATCCAGAGAACGGAATGCGTTGTGTTATGGTTTACAGCAGTACTGCGATATCTGTATCCTTCCTGATACATCCAACTATAGCATGGCTTTGGGTCATGTTAACCCAATATGGGATTGGACATATAACTCCATCCCATAACCTCCTTAGTCGACTCTTACGACATACACGGAAGACAAACAGTGATGCTATTCTTTGCCCCCCCCCCCTCACATCGAAAATCGGGAAATCAGCCATGAGACAGGCTGCGAAATGAGTTCTTGTTGTCCACTTGTCATGTTCTACACAGGACTGCTTCTTGACCCTCTCAGAGAGGTCATCGTCAGCATCCTACTGCTTGCTGTCTAATATGTTTTGTTCAATTATTACAGATTGTTTGAAAGTTTGTACTCTGTTTCACCCATAGTAGCTTTCTGTGCACTGTCACGTGATATCCAGTCTTCTACGCCGAGGAGGGTCTAGTGATGATAATCTCGCAGTATTGAGTTATTTTAAAGATAAAAAAATGATTACCTATCAGCAATCAACTCAGACTACTTCAACACGCTTCTGCAGATGAAATATCACAGGGTGGGTTGCAGAGAGTCCCGACGACTACTCCCTTGGTCGTATCTTACGAAATGCATGATAAACAGCAGTGTAGTTATTCTTTTTGTTTCTTTGGGCTCTGAAATCACACAAGCGTTTTCAAAAATTACCAAAAGTTATTTATAGTAATAGTAACTTTGCTAGCTAAACCGTGACGATCAACTGTACTATAAAAACTGCCAATAGTAAACAGACTTTCATTGGGTAAAAGGTAGGTCCCATGGCATCTGCCGTCGGGGATGAAGATAACTCTTCATGTACTAAGCCGCAGCAACTATTAGGTAGGGTGGCCAGTTCCCTTCCTTGCTGTTTTTTACCTTCCCTAACTCATGCGTCAGGTACTCATTTACAGCTGAGTCGACTGGAGGAGTGGTCGTGTCAAGTGAGAAATCACAACTCGGATTTTTTTTTTTAAATGTCCGGACGTGGTTTCGAACCTGGCACGCTGTAACCAGATGATAGAAAGCAAGCTCACTATCCACTAGGCTACCGCTCTTCATTGGGTACTTTTTTAAATTATTGTCACGCTTTCCATAGTTTACTAATTATAAACTTGAGTAGCCGTGGCTATTTTGGCATGCATTTCCAAGTATGTAAATATTTACCAATGGAAAATACTGGAATAATCGTGAAATGGAACGGATGAAGGAACTAAATTAATTCAGAGAACAGGTCTTAAACGACGATAGGTCACGGCTTAACACGCATCGGTAGATTGTTTACGCATATCCTTTACCAAATTACGTCCTGCAAACTAACAACACCAAGTGTCACTCATCATGGATAATCTGAATTTTCATTGGCTCGTTACATAACTATACACTAAGTGACCAATGAAAATCACAGATCAATCGCATTAGCCAAAATTAATAACGCTGTATCTGACTAGTTTGCATGATCTATATTGGGAGTAATACTTATCTAGACTTTCACAAATTGATGATGTCAAAATTGACGCGAAACTAATTAAGTACAAGTTATCTAATATATACACACATCAACAATTCATAAAGTTTGTAATAAAATAATAAACCTAATATCAATTTTTATGGAATCAAATATTATAATAAAAAGAAAAATGGATTGAAACAAGTTACCATGTTGTTTCGACAAGCCGACGTTGTACTTGAACTAGTTACGGGCACGGTGTGGGTGGATAGAAAAACAAAGAAATCTGTCGCAAAAGCCAAGTCGTACCCTGATGTAGACGTCTGTTTCGGCAGCATTAAACTCGAAACACCATCGAGTCTAATGGCTGCTGGAATAGTGGACGGGGCACCTATGGGAATGCCCCACGTGATGTGAGACCAGTTTCTAATCAAGAATTACGAAGAATCAAGGAAGATCTTGACACATGATGATGATGAAAAATTATCTTTAGCTGTGAGCAGGTAGATCTTGACAGCACATAAACTTCCTGACACAGATTCTTCTCATTTGTGCAACTGAGCCGACACCCGTGCTCATATAAGCTCTCAAAGGCATGGTTGTATGGGGGGAAAATGGGGGGGGGGTTATGGATGCATGTTTAGTCTCTGAAGGGAAACATTCCAGTGCGCCAGTATCCCATGATTACCACGTCCTGTCAAAGCAGAACATACACTTCTGGATCAACTTATTCATCATTCTTCAGTCCGATTTGTTTACACACCCTGCAGTGATACACATCTAGCAATCCCGTCACCTAGGAGTCTCTGCCACAAGCGGACAATGTCCGCTGGCTTGCATCTCTTCGTAATCTTCTGTTTCTTCTTCTTTCCTTGCACTTTTACCCTTTACGGGTGTCAAGGGAGATACAATGTTCTTGATCTCGCTTTTCTAGCAGCTTCAGATAATGTTACCTGGTGTTCGTGTAATGTCTCTTTGATGTTGTCGATCCAGCGTACTCTAGGCCTACCATTGGCTCTTCTTTCTGCTACTCCTCTCTTCGTATATGCTTTATAAACTAATGAATCACAAGGCATTCTTTCCAGATGACCAAACCATTGTATAATGGTAATCAAATCTTCGTAATCAATTGCGGTTATTTGATAGAGGAGAAAAGTAAGAAATTCAGACAAGATATGACAAAAATGAATTGCTCACTAAGGAAAGGTTGTCGGCTTATCCTCCAGCATTCCTTAGTCATCTCTTACGACATGCCTGGAAAGAAGTCATTGTCCCTATTTTGTGCACCCTGCACTAGAAATCCAGGCCTTTTTTGGAAATTATGCGGGTCCATTGTATCAAATATTCTTGAAAAATTTTATGTTTGCTCAGCTGTGTTTCTGTTTGACACGTTACTTGTAGATCTTGAAACGAGAATGAGAATGGGAAGATTATCTTGGAATGGTAAAAACATCAAAGAAATCCGACATAGGTGCAACGTAGCATACCGGATCTTGGGGCAGGTGCCTATTATTTTCAAAAACAAATATGTGAACATGATCAGCAAAACTGCACTATATAATACAATCATCATATCGTCACTAGGTTATCACGGTCAAACGTCGAGAATAACAACACAATCATCATATCGTCACTAGGTTATCACGGTCAAACGTGGAGAATAACAACAGAATCTAAAAGAAAACTTGTTACAACAGAAATAATTTGTCTACGTAAAATTCTCGGAGTAACAATAAGAGATAGAATCAGTAACGAACACATCAGTCGACTAACAAACACAATGACAATCCTGGATTATATCAGAAGTGGTTTTCGCATGCTTCCAGACTAATATCAGATAGTGTCTCTCAAAAAGCATTACTATACAGACTCGATGGATACAAAACCTGGGGCAGACCTTACAAACGATGAATTACATAACTAAATGAGTCAACGAAAACAAATACGATGCACACAAAAAAAGTCATCTCCATAGATATCTTCTACCCCTGATGTTGCAAAACATAAAGGGGTGTAACGGGAAAAGAAGAAAAGGGATACTTGACAAATGATGATCAAAGAATAAAACATTATTTCAACAATATGTTTGCAGCACAATTTATTTGTAGAATTTCTAATTGTTCTGCGTTCGTTCTCAAGCTCCTACAGATTAACATGATGTAGTCCGGATAAAAGAATGCGTTGTGTCATGACATACGCCTTTCAGCCTGACACATTCGTCTTCAGCATGGCTTCAATTTGCACGGCCAACTCCCCAATAGTCACAATTTCTAAGTCTCCTCTTATGAAAACAAACAGATTATTTGCAGAATTTAACAGTTGAGACATACGATGATTTTTGTCTAAAATATGCCAGCTAGGATCTTTTTCTGTGTTACCTTGTAGACTTCTATGTTAATGAATATTTCCATAGTAGACATTCATATTTATTTACATTGCCCAAATGGTCTTTCATTAAGGAAAACAGAGTGTTATATGCGGGGTTTTTCTTGCCGATATTTATAAAATAAGTCCTATAGTCGTTGCTACATTATAAGTTGAAATTGTTGCGTCTGTTGATGTGTTTTAAAATGAACGTATCCATTGAATCTCATAGGCCTACATATGCCTGTATATGTTCAAAGTTGTCACTATATTTAGGGGTCTAGCATATTTATTTTATTGTTTGACCTATACCCCTTCTAAATGGTCGGAATACCGAATTATTAACAAATTAAATACCACACAAGTTATATTTTTATGGCGTTCTTCGGGAACGGGGGGATATATGTTGTATTTCTTTTGGAACCTATTAATTATAAAGACTCCTGAATTTTGGAATAATATTTATAATAGTTCTCTTTATTTTTAATTCACACCAGAGCAGTGCCGGGTAGTACCTCTAGTTAATATATAATTACTAGTTAAACTCTAGTTAATATATAATTACTGAACAGCCAATGATGATGCAGAGTTAAAGTCTCCAGCTTTAACTACTTGGGCAGCCGAATGTTTGTTGATGGAGACTCAATGAAAGAAATAAACACACGTATAGCAGTGGCAGCTAGCACATTTGCTAAAATTAACTAATATCTGGTAATCAAAAGATCTAGGGACAAACACCAAACTAAAGCTATTTAACTCATGTATTGTCTCAGTGTTAATGTATGGTAGTGAAAGCTGGAAATCAACTCAAGCAACAGACAACAAACTAAACAGCTTCGAAAACAAATATCTTCGCAAACTGATGAACATAAAATGGAATGACTTCGTCACAAATAGTGATCTAAGAGACAAAACACACCAAGAGTATGTTTCAAACATCATAAGAAAACGAAGATGGAAATACCTTGGTCAGGTTTTACTACTAGATGTAAACAGAATAAACCAACAAGCTCTTATGTGGTCACCTGAGGGTAAAAGAAAAAGAGGAAGACTTAAAACAACCATTAAAAACACCATTCTTAAAGTAGGAGAATTAATAGGCTGTAAAACCATCCAGGAACTAAAGCTGCAGGCAGCTGACAGCATCATATAGAGAAGTACATTTAAGTAGGAAGCCAGAGGACAATTTTAAAAATTCTTGAGACTAACGGGAATTGAACCAGTCAGTCAACGGCACCAAATCGCCTAGCAACTATTGAACACGAGTTCTTCCGTACTTGACTAACCGCATCTGCAAAAAAAAAGATGCGATTTCATCAAGCCATTCAAACCGTGCACACAAAGTCACCAGAACCGACCGATCGATACAAGGACTATTACAACAACAACAAACATCCCGTACAGGTTTTTGAAATATCCTCAGTAACAACAAACATATAACATAATATCCGTATTTAGTTATACAAGGGCCGATAGGTCTTCTTGTAAACATGGATAACATATATAGATAATACAATTTTTAGTCAAGTACGGAAGAACACGTGTTCAATAGTTGCTAGGCGATTTGGTGCCGTTCAACGGACTGGTTCAATTCCCGTTAGTTTCAAGAATCATATAGAGAACCAAAACATCTGCCCTATGTCGATCAGGGCACCTACGTAAGGAAATGTGTTTAAGAAGGGGGCTACGGGCAGTAAAATGATGAGAACCACTGCTATAGATAGCATCTAATGAATTAGAAAGATTAATTATACGGGGAAAATTTCCAGTTAAAGATAAAGAGTTCATGATTTCCTTGGATACATGATACCTAAGGCCTGAATATGACACTTCAAGAAGCGGCACAGCTTGGACAGGGCTTGCAGAGTGACAGTGAGGACGTTCTGCAAAGAACATTCACACAAAATGAACAATGTCTTAGTATTGTGGGTTCTCACTAGAAAATGATGATGTGGATCCGTAAGGAGGTCTGCTTCTAATTGTAGAAAGCTGACGTAGAGAACACCCGAAGAGATAGTCGATGTATTCGAACATAAAGTCGATATATTCGAACATAAAGTCGATGTATTCGAACATAAAGTCGATATATTCGAAGTATTTCATTCCACTGCATCATGAATTGTGATAAGATGCACTTTGATACAGAAGGTTTGTTACTGGCAACTAGCGGTGTAGTAGTCGACATGGCAGCCTAAAACAGTACCGTTCAAACACAACGTTTATACATGCGTGGGTTCATATAAATCAGAAGCAAAGAAAACTTTCAATAGGTTTCTAGACTCTTCCGTTTAAAACAGCAGCAGGATGAGATATTTTGGAATATATTGAAAGAGTAATAGGGAAATCTGTTTATATGTCCGTGATTAAAAAAAAGTACGTGTCTCTGGTGGCTGGGGTACGGGATAGAAACCCGCGGCATGTAATTGTGCATTCTGATCGTTCAAAAAGCAATGGCACTCCGTATTTAAATCCTGCCGCAGGCAATTGTCTGTTGAGATCTTTCTGAAAGCAAGGAAAAACTACTGAATGTAAATGCTGCAAACATCACCTTTCTAAAAAAAAATGACCCCCAATATAGCTCGAATTTTTTTTTAAAATTTTTTTAAAGATAGAGAGAGAGAGAGAGAGAAAGAGAGAGAAAGAGAGAGAGAGGGGGTGGACGAAATAGCAAGACAATGAGAGACATATGTGAAGTAAAAATAAAATATAGAGTTTGCAAGAATAGTACTCTAAGAATAGAAGAGAATCCATTATACATTGATTAGAGTGAGAGAATGAGAGAGATTAGATGAAACACATGGAGGTGAAAAGGTCGACAAAGAACTACTCCCACGGCAATATTTCAAAGACCAAAGGCAAAATCTTAAACGTGGTATTTAAAGTCGGAATCTCAAACCGGTGCATATTTTTTTTTCATACCTTCAATACCCCTCCCAGAACACTTCCATATCTTCCGTTCTCCTCTGAAATATGGTTCTAGTTTCAATCTCAACTGATGATATTTACAGAAATATCAAAAAGCCAAGGGCAATTTGGTATAAAACTGGGATGTGGCCGTTTTATTGAATTCCTTTCAAACGGTTGCTATGGTTACACCAGGAGTAGAACAGATGGGCTTTGTAAATAGTGAAATCTTTAATGCGTTACCACCCATTGGTATTGTGTGTTATTGGTTAGTTTCCTTTGCTCAGTTCACCGGCTTATACGAAACATTACATTAATACACAATCCTTATGTTGTTGGCAAGGCCCTAACTACTGAGCAAATAATATTAGGGGCACTGTACGATTTGTTTCGTCATGGGTGATTTATTTTTTACAGACAGCAGCAGATAAGAAGTGTTATACTTTTATTCTGTTCTTTAATTTCCATCAAATATTTAATTGATATTGTTCTTCTTATCATTGCCGACGTATTTTTTTCTGCTGTCTTTAGTGTTGACATGTCTGTTTTCTGCGAAGACTTTTTTTAATTATTTATAAACGGCATTTGTTAATTTTGTTTTCTGCAGATGTAACGCCATTTAAAATTATCATAAAATTTCCGGCTAGTTCAATGTCCTTTGTGACGATCATAAGACTATTATCAAAATCTATCAACTCATTGTCATAACATAACTAACTGAATTTTCATAAAGTGGATGTAACAAAAAGTCATTACATGTGATTGGCGACTAATATAGTAATTTTGTAGGAAAAACAACGTAGGGCAGTGTGCTGACTTTATAGTAGTCAGGTAGAGGTTGTAATCCCCAGTTTCACATTAAAAGATATCATACCACACACAGATAATACATCTACCAGATCATGAAATGGGTCCAAGTTTTCTGAAGAGAAATCAAAGTGGAGGAATGATTCTGACTACCTGATCTTTAAATGTGCAGGTGTTCGACTAAAAAATACATGGCTACCAGAATATTATCTTATGCAACAACAGTTTGAAAGTGGACTAGTAACAACTAATACTACTATTTTTATGGGGACAGGTTTTCACATGGTATATATAGCTAGTAAATGGAAAGTCGCAGTAGTGTAAGTAATTCTCCCGCTGACCAGGTACAATTGGTTTCAAGTTCACTGGATACATACAGTTTTTTAAACAATAAAATTACCCTCTCGTTGTCCTCCAGCCATAGAGAAATTGGTACGTACCAGGACACATGTTCTGAGGAAGTCCAGGAATGTCGTCATCGCTACTGAGAAGGTAGTGAAGACGATGCTATTCACTCAATTTCTGGTAAACCACTGACTATACAATTAAGCACTTATGGGAAATCCGTGTGATACATTGCCGTAGCATGACTGACCTGCCTTGTGTTACATTGCCGTATCATAACTGACCTGCCTTGTAATACAGTGCAGTATCATAACTCACTGACATAATTCACTCAAGCCTTTTGGCTCATGTTTTCGATTATTCCCATGCATTTCGGTGGTCTGCGTTTGCACGCGACACCCTCTACACAACGTATATAAATGGTGACCAACGAAAATCACAGCAATAACACGAAACATCACGGGAGAAGGCTGATTCTGCTTTGTTTTGATTTTGCTGTAAGGTCTTATTTGACATTTGGTCCTGGTGTGACACAACTTGACAACATCCTTTTTTTCATTTATTTTTGTATTCTTCGTGATTCCATCCTTTTTTTTACAGTGTCCTTCCTTTGTGTCGTCTACATTCTGCATTTCCTTGCATCAACTTTGAATAAGCAAATGTTTTTCCTGTCTTTATACGACATCATTTACTTGCAGTCTGCTGTATCTTCCTGCAAACACATTTAGTTGTAGTCTGCTGTAGATTTGTGTAACACATTTACTTGTAGTCTGCTGTATCTTCCTATAAGCACATTTAGTTGCAGTCTGCTGTAGATTTGTGTAAACAAATTTCGTTGCAGTCTGCTGTAGTTTTGCGTAAACACATTTAGTTGTAGTCTGCTGTAGATTTGTCTAAACACATTTACTTGTAGTCTGCTTTATCTTCCTGTAAATACATTTAGTTGTAGTCTGTTGTAGATTTGAGTAAACACATTTAGTTGTAGTTTGCTGTAGATTTGTGTAAACACATTTAGTTGTAGTCTGTTGTAGATTTGTGTAAACACATTTAGTTGCAGTCTGCTGTAGATTTGTGTAAACACAAATAAGAAAAGTACATGAAAATAATTGATTTTTTTTTCAAAATAAAAACCTTTGTGCAACAAAACCTTATTAAAAGAACTGAAGAAAAAAAGTTTCTCATTGCTACATCGCGTCACTTCTGTCTTAGTAAATGGAATCATGGACAGGCAATACGCAATCATGCAGGAAAGCAGAGGTAGAGGTCACTGAGTTGTTGCTTTTCAGAGGAATATTAAGAATCTCATGAATATTTAGACATGAGATTAACCGATGATGAGGAACCGAGGGAGATTGATACCAAACGAAATGTATTTCACAACATCAGAAAATTACATTTCACATGTATTGTCCACATCACAATAATAGGTGATTTAGAATACAATGTAACAACAGGTGAAATTTACAGGAACAAGTAGGGGTCTTCAGATAGAGAAAATACTGTACAGTGTGACATCATGGCATTGTAGACATTTTGTCATTCTTTTTCTGTGTTGACAACACTGCTTACAAATTCAGTTTCTTCCTATTCTTATTCTTCTGTGTTTGTTATCCGAATTCTTGCAATGTAGCTCGCTGTGGTCCTGAAAACGGAATACGTTATTGTGTGTTACAACGGGACGTTGTTATGCGTTACAACGGGAACAGTGTCAGTGTAATACTAAGTCAGTCGTCTGGGTTTCAAATCCACTTGATATTGGTGATTTGAAATAAGAATTACATCTGTGGCATACAGCAACCAGGAAGTATGAGACTAGAGCTCATGTCCTGGAAAAGTCGGGAAATAACGCCCTTGCGTCTGTACAAATACGGTAGGCGATTCTAGTCAGGCGATTTCTCGTCAACCACTGGTTAGGCAGCTGAGCACTTATGTGCTGTGAGGCGGGTTGATAACTCATATTTCTATTGCCTTAACTTTAAAGTTTATAATGTCGCTTCGATATATGTGTCTTTCGGCTTGACATATCCGATTTGAGCATGTCTTCTTGGCTACTTTGCCCACTTATGGGATGACATAGTCAACCTCATCCCTACAACCTCCTTAATTGTTTCGCATGACGTGTATGGCAGATACTATTTTGTTATTCTTTTCTATCTTATTACACCCTCAACAAAGAATTCGGTTATGTATTAATGGCTGATTTAAGAACGATGATAAAGAAGTCATCACACAAAAACACAAGAAATTATATCTGTCATGCTCCTTAATGCTACTGCTACTTATTGATGCTATTGGCAAGCTCCTTGTTGATGCTATTGGCAAGCTCCTTGTTGAAGCTACTGCTCCTTGTTGATGCTACTGGCAAGCTCCTTGTTGATGCTACTGGCAAGCTCCTTGTTGATGCTATTGGCAAGCTCCTTGTTGATGCTATTGGCAAGCTCCTTGTTGATGCTACTGACAAGCTCTATGTTGATGCTACTGGCAAGCTCCTTGTTGATGCTATTGGCAAGCTCCTTGTTGATGCTACTGACAAGCTCTTTGTTGATGCTACTGGCAAGCTCCTTGTTGATGCTACTGACAAGCTCCTTGTTGATGCTACTGACAAGCTCCTTGTTGATGATACTGGCAAGCTCCTTGTTGATGCTACTGGCAAGCTCCTTGTTGATGCTACTGCTCCTTGTTGATGCTACTGGCAAGCTCCTTGTTGATGCTACTGGCAAGCTCTTTGTTGATGCTACTGGCAAGCTCCTTGTTGATGCTACTGACAAGCTCTTTGTTGATGCCACTGGCAAGCTCCTTGTTGATGCTACTGACAAGCTCCTTGTTGATGCTACTGACAAGCTCCTTGTTGATGCTACTGGCAAGCTCCTTGTTGATGCTACTGGCAAGCTCCTTGTTGATGCTATTGGCAAGCTCCTTGTTGATGCTACTGCTCCTTGTTGATGCTACTGGCAAGCTCCTTGTTGATGCTACTGGCAAGCTCCGTGTTTATGCTACTGGCAAGCTCCTTGTTGATGCTACTGGCAAGCTCCTTGTTGATGCTACTGACAAGCTCCTTGTTGATGCTACTGGCAAGCTCCTTGTTGATGCTATTGACGAGCTCCTTGTTGATGCTACTGCTCCTTGTTGATGCTACTGGCAAGCTCCTTGTTGATGCTACTGGCAAGCTCCTTGTTGATGCTACTGACAAGCTCCTTGTTGATGCTACTGGCAAGCTCCTTGTTGATGCTATTGGCAAGCTCCTTGTTGATGCTACTGACAAGCTCTTTGTTTATGCTACTGACAAGCTCCTTGTTGATGCTACTGGCAAGCTCCTTGTTGATGCTACTGGCAAGCTCCTTGTTGATGCTACTGACAAGCTCCTTGTTGATGCTACTGGCAAGCTCCTTGTTGATGCTACTGGCAAGCTCCTTGTTGATGCTACTGGCAAGCTCCTTGTTTATGCTACTGGCAAGCTCCTTGTTGATGCTATTGGCAAGCTCCTTGTTGATGCTACTGACAAGCTCCTTGTTGATGCTATTGGCAAGCTCCTTGTTGATGCTACTGGCAAGCTCCTTTTATGCTATTGGCAAGCTCCTTGTTGATGCTACTGGCAAGCTCCTTGTTGATGCTATTGGCAAGCTACTTGTTGATGCTATTGGCAAGCTCCTTGTTGATGCTACTGGCAAGCTCCTTGTTGATGCTACTGGCAAGCTCCTAGTTGATGCTACTGCTCCTTGTTGATGCTACTGGCAAGCTCCTTGTTGATGCTACTGGCAAGCTCCTTGTTGATGCTACTGGCAAGCTCCTTGTTGATGCTACTGGCAAGCTCCTTGTTGATGCTACTGGCAAGCTCCTTGTTGATGCTACTGTCAAGCTCCTTGTTGATGCTACTGGCAAGCTCCTTGTTGATGCTACTGGCAAGCTCCTTGTTGATGCTACTGCTCCTTGTTGATGCTACTGGCAAGCTCCTTGTTGATGCTACTGGCAATCTCCTTGTTGATGCTATTGGCAAGCTCCTTGTTGATGCTACTGGCAAGCTCCTTGTTGATGCTACTGGCAAGCTCCTTGTTGACGCTACTGGCAAGCTCCTTGTTGATGCTACTGGCAAGCTCCTTGTTGATGCTACTGGCAAGCTCCTTGTTGATGCTACTGGCAAGCTCCTTGTTGATGCTACGGGCAAGCTCCTTGTTGATGCTACTGGCAAGCTCCTTGTTGAAGCTACTGGAAAGCTCCTTGATGCTACGGGCAAGCTCCTTGTTGATGCTACTGGCAAGCTCCTTGTTGATGCTACTGGCAAGCTCCTTGTTGATGCTACTGGCAAGCTCCTTGTTGATGCTACTTTCAAGCTCCTTGATGCTACGGGCAAGCTCCGTGTTGATGCTACTGGCAAGCTCCTTGTTGAAGCTACTGGAAAGCTCCTTGTTAATGCTACTGGCACGCTCCTTGTTGATGCTACTGGCAAGCTCTTTGTTGATGCTACTGGCAAGCTCCTTGTGGATGCTACGGGCAAGCTCCTTGTTGATGCTACTGGCAAGCTCCTTGTTGAAGCTACTGGAAAGCTCCTTGATGCTACGGGCAAGCTCCTTGTTGATGCTACTGGCAAGCTCCTTGTTGATGCTACTGGCAAGCTCCTTGTTGATGCTACTGGCAAGCTCCTTGTTGATGCTACTTTCAAGCTCCTTGATGCTACGGGCAAGCTCCGTGTTGATGCTACTGGCAAGCTCCTTGTTGAAGCTACTGGAAAGCTCCTTGTTAATGCTACTGGCACGCTCCTTGTTGATGCTATTGGCAAGCTCCTTGTTGATGCTACTGACAAGCTCTCTGGTGCTACTGGGAAAATTCCTGAGAGCTGTGAAGATCCTCTATTACAATATTTCAGGTTTTCTATGATAAAAATCTGTTTATTGAACATTTCATGTGTGTTACGTTCGAACATGCATATTCATACACATGGGATATATTAATGTTTCTATTGTTATGGTACCTATTTCTCTACAGTGAGTGCTTTGGAAAGGAAGGATGTTATATGACAACAAACTTAATGCATAACTAAATTTATTCCTTATCAAAACTGAATAGTTCATGTTAGAAAACTAGAGGTATGTTCCATGGCAGCAAGATGTCGTCGTGGTTGAAGATATCTCTTCGTGTACTAAGCCGCAGGAATTATTAGTTAACTTCCTTGCTGTTTTTACCGTCCTCAACTAATGCGACAGCTAGCCATTTACAGTTAGGTAGACTGAAGGAGCGGTCGTGTCAGGCGAGAAATCACGACCTGTATTTTTATTTATTTATCCGGACACAACTTCTAACCTGGCATGCTAACCCATGGATAGTAAGCAAGCTCACCATCAATTAGGATGCGGTGCTTCTCAAAAAACTAGATACGGTGCTTCTCAGAAAACTAGGATACGGGGCTTCTCAAAATATTTCTTTAGAAAACTAACTGAAGTGAACAATGAAGGAGGAAAATAAACATTTAAACATTCACAAAATATAATGTATTTACACAATATGTTGGTAATTTTTTTTTACGAATCTAAATAGAGTATCATACACATTGTGTATCATCGTGAACGTTTTAGCGATCCATGGAAAAACATCAGGTTTTACAGGGAAAAAAAATCGTATTGCAGTTGTGTCTGTGGGTCTCACAAATAGCCCACTAGAAAAATAACCACCTATGCAACAGAAAATTGTAGTAGATGACAAGGCATTATATTGAGTTTATCTTCTTATAGAAGCTTTATGACACTTCTTCTATACAATTGTGCTTCTCGTGCTTTTATTTTGTTGTTGCAATGTGTTTTATGCTTTGTTATTTGTATATATGCATGCAACTTCTGTGTTTGGGAGGGAGCCGGAGATTTACGGCGCAGCACTAAGGAGATGGAAACTGACAGCACTGTTTATTTCCCATGACTGAGGCTCATCATAGAGGCACTGTGACTCAGAAAGTGACAATCCTTTTGACTTGAACATGTTGTTGCATGCCTTGAGCAATAGAGAAGTTCGGCGTAACCAGCAGTCAATTGGTGGCGGGGAATGAGCACAGTAAACACTATCTTGGCTGCAATGGCTCGGAGCAGTGTATAGGTTGAAACATACCTTCCTGTTTCCTGCTGGTGTGATAGTTATTCTCTGGCTCTAGCCAGAGGTGGGCCGAAAATCCGCAGACTTCCCAGCAATATAATGTCATTTTAATGACATTGGATCAAAGGATGTGAGCCCATGGACCGCTGGATCAGCAACCAACCAACTAACAGAGAAACAACTCTTAACTGTAAAATCGATTTGTAATTTGTTTTTTTTTAAACACACACACACACACACACTATGGAATAACGCACGCGTCATCAACATAGTGCTCGCGTCAGGCGAGTTAAAAGGTGCTCACGAGCACTAACGAGTACATGTTGGCGATGTTCACCGTCTGAAAATATTGATAACACCTGCAATAGATGGCTAAAGTACATTCTAGAAAATTTAATAATGTTATCATCATAATTATTGCTGCCCCTCTACAGTACAGCCATTGATACTGATTATAATTTAATACCCAATCGTTCTTTATGTCTCCTTCTTCTTGTACAAAACCATCACACCTCCCACCTGAAAAATACTCTCCCAACAATAGATGTAGCTGGGAACTTTTGTTGAAGCACACAGCAGCTATCAGACACCAAGCGCTCCCATTGTAACTTAATACAAGACACACTGTCCCGTGTTTATTAAGGGAAATGAAACTGAAGTTTTCTACTTTTCACAACACGCATTAGAACAATATGAGCACTTGTCAACGGTCTGATTTTCGAGTTTCTTCAACAACCTGCACCATATGGTCTGTTCACTTGAAAAGCTACTGACAAATCCATATTGTCGTCATTCTGTTAATGATCAAAATTTGTTTACTTTCATAAACTGATTTTTATTATTAATAGCTTTTTTTTCCTCTTCCCATATACTTCACGAACAAATATATAAATACATGCATATTGTACGGAAACCAAAATTGGTCATAAATAAGATTTTTTTTAAAATGTTAGTAGTTTCCTCGCCCCCTCCCCCCACACACACATACATTTACTAAGTAAAAGTAATGTGGTGAACAGGTGGTCATGATATTCCTCCTCCGCATGCGAGGGTGAGCATGGCATTGAACGAGTCAGTTAGATGTGTGTTTGTGAGTCCGTTGCTAGCTGAAATGGAAAGAGTCAGATGTGTGTTTGTGAGTCCTCTGCTAGCTGAAATGGAAAGAGTCAGTTAGATGTGTGTTTGTGAGTCCTCTGCTAGCTGAAATGTAAAGAGTCAGTTAGATGTGTGTTTGTGAGTCCTCTGCTAGCTGAAATGGAAAGAGTCAGTTAGATTTGTGTTTGTGAGTCCTCTGCTAGCTGAGATTGAAAGAGTCAGTTAGATGTGTGTTTGTGAGTCCTCTGCTAGCTGAAATGGAAAGAGTCAGTTAGATGTGTGTTTGTGAGTCCTCTGCTAGCTGAGATGTCTAGGATATGTAGTCACTGCGTAAAACTGAAATCAAACAGGTAAAGCGTGGAACAGGGCAATGACGTTTTGCTAGTAACACGAAACACACATAGACACACACACACACACACACACACAAATCAACGTTTCGACCGAAAGGCCTTTATCAAGGATAGCATACAGATATACAGTAAAAACGACAAGTAGGTATGTCAAGTATGAACTCTGTAAAACCTGATGAGATGTGTACTGGAATGAAAAAGGTCATGTGATGAGGGACAGGACTCTTACTGTTTCCGCTATTGCCTCTTTCGAATCGTCTGCAGTCTTGTACTCAGTTCAAAGCTTTTAACATCTGCAATTTTCTTACAGTGACATGCTGCATTGTCAAGAGATGTGGTTTGTCTAGAGCTATGGTTTGTCAAGAGCTGTGGTTTGTCAAGAGCTGTGGTTTGTCAAGAGTTGTGGTTTGTCAAGAGGTGTTATGTGTCAAGAGCTGTGGTTTGTCAAGAGCTGTGATGTGTCAAGAGTTGTGGTTTGTCAAGAGAATAGGTTTGTCAAGAGCTGTGGTTTGTCAATAGCTGGGCGGAGACGTACTATCAGACAGCAAAAGTACCAGGTTCAATTCCCGTCGCGTTAGCTGTGCTTCTGAAACATTCAACATGCAGTTGCACCTAATGAACGTTAGTATTGCCTGAAACAACACTACAACCAAATAATGCGGATTTCTATGTCCTGAATATGATGATTATGATGGTGACGATAATGAAGTAATAATCTTTCGTTGTGAGGAGGCAGAGCTTGACAGCCCATTGCCTTTCTGAAAAAAAGCCCAGGTTCTTCTCAGTTGAGTATCTTCTCAGTTGAGTAACTTCTCAGTTGAGTATCTTCTCAGTTGAGTAACTTCTCAGTTGACTAACTTCTCAGTTGAGTAAATTCTTAGTTGAGTAAATTCTCAGTTGAGTAACTTCTCGCTGAGTAACTTCTCAGTTGAGTAACTTCTCAGTTGAGTACCTGATGTAACACATACATTTGTGCGAGGTTTGTTGCCTCAAAGTCATGAGTTTGTGAAGGGGGATGGGGATGAGGGGTTATGTATGCATTTTAATCCCGTAGGGAGTCATTTCAGTGTATAAGTATCCCAGGATAATCACATTCCGCTGGGACAGCAGCATACTCTTTTGGGTCATCCAGTTCACTATTCTTCTGTCACAACTGTTGACCCATCCACAGTGATAGCACCCCTTGCATTCACCGTTGTACGAGTCTGCCACACATGGACAAAAATGCAGTATCCATTGGCCTGCATCTCTGCAACACCAATGGAAAATGTCAGTTGCTTAAAGCGTATCTTAAACTCCTTTGTATACCGTCCATGTTACGCTTCCATAAATAAGAATTGATTGACTATAACATTCTAGCACTCAAATTTGTTTATGCATTGATACTACTCTATTGCATAGAATGTGTAACGTCTTTTAAATTGTAGATATGCCCTGTGCTACAATGTTATTGTTTATTTTAAAAGACAGATTCTTTATTTTAAATCAAACTGAACTATTCACATAATGAAGCACTCATTATATACAAATACACATATACACTACAGTCTCAACACACATCTATGTAGTGTACATTGATTGTATGAATATTCATTGAAAGTATTGAGCTTGAATGTGGCCAATATTCCTTCTTTAATATATGCTGAGTGTTTATTTTGGGAGGTGTAATTCAGTACTTTTCTATAATTGTTTGTTTGTTTCTTTATTTGTTTGAGAACCCCAGGATTTGCGAGCGATTAGCTCTTACTTCCTGTGCAGTGGGGTGGAATTTTTTTTAGCTTTCTTTCATACCCAGGAGACTTCAGCTTTTGGCTTAATGTAATGTCTATTGAAGGAGCCATCTACTCAGAGGAGGTTTATAATTGTATAAATGACATGATACAAAACTTCCATAAGAGAACCTCAATATGACGGCTTGTTATCTCCTAAGGTTTTCTGTGTCATCTGTGGTTTGTCTTGTGAACCATTGGTGAGACACTCAGAAGCAATTGCTTGTGTTGTCAATAATTAATAAGGGTATACGCCAATATAGACAGTGTTTTGGAAACAATATTTCCTCTTTTGCAGCCCTTAAAGAGCAGACTACATATCTTATAACTACAATATTCCAACAAACTGCATGAAACATTATGAATAAGAATTGTTCGTGATGTTTAGAGAGTAGAAACTTTGCTTCCAGATGTGCTATCAGTTTCTGTATAACTGCTGCATATTTTAGTAATTTTAATGAAACAACAAACTTTGAAGGATACTTCAAACCTCCACGGTCAAGAATCCTTATATAATCTGTTGACGAAAGGTTTGTGTCAACAACACATGTCAATGTTCTGTCTATCTGCAGTAAATCCTTACAAGCGGTGCACTGAATTTATCTGTGGATTTTACTGGAAACAAATTCAGCAATATATATATATATATATATATATAAGGGAATCCTTGTTACCTTGTGTATCAAGAAATTCACAATTCTCAATTTGTATGTGTAAGAAAACTTTATTTGCATCAGACTTCACAGCATCAGTCATGATGTCACCACTAGTTTCAATAAACATATTTTCAAGCTCTAATCATCTCTCTCATTTGTTTTCTATAATCTTGTTAAGATGTTTATCTTCAATTTTTTCATTCTGAGCAAGAACTTCCAGAGACATATCTGGATTTACTTGTACACTCACTGCTATGGATGATGCAGATTCTGGTTTTACGGGAACTATATACAACATTATGCATGTTAGGGTACCATGATTTGCAGTAGGCCTGGCCTATAGCTCCACTGTTTCCTGACTGGTCTTTCAATTTACCTACTATCTGTGACTGTAGGTATAGAAAATATATGTGTTGCACGTTTTTGGGATGTTTAAGAAGATCTTTTTTTTTAATTTAAAGGTAGGACTAGGATTGTACACCAGGAAAGACAGTTGGATATTCATTATTTTGTACAGCAGGTGTTAGTCGTGGAATTACATATTCAACGCGAAGTTTGCCTGTGAACTTGTCTCAATGACTAAGTTAATTTTACAGGAAATGCTTTTTTACATACTACACTTGATTTTGTCCAGTACTTTCGTGGGATACATTTAATCCACTATTCTCTAAGCTCAATATATCCGAGTTACATTTAAATACAGTAACATAAACTTTGGTCGTAGGATAGTTAGAAGTAAAACTAGGAGCACGACACTTTAGAGGCATATCTGCTGCCTTTCTTGTATAATATTATTCTGTGTTATATTATTATGACAATATTAGAAGAAATTGAAGACATATTTCTTAAAGATTCCATAACAAGCCAAGATTAATCTAGTAACAGTATAACAGACGCGAGACCAGGATCGTAGACATTGTTTACAAAAAGAGAGCCCTCGTTCGGTCGTTGGATAATTCTAACCACATGTCTTCTATAAAGGAGACGGTCATTCGAAAACACATCTACAATTTCCGAATATAAATATGATCACCTCCAGGTAGTTCAAAGACACCAAATATGACCCATCAACTCCGACAATGGTGCTAGCATGTCTAAGATAACCACCCAATATGACCCATCAACTCCGACAATGGTGCTAGCATATCTATGAAACTTCAAATTGGAGCATACAAGTTGGTTTTCATATTATTAAATAACATCAAATGGAAGAGTGCACATTGGTGCTCTCACATTTAAGAAACATCAAATTAACGGGTGTAAGTCGGTGCTCTCATATCCGAAAAATACCCCCAACGACGGATGTGTCGAGCCATTGACGCATACAAAGTGGTGAAACAACGCATTTCCATTCTCTGGACTACATCGTGCTGGAAATCTAATATGACCATGGTCCTGCTACAAGAGAGATCCAGAGGGAGTTTGAGAATGAACACTGAAGAAGAATATTCGAGACATATAAGTTAAAGGGTTCAAGTCCGTGCTCTCATATCTAAGAAATATCAAATTGAAGGGTTACACAAGTTTCACACAAGTCATATTTGTTCATTGAATTATGAGAATTTGAATACTGTCTCGCCCATGTGTTGGTGGGCCCCGAAAGGGAAGCAAAGAACTGTAACACTGTTTACCTTCCATGAATGTCGTAATAAGCGAGCAAGAGATTTTTGAGTGGAGTTTGCTGACCCATCCGGTATAGAGTTAAAGTGGCGCAGATCATGCTGAAGCCGGATTTGTCAGGCAGGCCTATATCCCTGCCAAGTGTAAGTCATGACACAAGGCAGTCCATTTTCCCTACTACATTATATTAATATGCAGGAGTTTGAAAACGACCACAGAAGAAGAAGAAGATTAATATATTTCAAGAATTGTTTGTTAACACGAGTATATTCTACAAAAAAATATTAAACATCTGCTCTTTTAGTTTATCATAACATAAAACGCAATTCTTCCTGCGTGACGTGTGATATCAAACTAGTTACGCTATGAAATGATAGTTTATCATGACATAAACACGATTCTTCCTGCGTGACGTGTGATATCAAACTAGTTACGCTATGAAATGATAGTTTATCATGACATAAAACACAATTCTTCCTGCGTGACGTGTGATATCAAACTAGTTACGCTATGAAATGATAGTTTATCATGACATAAACACGATTCTTCCTGCGTGACGTGTGATATCAAACTAGTTACGCTATGAAATGATAGTTTATCATGACACTGTTCTTCCTGCGTGACGTCTGATATCAAACTGAGCTATGCTTTGTGATGACAGTTTATTTAAATAAAATAAATAGCTGTGGCTGCAGCTGTTAGAATCGTCATTCTAAATGTGTCAATATGTTTCTAGTGAAAGTTACGAAAGTTAAGAAACAACAATTCATATCATTGACTGCACATTATAAGCTTTATTGAATGGGTGACTTGAACAAAATGATTGAAACTGATGTATGATTGACACCTATATACAGTACAGTAATAGTGTAATACTATACATTCCTGACACACAAATCAACACGTGTTTACAGATCAATAGCCAATTTGTCAACATTCGTGTTGGTTGGGTGATGGGATGGTTGGGTGATTGGATGGTTGATGGCTATGTGGGTGGTTTGTTGTGTGGGAGGTTGGTTGCGTGATTGGTTGATTGATTGGGTGGTTGGTTCTTATTCGTCACGAAGTTTTCTGTGGATTATCTCTTGAGCTACCATGTTAAGTGCTGTGAGTGTTAAATTAGGTGCGATCAGTGAAATGTAAGGTTCTGTGAGTGATATGTTAAATGCTATGAGTGATATGTCAAGTGCTATGAGTGGTATATTAAGTAATATGATGATGATGATGATGATGATGATGGTGTTCCTCCTTCGCAGGCGAGGATTACCATGGAATGACAAACAATAAATGTGATGAACAAGTAGGAAAAAACATTTGTGACTGTCTAATTTGGTTTGTCAGTTCGTAGATCCCCTATGAGTCAGATTCGTTTCAGGAAAATTATATTGCACTACAGTACTGGCGACATTAAAGATAATTATGAATACATCGTTGGATAATGCACACCGCATCGCCCAAGACAGAAGGGGGGTTCAGAGAGTTCATTCGGAAAACAACGTTCTGGAAAGAATATGTTGCATGACACATTGAACATATTGAAAGACAGCATGTTACATGGATCGGTCACCTCATGAGAGTGAACCCAAACCAAATGCCAATAAGAGCATATAGCAAAAGAATATCTGGGCGTAAAGTCAAAGGAAAACGGTGGATAGAAAACATCAAGATAGTCTTGAAGAAACAAAGACTAAATTCAACCAAGGTGATATATCTGGCTTGGAACGATAGCCTAAGTTCCCACCCCTACGCTTAGCAGCAAGTGTGAATAAGATCAACCCTCATTCACCTGGGGACAGACAATAGACAGTAGATCATGCATGAAATGGTGTCTGACAGTGGTGGAGTCGGAGGTGCTCGCTTTGATCATAAGAGAATTTCAGGAAAGTTGATACGATTATCGTATATACAGATGGGTCGGTTGAGAGAAACATCAGGAGTGCTGGGACTTCACGGCTCATAGGTGGAGAGGGAAACCATCAGATAGATGCATTCGCTCAGACGACAAGCAGAATGATAATTGAGATTTTGGCAGTAACCAAAGCTTAGACATGGGTGTGCTCACAGACTGTCTGCGAGACATTTCTGTATGCTCAGTGACTCGATGAGCATGATTGTGAAAGTTCATGCGGGATACTTTCGGGAACAATGGCTGGATGCAGTGAAGAATTCCTGTGTGCGTAAAGTGACTTTTATTTTTGTGTCGGGACATGCAGGAGTCCGGGGTAATGAGAGAGCAGATAGGTTGGCCGAGCACGCTGTCACTAGGGCTGTTGGTGGAGCGATGGATCCGGCAGACATTTTGAACGATCTACGGAAAAACGCACGAACAAATGACTGTATAAGTGACGATGACTTGTTCCATGACTATATTAAGGAAACTTTGTTTGCAATGTGGTGTCGCTAGAACGGAGCGGTTTCGTTGGCGAGAAATAATGATGGTCAATCAACGGAGTACAGGGACTGTCAGTCAACGTGTAATGAGGGATACACTCAAGGAGAGATCTGAGCACCTATGGACTTGTCCAGAGATAATTATCCAATGACTAACTAACTATTATAAGACCAACGATTCAATACAATCCTTCATACTCGAATGTGATTATTTTGATTATTATCGTTCGTTCCGTTGTCTACTATGTATATACGTTGTGTCGACTACAAACCCCGATACGTAAAATGCACATAAATAATAGAAAACATGTAGGTAAATAGTCTGCTTTTATTTCTGCTTGTATTTTTTTCTGTTGTCGAGAGTCATTCTACACCCTTATAGCGAGACCCGTCACGCTTATAGTATTTTCGCTACGGGTCATCAATCACAGAATAATAATAAACATGGACTTAATTTCACCGAAGCCTAGGGACGAGTTAGAAAATAAAAAGGAAAACAAATGTGACAGAAGGACACATTGTAAACTCCAGATAACAATCGGACAGGCCGCACGTTTTGCTCATATATTATATTTATATTGATTTGCCAACGCTTCACATATATCACAGCCGTGGCAATGGTAATAACTCGAGATGTGGTCACAGTAACGTATAGACCTGTGAATACAACGATAATTAGAAATATGTTCTCGATTCATGATTAGAATCCAGAATCATGGCAGACGGGGCATTCCCTTAAGTCCCCCGCTCTCCATTCCAGCAGCATATCTTCTTCAGCGATCATATACAGGCACATATAATTAGAAATATGTACACATAACAAAGTGATATGCTCATGTAGCTCTTTGGTTATGACATGTTTATTGTGCCGGTGCTTGTCTCCAGATTACAATAAATCATGCCATCTCATCATCATCATCATCAAGTGACATATTTTTTTCCAGAACGTAGTTTCTCCTATGGATCTCTTGAATTCTCCGCGGTCTTGAGCAAGTTGCCCTGCATCTTCCAGTAACATTCGCAGGCGTTCTTGAACGTCTTTTGTCCAACGGCGTCTTGCCCCTGTTGCCTTCTATCATCCACTCCATTAACACTCTTTCCATGCCGTCGTGCCTCTTAATATAACCGAAGAAAACTAACTTTTTATTTAATATAGTGTTCAGAAGCATTTGACCCTCTAATAGCACCATTTAAGATATTCTGTGATAAACATAAATATTATTATGTGTAATATCAGGTACGCATAATAAGTATTTTTTTTAATATGAAAATTTGTATATTAATGTTTCCATGGGCGTGGTAGCTACTTCTCTATAATGTATTGTTATTTTTTAAGAGGAATGTGTTCATTTTTACAAATACTGAATGTTCAAGTCAGCTACAGTTTAGCTAAAGTGGTATTAATAATGAATCTCTCATTTTAGAAAACTAGCTAAAATAAAATTAAATAACAATTAATATATCTTGTAAATATGCAATTTCGACAAAGTTATTTATACAATGTTGAGGTAAAAATTGTTTTTACAAATTTAAATATTGCTAAATTTCTTAGAGATCATATATCATTTTGAAAGTTGCAAAGACATTCTTGCTTTAAATAGAAACAAGTGTTAAAATTATCATGACAAAATAATGATAAAGATATATGAGTCCAGTTGTTTGTTGTAAACAGAAAAAGAAAGCTACGTCGTGTACTATAGGGTCGGCAGTAATATAGGATTTGCAGTAATATAGGATCTGCAGTAATATACGGTCGACAGTAATATAGGGTCGGCAGTAATATATGGTCCGCAGTAATATAGGGTCGGCAGTAATATAGGGTCTGCAGTAATATAGGGTCGGCAGTAATATAGGGTCTGCAGTAATATAGGGTCGGCAGTAATATAGGGTCGGCAGTTATATAGGGTCGGCAGTAATATAGGGTCTGCAGTAATATAGGAACTGCAGTAATAGAGGGTTGACAGCAATTTAGGGTCGGTAGTATTATAGGGTCGGCAGTAATATAGGATCGGCAGTAATATAGGGTCGGCAGTAATATAGGGTCGGCAGTAATATAGGGTCGGCAGTAATATAGGGTCGGTAGTAATTTAGGGTCTGCAGTAATATAGGAACTGCAGTAATACAGGGTTGACAGCAATTTAGGGTCGGTAGTATTATAGGATCGGCAGTAATATAGGGTCGGCAGTAATATAGGGTCGGCAGTAATATAGGGTCGGCAGTAATATAGGGTCGGCAGTAATATAGGGTCAGTAGTAATAAAGGGTCGGTAGTAATATAGGGTCGGCAGTAATATAGGGTCGGCAGTAATATAGGGTCAGTAGTAATAAAGGGTCGGCAGTAATATAGGGTCAGTAGTAATATAGGGTCAGTAGTAATATAGGGTCAGTAGTAATATAGGGTCAGTAGTAATATAGGGTCAGTAGTAATATAGGGTCAGTAGTAATATAGGGTCAGCAGTAATATAGGGTCTGCAGTAATAAATATTCAGCATTTAAAGAGGCAGCGAAAGAGCCGATTCACTGACGGGACAATGATGTGGTTGATGACACAGTACTGTCGACAAATAAAGAATTTAGAAATCACTTTCTAAAACTATTTTGGTTAAAGCTGGAACATGTAGAAAGAGAACCGTAGAACATGCGTTCATATTGGGCTAAAAGTGGACACTTTAAAGGAGAACTGTACAGCATAAACTGAGAGAATATGTTCTTATTCGCCTTGACAGACGGTCTGAAGCAAGTCTGTGCCAGATGTAAAGAATAGGGCACTAACCGAACATGTCTTTTCATAGCTAAATCTTCCTATCCATGAGTGATTTGGTTTGTTACAGAATATATCAAGTGACATATTCTTTACAGAACGTTGTCTCTCTGATCCGGACAAGCAGGCCTGCATTGGGCAGAGACATGTGCATACATTTTTCGATGTCGCCGGTCCATTGTCTTCTTAGTCATCCTCTTCTTCTCTCACTTGACACTCTGTCCTCCAGAATCAGCCTTTCGATACTATCATGTCGATTTAAGTATTCAAAATACTGTAGCTACTTTCTTATAATGGTATTCATTGTTGCAGAATAGTTTGGGAAAATGCCATCACTGGATGTGTGCATCTTACGCCTTAACCTTCTTTTTTTCTCTCTGCCTAGTATTGAATTATCACATGTCTTAGCACCACTATGGAGGATTGTTGTCCATCTGACGCGTTCTTTTGCCAGCATTTTTCAACTCTCGCAATTGCAGATAAATGTATTCATTGATGATTTGTAAATGTCTTTAAAACACAACTTCGGTCTGTTTCTTCTTCTAGTACCTTGTCAGATTTCCCGTAGAGTATTTGCTTTTGGTTACGGTTGTTCTTTATCATGTGGATATACACCGCCGAATTTGTCTCGCGTAATTTAACGCGTTGCTCCTGTGATGTTGGGTACTTTATCATTTCTCATCATTGAGCATGACTCCGGTATAGGAAGCCTGCTACAGTAGAGCTGGTCTTGGGTTCGTTCTACTTCTCACCCGAGGTTTCATTCATCGATCTCGTAAACATCATGTCCAAGTCTAAACCTCTAGATACATTTAGGAGTAACACGGGTCATTTATTGCTGCTGCTTATTCACGAGACATGCTACTGGAAGCTAACTAGAGTTGTCTTCTCGAGCTTAACACTGCTTCTGCTACATTTTCCATATAGTCTCTTCTTAATTCTATTTGCACATGACGCTGCCCTCTAGTTCTGTGCTGAATTCTCATCGTACTCAATATGTTAGTATTACTTCTCTGAGTTCGTGAGTTTGAGACATGACAAGTTCATGACTTATATATATATATATAATAAATGAGTTCAAGCCAGACGTTATCTTACTCTGATCCTATAGTCTTTGGTTGTGGGGACCGAGAGGTGTCATTCGGAGATCTTATTTGTCATATGCGATCAAATCTCCTACGGTCTTAAACTACACTTCCAGCACACAATCCATAATTCGTTAACCATACTTCGGCTCACGAGCTTGCAAGCAAGAGCTTCTTTTTTCAGAGTGCACCAAGAGTAGGTGATTTTGGAACCTAGTTTATCTCCTAAATCTGGGGTGGCATTAGAGCAATGCAGAAGCTTTTGAACCCCAGTATTGCAATTAGAAGGTGTTGTAGGATATTGACAGATGTGTTTCTCTTGTCTTAATGAGTAGAAGTATATGTTTAATATCGGGAATAAGAATTCTAAACAAAACAGTTAAGAAAACGGACATCACCTTAAGAAGTATATCTCGCTTAACCGTAAAATGTTATCGGTGTCCGATAAAGGACAAAAACTAAATGACATTATTACCTTCCCGCATGGAGCACGAGACAACTAAGAAGCTTGTGTGTAGGGTTTGCAATCCCACCTTATGATCTTACCTTTAAATAAAACTTTATTGAAGAACTTTGAAGGAACTAGTGGGAGGCAAACAACTCTATTTCTGTAGAATGCTTCGAAATTACAGTAAAGACATCACAATGTCATAACGAGCCACATATACCATCAGAATATATACATTTCAATATTTGCTGGGGAGAATGAAAACATATGCGTTTGTCCTTAGTGCAATTTTGTCTGGGAAAAAAATTACCATAAACTTAATCACCACCATCATCATCATCATTATCACCATCATCATCATCATCATCATCCTTATTGTCATTATCTATAAGTAAGAGTATCACCATTGATCAAAGTGTCAACAATAAGAATGTATATATCGTTGATGGGACAGCCACTAATATAATAAGAAAACTCAATAATAACTCCAAATAACGTGACTTTGAAATTGTAAAGCAAAAATGTAGCGTGCGCTAATGAAATTATTTTAAGTAAATAAAGCTGCTGTTTCAAATATTATAAAAATTGATTCAATCGTTGAACGGTAGATGAGTTTTGACAATATGGTGCACATATGACGTTCAAACGCATTTCTCAAAACCTGGCCCGCACTCGACAACCCTTACAGTGGTCATGGCCTATACGCCATGAGTCGCCATTGAATCCTTTGTAAGTGTCGAAACCTCTATAGGACTACGGTAAATACAATTTTCCACACACTTTTGCTCATTTTAGTTTATCAAATGGGCTGTTCGGCCTGCACCTAATGACTGAGAAATTGAATTTTCATGATTATCGATTTACCCCGTCCTTCCCTGTTGCCTCCTTTCTCTTCTGATTTTGTTTCATTTCATTTCCATACAATTCCTCAATTTGTGTTGAAGAATATCAATCAATGCATTGATTGGAGGGAACAAACAGTTGCAAAAAATAGCACAAGGAAATGTGGTACGAGGGAAGGGAAAGGGCCGCTGCAATGAATGGAGAACAATAAAAATGTGGAAAAGTAAACGAAATGAAGTGTGTGAATCTGTAATCGAATACTGGATAATACAATTATGAACTCAACATTAATAATGATCCAGTTATTCATTAATTCCTCACCCGCCCCCAACATTTACTGAAACACAGACACGCATCTTCACTAGCCAATATCCAAAGTATTCTAGTTTTCATACAGTGAAATAACCTGCAATTCATACAGTGCTGAAGAAAGCAGAACTGAGATGGACTGAATATGTTGTACGCATGCTTCACAGGCACATTCCAAATCACATGCTGTATTATGAGCTCACGAAGGAAGAATGACTGACGGGGGACAGAAGAATCACTACTAGGATTCTCAAATTATATCTATAGAGTCCACGTTACACCGCTAAGTATCTCCCAATGCGACACAACAACATCAACACAGATTCTCGAAAAGCTGAGAAACATCACATTTCATAAATACAGAGATAAAAATCTGTCCGAATGGACAGAACATTAAACACACATATGGCTAACCAGACACTGACCAAACATGTCTCCAAAATGTGGCAGGGAGTTCTCTAGTAGAGTTTGACTTTTCAGTCATGGTTACACGCACCAGTGAAGCCTGAAACTGTTGTCATAATTGCATACGATAGACCGATATTATGCCTTTTCTTGTGTCTCTACTTTTGTATAAAACATTTTCCATCTTGATTAACAGTGATGAGACTAGGCAGCAATGACCCAGGCTCTGTCATAACAGCATTGGCGCTACATTGGAAAACTGAACTGAATACATCGAGGGCAGTTCTAGTTCAGCTACGCAATAATTTCCAGATATTAGTGGTCCAGTGGATACTTTCACACTCCACATCAAATGAAATAACGATACAGATACACTGATTAAAGAAGGAGGTAAGCTGCCACACGAGGATTGGTCAGTTTCGACCATCATCGAAGGCAACTTCAACAACAAGTAGAAAGCAGACCACCCAAAATATAATGCAGATGACGGGTATTATCAACTATCCAGGAGGAACCAGGTTATGTTGCTGCACCTCAGAGCTAGTCACCAACAAAATTAAATATCACATGTAAACCAAATTCGTAATAAGTACATTGCGACCCGGCGAATATGACAGTGGAACATATCTGACAAAACTGTCGCAAGCATGCAGACATGTGGAGAAAATCCCGGCCTACTCCAATCAGCTTCGAAAAAAATCTGTATGACAAGCAGAAACCCTGAAATATACAGCAAAATGTATCATAGAGCCCGGAGTTCCAAACCTGACTGAGTGATGAACACCGACGAAGAAGAAGAAGATCGATTGTGTGAAATAACAGACTGTGTAACATCACCAAATGGCTGTATGGTGTTTCATATAGTTTGAAATCTGCATCAAATATATATATATATATATATATATATATATATATATATATATATATATATATATATATATATATATATATATATATATATATATATATATATAGACCCTCTCTGAGTAGGAGGCTTCGTCTCAAATCTGTGTATGCTATGGAGTTGGAGTATGTAGAATTTGAAAGAAATATATGCAAAAACACTCCATGGTACATAAGAAACAAGAACTCATGTCTCGCATCTCCTTAATATCTAAACAAATAAAACGAACTACGCAAGCAAATGAAATATATTGAAATAGTTAACAACAAATGATATTAAAGAAAGTAAAAAAAAAATTGAAATAATTAACAAAACCAATCGTCCATGACAGGATCAATGGCGACTGATGTATATTTTTCATTAAAGCATTCTGCAAAATATATTGAAAATAACATCCGAGCCCTTATATAAAAAAAAGTAACAGCGATGGGAACAGATTTTTTTGTAATTAAATTAGCAACACTGCGACCGACTGTCAGTATGTTTTCTACTCTGCATTAATCATTATTTGGATTTCATGACAAGCTCTGCCCCACATTTAAAATACTTTATGAAGTGTTTGATAATAAGAGGAAAATGTTTTGGATCGATTATGAAATTATATTCAAGGGAGAGTGTGTGCATTGCATAATATGGAAGATGTTGTATGGTCACAACTGTAAGATTTCCTATTTGAAATGCATGTTAAAGTATATTGGGTCTTTATATGTAGGACACCGGAGAAAATTGCATATTATATTTTGGTTAAAAGTCTTGTCAAGCGAAAGTTGACATTACAGTTATTATTTATATTAAATTGATTGATATGAGAGAGGAGGATGTGGGAATAATGTCGATAGCTACATCTTGTGATCAATAGTAGATATAAGTCAATTTAATTATTCCTTTTTCTGTGATCTATTTTATTTATTGTGAACTGTTTATAAAAATTGTTTCGGTTCGTTTGGTGTATGCCTTGTTGTTGGCACGCGTTTGTTAGCTGGAGTACTCAGGTAATTAAAGGTTAAGTGTATGCTTGAAGTTTGTTGCTCTGTATGAGGTATGTTTATGGTCTGTGATATTCAATGCAAGGTATATCATGGACGAAGGCTAACACACACTCACAGAGAGTGAGGGAATGAATGAATATCTGGATGAGAGAATGCATCAAGACGTGAGGGAGAGGGATAAACGAATATATTACTGGCTATATCGTTCTTTCTCTTCTGCGTTCATTCTCAAACTCCTGCATATTAGCAGGATGTAGTCAGGAGCACGGAATGTGGTGTGTCATGGTTTACAGCATTGCTGTGATATCTGCGCCTTTCGGCCTGACACATCCGACTCCAGTATGATTTTGGGTCGCTGACCCAATATGAGATGGAACAGTCATCTCCATCCCTTAACCTCCTTAATCAGCTCTTACGATATGCTTGGAAGGTGTTGCTATTCTTTACTCCCCTCTCGGGCCCGGCAACACAGGGGTGACGTGAGTGAATATAATTGAGTTTATAATTGAGTGAGTAATTTAAAGAATGAGTGTACGAATCATTAAGTGTGTTGGTGACTTAGTAAGACAGTGATGTAGGTATAAAGTAGGCAAATTGTAAATGAAGGGATTAAAAACTATAATGAGTGAATCATTGAATAATAAAAGTTTTGAAATAGTAGTGAGTGGCGTAGTGTGTGAGTTAACATGCGAGGCTCATGGATAGCTGAAGCAGAACACCCTACTCAGGCCTGTGAGCTGGAAGAGATATCAAGAGCCTGTGAATGAATAAAAGTGAATCAAAAGTGAATTTCGTTGATGAATGCTGTAATACATCTAGGAAAAGAGTGCCGCGAATGGGCTGTAAATAAGATAGAAGTAATGATACAAGAGTTCATAGAACACTACTCGAGGCCATATGATATTTACACAAGACCCGTAGATAAGTGAGGGGAGGCGGTTGGAGTTTTAAAACCCCCACTCCTTAGCAAATTTAACATGCGCTTTAGTACTGGGAGCTTACATACATGATGAGTAAATCCCCTCCTATAGCATTTTTCACAATAAAGGTTTTTAGATTTTCCGTCAAATAGTGATATTTACACATGAAAACGGGAAACTTACCAATATTACAAATTTTATTTTGAGAAAACCCTCTCCTTAAGGTAACCATAACTACGACCCTGAGTTAAACAGATGGCTCGGTGGCAAGAGACACAAGTGCAGATGGCATTTCATCGCCTACCATAATGGCAAGGGGGGGGGGGTGATGAAAAATCTGCTGCCCATCCTATTATAGTCAACAAATTAAACGGTTTGCAAACATCAGCAGACTGCCGCCAGAAAACATACAACAGCAAGATATGCTATACATATACAGAGAAGGCAGATCTAGAGGCCGACCACGAAAGCGATGGACCACTGAAATAAAAGAGGTGACTAAGTCCACAATATACTCAGCACACAAGATGGCCATCTCCGTAAAACTCTTCTACCACTGACGCCGAAAGGCAACAAACGGTTTTAGCGAATAGATAGATGTAACAAACAAAAAATGAATACCATGCTGAAAATGACAATATGCACGCTCAGAGTATGATAGAAATGGGAGTGACCAAGGGAGAATGGAGAATGTGCGTACTCACTGAAAAGACCAGAAGAACCCACAACCAACAACGGAATAGACACTGGACTTATATACTTTTAGATGGATGACGGAATGACAAGTAGAGCATACATGAGAATGTCCCGTATGCAGGGATACTGGTTTCTAATCAAGAATCAAATAACTTGTGAGTGAAAGGAAATGGGTGAGAAAGTACCAGAGTACTAAATACATGAATGAGTTTCTAGTATTTGTACTAGAAAAAGAAATGGAGTAATGAGGAATGAGAGAATCAATGATGAAACATGAAAGATGAGTGATTGTATGTGTCAGTAAGAATGTGATATGAGATCAGTGACAGTGGCGTAGCGTGGGTCAATGGTGCTCGGGGCGGAATCATAATTTTCCGCCCTTGTTACATTATGCCAGTGATTGGGAAAAACTGGACGAAAATAAATTTGCCGCCCTCCCGATGATGTCGCCCGGTGCGGTTCGCACCTCCGCCCCCCTCGCTACGCCACTTATGAGTGAGTGAACTACTGTGTGAGGTAATACATCAATGGATGAGAATGCTATAACAAATAGTCACACTGACTCACTAATTGTATACAACAAGCAAGGGGTAAACTGGAAACTATAGATATACAAAGCTATTTTTATGGTATAGCAACATGTGGATGTGAATTTTATTTAATGAGAGCCAACATTTTTAAAAAAAATGTCATTCGGAATGATATGCTATCAAAAGTTCTTAATGATATTAAGCACAGATGTAATGTTGTTGTTCGTCTATCACAATCGATAAGGACCTTTTTTAAATCCATTTTTGAAAATTCATTTAAAATTATGCCCATGCCTAATAGTTCGTAGATGGCTATTAAGTCCTATTCTAACTGCAAATGTCCTTAGGCAGCTCGGGCATGGAATGACCACTGTAGTAGGATGTTGGTCTATTCGTGACTATCAAGCAACTATCCTCTATTGTGCTGCTACATTTCTCCTCTTTTCACAAGATGATGCACCCTTTGCGATTGTAGGGTGTTATGCAGATCTATTTTGTGTACGTTCTTCCCATGTATTCCAGTCTATGTCAAATGTCTTCAGTGAAGTCTCCAACGAGTCCTTGTAGCGTTTTCTTTTGGTCACCTTGAGATCGTGTACCCTTCCCCCAGCTCGCCATAGAGACGTATCTCTGGAAGGTGATGGTTTGGTATTCGTACCAAGTGGCCTACCCAACGAATATATGCATCAGAATAATGTACGTGCTAGGAATATCGATCTGTCAAGGACAGTGGCATCTGGAACCTTGTCTTGCCATCTGATGTTCCTGATGTTTTTTTAGGTAAGTTGGGTGAAAGTGACTGAGTTTCCTCACATGACGTCTGTACACAGCCTATGTTTCAAAATCGTATAACAGCACTGGAAGCACTACTGCTCTGTAAACTTTCAGCTTAATCTGTAGGTTTTTGCCATTTCTATGCCACACTTTGCGTAAAATCTGCCGTAATTGTAGCTTCCCTTGACGATCCTTGCATACACTTCATCCTCAACGTTGGCATTTTATTATAAAGTATTTCTTAGGTATGTGAATCTATTCACAACTGTCAGTGTTACGCCATTTACTTTTATGCAGTGTTCGAGATATCGTTTGCCAGGTGCTGGTTGTAACATGACTTTTCTCCGTGTTAATATTAAGTCCAAAGTTGGTACAAACTTTGTAGAATCTGTCTATAATACTTTGTAGATCAGCCTCAGAGTTGGCATATACGGCACAGACTTCAGCGAATAGGGTCAGTGGAAAACATTTCTCTACGGATCAACTTTCGTGGATGTAAAAATGAATTGAACTGAGGATTTTAATTTAAATGAGGAAGTTCTGCAAGACGTCAACATCACTCTCTTACCGGATCTCATTTGAAACCAGTGGCAAGACGAATCGAGACGACTGAAAGTGAAGCTTGATGCACAGATAGTGGCTACAGGATTGACATCAGTTAAAGACCGTAACATAGATTAAGATTGGTTACTCAAAACCACTAAATGATACATGCTAACATATTTTAGATATATACACATGATTAATCATGAAGGTACACTGCTTTGTTGTCGGGGTTGAAAGGAGTGGAATGAATACGACACTGTTTATCTTCCATGAGTGTCTTAAGTTGAAACTAGTGACGTAATGGGATGACTTTGACTGTTCTATCCCATATAGGGTCAAAATGACAAAGAAGCCATGCTGAAGGATGCGTCTGGTCGAAAGGTGCAAGTAACGCAGCAAGCATTAAAGACTGGCACAGCTCATTCAGTTCTCCTAGCTGCATCCTGCTAATTTTCAGAGTTGGTGAACGAATGAAGAAAAGAAAATCATTCAGGGATTGATTCAAGGAAAAAGAACAAGTAGCAGATGAAAACATCAATGGACATAGTATATCGAAAACTTTGCGACAATGAAGCTGGAAGATGCTGGACAAATGCACCTAACAGGGCAGGCTCAACCATACCTTTTTCATGACCTGTTCTTGTTCCACACAATTACTCCACCACACATTAGTGTTGGACAATAAACAAACTGGAAAGTGGGAAATTAGAAGCAACAGAGACGTGGTTCTATAGGAGAGTGCTGAGAATACCATGGACTCCCAGAAAAACGAATGTGGAAGTGATGGAAGTCACATTCGAAACGGACCTTAATCAATAATATAAAAGAAGACAATCTTCATGTTTTGGCCACTTCATGAGAGAGGGAGGTTTTGAGAACATAGTCACAACAAGCACGATTGAAGGCAACAGAGACAGAGGGCGATAACGTGAGAACATATTAGACAATTTGACAACCTGGTATGGCAGGGAACCAACCACGATTTTGATACATAATACTGTAGGCCGAGAGCTGTGTAGAGCCATGATCGCCTTCGCCAGCTGGCATGGCACCTGATGATGATGATGACATCAGTGTTAATTATTTTTTAGGCACACATTTACTCAACCAAACATTCATTTTAATCTGTTCTTGAACTACACATTTACTCAACCACACATTCGTTTTAATCTGTTCATGACCAACACATTTACTCAACCATACATTCGTTTTAATCAGTTCATGACCTACACATTTACTCAACCATACATTCGTTTTAATCTGTTCATGACCCACACATTTACTCAACCACACATTCGTTTTAATCTGTTCATGACCCACACATTTACTCAACCAAACATTCATTTTAATCTGTTCTTGAACCACACATTTACTCAACCACACATTCGTTTTAATCTGTTCATGACCCACACATTTACTCAACCATACATTCGTTTTAATCTGTTCAATAGTACTACAGTGGATACCATCCCACTGTGGCATAGCAGGAAATGAAGAGGCAGACAGACTGGCAAAGGATGGAGCAACACAGGAACAAAAAGACCAAGAAATCACCTACCAAGAAAAGAAGACCCTCATCAAAGCCATCAGGTAAGTCGACCACCCAAAAGGCAATTACCACTATCTTGACAGAGCAGAGCATGTTCTTATCTTCCGCCTCAGAACAGGACACAACATATTAAACAGCCACTAAATAGACTAAGATTGGTCCCATCACCACTGTGCCCTTGTGAGCAGGCAGCACAGACAGCTGAACATGTCCTGCAGGACTGCAGTACACTGAACCAGTTAAGGGAAGAAAACTGGCCCACAGAGATGGATACCCACAGAAAGATGTATGGGAGCACTGATGAGCTTTTAAATACAGCAGCATTTATTAAGAAAACAGGACTTGCTGTGTAGACATGTCAAACTCCGAATGAGAAGAAGAAGAAGAAGAAGATCTGTTCTTGAACCACACATTTATTCAACCACACAGTCGTTTTAATCTGTTCTTGAATCACACATTTACTCAACCACACATTCGTTTTAATCTGTTCATGAACTATACATTTACTCAACCGACCATACATTCGTTTTAATCTGTTCTTGAACCACACATTTACTCAACCACACATTCGTTTTAATCTGTTCTTGAACCACACATTTACTCAACCATACATTCGTTTTAATCTGTTCTTGAACCACACATTTACTCAACCATACATTCGTTTTAATCTGTTCTTGAACCACACATTTACTCAACCACACATTCGTTTTAATCTGTTCTTGAACCACACATTTACGTACCCATACATTTGTCGTGATCTGTTCTTATGGAAACACGTTTACTCAACTATACATTCGTTTTAATCTGTTTTTGAACACATGAGACCTTTCATTACATTGGTTTAATCAAGGAGCCGTTTACTATTGTAAAATATTTTCAATTCAATAAAATGGTTGAACAAATGTAGATTATTTACTTCATAGTATTCCGATTACCCAAATGTACTCTGCCCCTATCAACGATGTGGCACCAGTGGCGTAGCGAGAGGGGGGGCGGAGGTGCGGGCCGCCCCGAGCAGTATCCGCGGGAGGGCGGCAAATTTATTTTCGTCCAGGCTTTCACTATCACTGCCATATATTTTTAATGTCACAAGGGCGAAAAATTATGATTCTGCCCGGGGCGCCATTGACCCACGCTACGACACTGCATATATTCAATGTACAATGTCAAAAACATTACTTTCTGGCCTTTTCTCACATGATTTAAGTGGAAACACATATATAACATTGGCGTAGTGATGCGGGGGCGGAGGTGCGGAACACCCGGGAGACATCATTTAAAAGGGCGGCAAATTTATGTTCGTCCAGTCTTTCGCAATCACTGACATATTTTTTTCATTTCACATGGGCGGAAAATTATGATTCCGCCCCGGGTGCCATTGACCCACGCTACGCCACTGTGCGGCACTCATTATTGCGAGATGTCACTCATAGTACGTAACTCCGTAGCTCAAGTAATAATCTCAGGGGATCTCCAAAAATATCCACTTTGTAAACAATACAGTGCTAAATGAATTCGAACAGTCAACCTCATGAGCACTAAGCGAGTCCCTGAACTACTAAGCCAGAGAAATAACCATGTGAAATTGAACCCGAACCCTCCTTCACACACACGCACATAAACTCTCAAACGCATGTCTAAAACAAACTCACATTCACACACGTTCACTCGCAAACACAATTCACATTAATAATATAGTAATGAAAAAACAATAATGTTGAAACGAAGCATTAATTTTGACATATAAAAGTAATACATTTCAAGATAATCAATAACGAACAGCTATTACCATTACCCAACACGTGGTGGCAGCCTCACAAGTGCAATATTGTGCCAGTTTTGTGACGGTGATTTCTATCGCCACAATTAATGATTGTACAAGTAGACGCGACCATGTGGGAGAAGCAGGGTCGAGCGGAGAGTGATTATAGTATATTTAAAAATATTTCTAATAATGGTTTGTTTCCGTTATGAGAGTGTCAGATTTCGGGAAACCAATACGACATATACAAAGCTGAATGTCATGTTTTAGGAAATTGAATATCATGTTTTAGGAACCAGAATATCATGTTTTAGGAAAGAGAATATCATGTTTTAGGAATTCGAATATAATACTTTTAGGAAGTCGAATATCGTGCTTTTGAGTCTGGGCTGAGAGTTTAGGGTGTTGGTCTCACATCTGTGAGCTTTAGGGTTCAAGTCACAGTAAAGGCTGGATGTTTTTCCTATCGGTGGAGGGGGGGGTGGTGGAAAGAAGACAGGGACGATGAAACAAGACGGGGTAGTGCAGGGACCGTGAAACTGTGCAGGGTAGAACAGGGACTAAGAATCTAGGCAGTGTAAGACAGGGACACTGAAATTAGGCAGGGTAGGATATGTCTCTGAAACTAGGCAGGGTAGGACAGATATCATGCAACTATGCAGGGTAGGGAAGGAACACTGAAACAAGGCAGTGTAGGACAGGGATGCTGAAATTAGACAGGGTGGGACAGAAACCTTGAAACAAGAAGAGTAGGCCGTGAAACTTGATACAGGAAGTGTAGGCCAGAGCGCTGAAACTGGGCAGGGCAGGGTAGGACACGAACCATAAAACAGTAAGGTAGGCCAGGGACGCTGAAACTTGGCAGAGTAGGACAGGGACGCTGAAACTTAGCAGAGTAGGAAAGGGACGATGAAACTTGGCAGAGTAGGACAGGGACGCTGAAGCTAGGCAGGGTAGGACAGTGACGCTGAAACAAGGCAGGGTAGGACAGTGACGTTGAAGTTAGGCAGGGTAGGACAGTGACGCTGAAGCTAGGCAGGGTAGGACAGTGACGTTGAAGCTAGGCAGGGTAGGACAGTGACGCTGAAACAACGCAGGGTAGAACAGGGACGCTGGAGCTAGGCAAGGTAGAACAGTGACGCTGAAGCAAGGCAGGGTAGAGCAGGGTCTACAGTGAAAGACCCTAATCAATATGCATAGGCGTTACAACCAAAATGAAGTTAATTAATTGAATGGGTGAAGCGGCGGTGTGGAGCCTTCTCGTGAACATTTCAAATATCGGGAGTGGTTTCTGAAGTCCGAAATGGAATTAAACTATAGCAACTCTGACCTGTCATGCATGTCGTAAGAGACGATTAATGAAGCACGGGGGTGCAGTTAGCTGACCCATCTTAAAGGCTAAAGCGACTGTAAATCCATGCTGAAATAGACCATGTTAAAACGTCCATGTTTTCACGGACCCAAAATGGTCAGAGAAAAATAACACTGTCTTGTGTCAGACATATCTTAGAAGGTGACTATGGAGGTTTGCAGATGGAGTTGGCTGTTCCATCCCATAACGGGTCAAAGTAACCCATATGCCGCGCTGAACATTGTTGTATCAGGCAAAAGACGCAGTTATCAAAACTAAGCTGTAACCAGAACACAACGCATTTCTTTCTCTACACTAGATTCTACTAATTTGCAGGAGTTGGAGAAGGGAACAGAAGAAAAGGAAGAAGAATATGCCAACCCAAAAAGGAAAGATATCACAGTCAAGCTGTAAGTTCATCCGTTTCCTGGACCCAATCAACCAAGTGTTATGCTGAGTGGCGTAGTGGATAAAACGCTTCTGCACAACTCACTGTCTCTTGTGGTGTTAATAAGTTCATTCGGTGACTTATGTTTTGTGCCACAGTGACAACCTATTCAGAAATTTCTCTCTTTGTCTTCCTCTGTCCCTTCTCTCCTTGATCTTTTCTCGGTGGTTACTAAATGTTCATGTTTTACTTTTCTCATCATATGCCCTAAACCTCTTGATTGTCTATTTTTAATTGTCGCTATAATTTGTTGTATTACTTCAGCATCACTGAGAACTACTTAAGTTTTCTTGGTTGCCCATGAGATTTTCATCATTCTTTAAAATAAAACACGTCTGAGTTGCTTCCAGCTTATCTTGTGCACTTTTGTTTACTGCCCATGTTTCGCTTCCATAAAGAAGGATTAGCTCAATATAACATCCTAGTACTCGAATTCGCGCATGCATTGATATTACTCCATTGCATATAATGTTTCTTATTTTTTGAAATGTTTATTTGGCCTTTGCTATCCTGTTCGAGAGGTTAGAACGTTGGCCTCACACTCGTGAGGTCCAGAGATCGAAACACAGGAAGGACTGTATTTTTTTCCGTCAGGGTGTAAATTAAAAATAAACTCACCCTGAACATGGCGTGGCTTTATCACACAAGCCACTCGAATATTCCCTATAACTCCTTAAAGCAGGAGTTCCATAAGTATGCGCCACGGCGCCCGGGGACGCCGCAAAGAGTCTTCGGGGGCGCTCCGGCAGCCTCGCCAAAACGAAAAAAAATTGAAAAATATAATGTCATAAAAAGGATTTCATATTAAGGGCTCCGCCGGAAATAATCTGAACGTTAGTACGCCATGACTTAAGAAAAGTTTGGAAACCCCTGCCCTGAAGGGAAAAATACAGTACGACAGTCTTTTAAAAAAAATCCTGCTCTTGATCTCATTGGAGCACCTACCATCTGATGTTAAAATGAAGCCAAGATATTGTACTTTATCCGCTTGATTTAATTTTGCATCGTTGATAGTAACACTGCATTTTGGCGGTGTTTATTTCTTTGAAACAACCACTACCTCTGTTTTATTCTTGTATAGATAGAGGCATTTGTTTTCACTTTCTTGTACATTGCATGAACTACATTTTAATAACAATCAGGTGTTTAAGAACGAACACAGAAGAGGAGTGTCACATTTTAATATTCCATCTCAAGTACATGTCCTTGACAAGATGTTGCTAATGTTCAGAGACGAGTGCACTTATAACTCTACCACCTAGCCGACTGTAAAGCTATCACTTTACAGGGTTCGCATCCTGTACACAGTTTTACATATCGTATTGGTAGAATGTGTGGCTGCGTGCCACAGAGCACGTCTCTGACTTCCTAGATACCGGGTTCGATTCCCGGCCGTAGAAATTATTCATCCGGACCGTTCAAAAAGTAACGGGAAACTACTGAATGCATTTAAATTGCATAGAAAATCGCTACAGCCAAAAAATGCTGGGTTGATGGCTACTTCTTGAATAAGATACGCTACCAATTATTAGAATGTAGCAGGTGTGCATTGATAACTTATGGTAGACATTAACATATCATATATCACTTCTGGGCCAAGTTTATTATATTATTTGGGATATGTATTTTTATGTGCGATATTTTGTTGCTTGTTATCCAATTAGGATATTCAGGGTACAATGATAACTCGTGATGTTGTTTAGATGCAGGTCAGCGCAACCACTTTCCAAAAGTGATATGTAGTGACCACCACTCGTTATTTTGTTAGCGTGAATTAATACCTCTTGTCTGCTGTCTGAACTAGGAGATTTTTCATTGCAATTCTCGCCTGAAACCATAATGTACCATGAAAAACGTCCGTCAGGGGAGGAGGACGGGAGGTAGAACTGGTCAGTATGAGAGTCTGGTATTGTTTGACTGTGTAGTAGAACGAGGTGTGTGGCCAGTAACATTTAAAAAATGTAGTCTTAGCAGTACAAAATGAAGCCCGCAAACTCCGCACAGCCGGCAGTTCTTTAAAGATGTTTTATTCAGTGTTGAATATTTAGTTCTAGTATCATGTTTGTTGTTGTGCATTAGGACAATTTGTAGAATGACTCAGAAGGTAGGCATTTCATGTTTGACTTTAGTAAAGATTTTAAAGATAATGTTCAGTATAATAATAATGATATAATTGTTGGTCAGAGATTCCTACGTTTCATGAACAGTGTTTATTTATGAGGTACATGCAGATAAAGTTGTTCCAGTGAAGGATATGTGGTGACATGTCTTTGTCTGATTCAACAATGAATGTCTATAATAGGAATGTTGGGAAAGCCAAATGTTGATGTAGCAAGGGCGTAGATATGTTTAAGGAAATGTGGGTGACGAGTTACGTATTCATGTATTACGTATTAGTATTGGTGATTTAAAAAACAAAACTAATTTGTGTTTGTGAAATACACTAAGTTTGGTGGGGAGTGTGGCTACACTCCTGTCTTATTTTTGGTGAAACTATGGTTTAAGTCTTTATTTTGTGCTATAAATAGTACACAATGTTTACATTTTGAACTAGCTGACGTCACGGATTTCCTTGTAACACCAATGAAATTAATGGATGCCGTGACGTTATATCTTAAATGACACCAACAACATTAATAATTATAACTTTTTAAACTAATTTATCTTTTAAATTTATAACTGATTCGAATCCTTATTCTTAACCCTAATATAAATACTAATTCCAAATTAATATGCCTTTTCAATTAATATACATTAATTTTAAATGCATATTCTACTAATCACAGTCACACTGCAAATGTTAGGTAATACTTCGAAACTAGAACAAAGGTCATAGTGAAGACTTAAACCGAAGTTGCGCCTTATTTTTCAGTAATGATGGGTGAGGAGTGTGATTACCTTGACATCTGACTTGTTTCTCATTCTCAGTAGTGAAGTGTAGAGAATGGTGAGAGAGGGTACACTCCATCTTATTTGTTTCTCACTGACTACGTGGGAGTGTGAATACACTCCATCTAGTTTGTATCTCAGTAGTGGAGGAGTGGTGAGTGAGCTTACACTCCATCTGACCAGTTTCTCAGTAGTGAGGTATGGGAGAGGGTAGGGAAGATTTAACACTAATGACCACTACTCTCCCTTTTAACTACTAGCGTGATATCCATTGGTCATATGAAGCACCAAGAAAGAAACTAAATATTTTTTTAAATAACATAATTGTCGCTTATATGATGTAAAGTGAACAACAAAGACACATTGAAACAATTGAAATTAGAGAGGAAAAAAGAAAGAGATTGATGGTCAGACTAACCTGATGCCCCCCCTATGCAGTATCAAACTGTAACCCCCCCCCCACCCCGCCTCCGGTCCTGTAGGTCGTAGGCCCCACGTTGGGAAACACTGGGCTAGAGCGAAGGCAAGAAAAGAGATATATAAACGTGCGCAAATCGTCATTATGCAGTATTCACGTGATACGCAAGTTCGTCATTGTTATTTCCATCATCATATAAATATTGATGGGTGACAATGCTCTGAACATAAAAAAATTGGCTTCAATGGAAATATGGCATGCCATGTTTATCATTGCTATGAGGGCCGTAGATAACCATTGCAAATGGGGAAGGGCGGGCGGTTATTTAAACAGAAAAAGGTCAATCTTCCCTAATCCTGTGTAATTCCTTAATTTTCATAAGCAAGTTGATTGCATTTTTGCAAAAAAATCTTAAAACTGTGATTGACGAGGTGGGCGAGGATAAACCCATATTTCAGTTAGATTCATAGTAACAAAAGTCATATTGATTTCCTAATTGCGGGGGGAAGGGAGTATTGACACCTCCCTTTGTCTACGGACTTCATTTGTATTCAGCATGTGTCATTACTCTGTAGCAATTGTAACTTAGGAATCAACTGTACGCCATCATTGTATGATGCAATTCGTGCTGCAAGAGAAACCTATATGCATGACTAGGTTGCAAGAGAAACCTATATGCATGACTAGGTTGAAATGATAAAAGTGACGACATAGTTAGTTAATATTGTCATGTAGACCTAGCTCTATTATCAAACAAGACACATTATAATTTCTATAATCATCATGTAGAGGTGAGCAACCTTCTTGTATTGGCGGGGCGGAATGAACTTTCTTCGTTTAGCTTAGAAACATCGATCGTGAACAAACAGCGAGAAGGCAGATTTGATGCCTTACATATGTGGATCTATAGAAGACTAGGAAGAATTTCATGGAAAGAGAAAAAGAAGGAAAGAAAGAGATTCTAACAACAGTGCATAATAAAATAGAACAATTAATGGAAACAAAAATTAAACAGAAAATGTTTCGGAAATATTAAAAACATAAGACTTTTTTTTTGGAAGATTTTACTTGAAGATAGAGTTGAAGGGAAGTAAACAAGAGATTAGAATAGAAACAAGTTGGAGAGAAATGTCATCAGATGGACATAATACAGTATAGACGAATGCAAAACAAGGCAAGAGATAAAAATATGTTGGAGGTCCGATACAGCCAACATTTGATGTGGAGTTTCTTACCATCACTTCATAGATGCGACTATTGTGCTCCTAAGGAAAGATATATCACATTCGTTCTTGGTGCTTCATATTATCAATAGATCTCAAGCTTGTAATTAAAGGGGAGGGGGAGTAATGGTCTTCTTCTTCAGCTTCTTCTTTCCTTCCTCTTTTACCCTTTACGGGAGACGAGGGAGATACAATGAAGTTTAATTTTATAACCCTTTCTCGTGTAGGCCTATAGAATTAAGTCTAATCTGGCAACCGTTAATCATGTGTAGAATAACTAATACGGGATCAAAGTGGCAATGTATGCTGACGACCTGGTGATCTGGTGCGCGGAAGAACATGCGATAGTTGCCACTAACAAATACAAAGAGCTACAAATGCCTTAAACGTATAGGCAAATAGATGGTGTGTCAGAAATAACACATAAAAGTGAAGCACTACACTCTTTACCCTCTCACCAAAACAAAAAGATGGTTATTATCAAGATAGATGGAGAGCTTTTTAAAAATAGGTAACAACCCACATACCTCGGAGTTACTTTTGATCATAAGCTGACATGGAAGCAGCACATAAACAAAGCAACAACAAAAGCCAGGAGGAAGTTAGCTATCCTGAGAAAACTAATGAAACCACATGGGGAGCCAGTGGGAATATAATCCGTAAAGTTTACCAGCAAGACAAAAGACCACACCTGGAATATGGTTCAGCTGCGTGGTGTCCTGCAACAAACACCACATTACAAGAACTAGATAAAGTGCAAAACCAGGCGCTTAAGATAATGATTGGAGCAATGAAATAAACACCCATTGTAGAGATACAGAAAATTTGGAGAACTCAAACACTTGGCAAACTCAGAGCCACAAAGGTACTAATACATGCAGAAAAGTTTCAGTGTTTGCCAAATCATCCAATGAAAGAAAGATTCCAAAATTTAGCAATATGACGACTGAAATAAAAAAGAAGCTCTATCCCAAAAGCTAAAAGACTCCACAGACAACAGGAAATGAAAAAGCAGAAGAACTAGCTAAGGAAGGTGCTGCCGAAGACCAACAAGATGTACCAAATAATCAAGTCAATAAGAAAGCCACAAACACCAACACAAGATGACTATCACATTATGAACAGATCAGAACAAGTTATAATTGTACTCCTCAGAACGGGACACAAGCGACACCGCAGTCACATGTACACAAAGTTTAAGATTGGCATCACGGTCATGTGTACATGTGGACAGGCAGCACAGAGTGCCAAACATATACTTCAAGAGTGTTCTAAGTATGAGACGCTGAGGCAGACATATTGGCCAGAGGAAACAACACTGGAATCAAAGCTCTATGGGTCACTGTATGAACTACACAAGACAGTGAGTTTTATTCAGGAGTCAGAATTACAGATGTATACATGTTTCAAGTGAAAGAAAGAAGAAGAAGAAGAAGAAATGTGTAGAGTGACGTCTAATAGTACAACACCTTATCATGTGTCGAATGATATCTAATAGTACAACACGTTATCATGTGTCGAATGATATCTAGTAGTACAACACCTTATCATGTGTCGAATGATATCTAATAGTACAACACCTTATCATGTGTCGAATGATATCTAATAGTACAACACCTTATCATGTGTCGAATGATATCTAGTAGTACAACACCTTATCATGTGTCGAATGATATCTAATAGTACACCACCTTATCATGTGTCGAATGATATCTAGTAGTACAACACCGTATCATGTGTCGAATGATATCTAATAGTACAACACCTTATCATGTGTCGAATGATATCTAATAGTACAACACCTTATCATGTGTCGAATTATTGTTGGATTACTTTGACATTTAGCATGACTAATCGTAACCATATAGCACAGGTCCTATTACGGAATGGTTTCTCTACAGTGTAGGTAACCTTACTTTTCTAATGTTTACGATTTTACAAGTAAATTTGCTCTTTTTTGGAACGTTCAAAATTTTAAACTTCACCAAAAAAACAACTTTTATATAATCCAACAAATCTACAGCCCAATACAGGACATATCACATCGTTCATTATGAACGATGTGATGTCAAATACGAACACCGCCAGTAAATTTGGTAATGAGATATTGTGTTTATAAAATATAAGATATTTTTAGTATCACCGCGGCCATATTGGTATCTAATTTGCATAAAATTTCAAAATTTTGTCTCAATTCTTTAATCTCTTCACAAGTTATAATTTTTACTCTTTCAGAAGTATAATCTTTAATCCCCTCACAAGTTACAATCTTTAATCCCTTCAACTTATAATCTTTAATCTTCTAGAATCCAACTATTTGTTAAAGTTATTCTTAATGTAAACGTTCCAAAGTTAGGGTTCCTGGGCGGTATTCTACCTTAATAGGTTTTATGGGCAACTCATTGGTATAGTGGGTAAACCATTTGCGGTGTATTCATAAGGTCGCTAAGTCGATCAAATCCTTCTTTGTGTATACTTTCAGAGGTAGGCCATTGATAGGTCTTCAGTAAGAATTTGAGGGTAGGGATTTACCTAAAAAATGTGGGTCATTGGCCCATTTTCTTGTGTGATTCCTGGTCATGATAAATTGTATATCTTTATGCAAAAAAATGTTTTACACAAGCGTTGTGCCAAAATTCCTAGTGTTATTTTCACATTTCCCCTTCCCTTATCTGCCGTCTTGTACGGCGGAGTACGTCATTAATCTTGATCGATCCGATTGATCTGAATATTTCATATAACCCTCTTTTGCCATTTTGACGTATACTTTGCATTAACAGCTAATGAAAATCACGAATCAGTTTGCAGCGATCGAACTAATGCGACCATTCCGCGGGACATATCCTAGAGATGGATGTGACTGAGCCGTGCCATCTTATTTACAACTGAATATTTTAGGAGACTACCATTTTCCTATATATTGAATATACTGTATATTGAAACTACGGAGCTGCATGCTATTTCTCCTGAAAGCTGGCGTACCACACTTCTGAGAGGGACGTGGCACATTTGGGTGAACCATTGACCTTTGTTACCTCTAATATGTTATGGTAGTGTGTCCTGATAAAACCTAATTGAACTTTGTTGTCTGCTGGTTGAAAGGGGCACGCCTCTCCAAAAGAGAGGCAACCTCATTATCTATTCGTTATACTCATTGCGTGTTGCCACTTTTGAGGTAAGTATCTTAATTTAACCTTATATATTTTACTTGCTACCACACCTTATCCATTTTCGCTCTTCACCTCCTTCCGTGCACTTTCTCTCCTCACTTCTTCTCCCCATACTCTCTTCCTCCCCAATATGCCGCTCCCTATTTACTTCCTCCACTATCTATTCACTATCTCTCCTCCTCTTTCCTCCCTATCAACCACGTTTGTTTCCATGTAAGATTCGTTGTACCGTTGTCTTTCGTTTGTCCTGATGAAGGCTTAATAGTCGAAACGTCGTCTGTCCCTGTATCTCGTTGTTAGGTTGTGTTATGTTTTATTTTGGTAACACATCTACCTATTTTTGTTTATCTTCTCATTAACTACCTACCTACTTACCTCGGTTGTTAAGCTATTTCAGCATTTTCTCTGGATTGGAGAACTTGACTAGTAACTTCTCTTTTACTCTTATCATCCAGCTCCAATGATGACCCTTGAGGTCCCGAGTTCAATTCACGGTTGGGACAACATTTTTACTTTCGGAAATACAATCAAAATCCTTCATGTACTTGTCATGGCGTCTGCTATGGCAAAGCGGCTTTTATTTTCACATCCCATAGATCCCCCCCCCCAAAGCACTACTTCACAGGAAAATATGCAGCAACGAAAGTTGTTTGATTTTAAATGTATCCATCTCCATTTATTAAATTAGTTCTGACATTAATTTTCTCATATTTTCTAAAAAATATGCAGTGTTCACTGTGTGATCAAATCTACGTGTTCTTTCATCTGTGTGCCACTACAGGGCAGAGTATTATACCTTGTCTCAAATGTGTACAACTGTGTGTTTATGTATATTTTCACTTGCCTTGAGTTTTTTGTTTGTAATTCTTGGCCTATATTGAAAATTTGGTCACTATTGTGACCGCGGGTCAAGGATGTACCTGGACCATTTAATGACAATACCGAACATTAGCCTAGCCCGTTTATTATATAGTACAATATATCCGAGATTCCTTTCTTTTATTCAATACTTCAAAGTTTCAAATGACCGCTATTTCAACTTGCCCTTGGTTTAAATGTCCTGTGTTTTTGATCACGGGACATCTAGATACAAGGTAGGCGTAACTGTATGCTTTGTCACGTCACTGTAGCAGGCGGTTCTCCTTCTTCTTCGTTCATTCTCAAACTCCTGCAGATTATCAGGATGTAGTCCGGAGAACGGAATGCATTGTGTCATGATTTACATCATTGCTGCGATATCTGCGCCTTTCGGCCTGACACATACGACTTCAGCATGGCTTTGGGTCACTGACCCTATATGGGATGGGGCAGCCAACTCCATCCCATAACCTCCTTAGTCGCCTTTTACGACATGCGTGGAAGGTAAACAGTGTTGCTATTCTTTGCTTCCCTTTCGGGCCCCGACAACACACGGGCGCAGCAGGCGGTTGTAATCAAACATTACGCATGCCATAATTTCCTTTAGTGTACTGTAAGTTTTCTACGCGGTGTTTGAGAGTTACTGATGAAACCAGGGTAAAGTCAAAGGGAAGCGAACAAGAGGTAGGAAGAGATACAATTGGGAGAGTAACATCACAAGATGGACAGGCTACAGCCTTGCAGACTTCACCACCAAAACAAGAGACAGGCCATGTTGGAGGTCTGTTACAGCCAACCTTCATTGCAAAGACGGCACTTGATGATGATGAAAACCTGTCAAATTGGTCGTGAATCCTTCAGCGAATATTCGCCATAGTATCTAGGAAATATATTTGGAGATCATCGGCAATAAAAGACATATTGGCTAATTGTAAAAAGGGCCTTCTAAAGTGAGTCATGTGACATTTCCCATGATTTTCATTAGCTATTCACACAAAGTATACACAATGGCTTAATGAAGATCACTGGAAAAGTTAAATGAATCGCTTTGTCATGTCATGTGACGTATTGTTTCCAGAACGTTTTCTTCCCTATGAACTCTCTGAACCCCCTTCTGTCTTGGGCGATGCGCCTTGCATTTTCCAGTGATGTATTCATGTTATCTTTAATATCGTCAGTCCATCGTCTTCTTGGTCTGCCCTTTCTCCTCTAACCAGGTACTCTTTCCTCTATTATTTGTCTTTCTAAACAGTTGTGTCTCTTTATATGACCAAATAAGATTAACACCACTGAAATGAAATGTGTGAGACGTATGATTGGAGTTAGCTTGAGAGACAAAATCAGGAATGAAGCACTAAGGAAACAATTAGGGATCAAGCCAACAATAGAATACATACAGAAACAACAAGTTAAATGGTACGGCCACATAACCAGACAGAAAGAGCAAAGTATTATAAAAAAACACTTAACAAACGATACGAAAACAGGAGACCTATTGGACGCCCTCGTAAAAGGTGGATAGATAGTGTATTAGAGACACTCGGAAATATAACAGCAGAGGAGGCAAATAGAAGGGCAAAAGACCGTACACTCACTCTCCCCTCAACACCGAAAGGTACATGAGGACAGAAAGAAGAAGAAGAAGAAGAAACAAGTGTAGTTTTCTTTTTGCTAAATTAAGTCATTTTAGAAGATCGTATTTCACTTAGTCAATATATTTTATATTAACAATGGTCACAGGGAATCTCCAAAATGTTTGTTTACAACCACCTGCTACTACATGATATTCCGTAGCAAGCTTTGCATGTAACTCTATGTGGTTTATGTAAAAGGCTAAATAATACATCAGATGCTAAGAGATATATTTAGTTTTTGGTAAGATTCAGAAAATGCTAGCTTTGTGACGTTTCTATAGTGCTGATATAGTACAATTGGCAAGTTTGATCACATTGATTAGTCCGTGGAATGTCGGAGCTTGAAAGGGGATCAAAGTATTTCAGTCATTGGTACCATGCCTTTCGGCTTAGGCGATTATGTCTCTCCGCAGTCTTCTGTCTGTTATACATTTACATATAGTTTTATTCTGCATAGTGCTAGACTTTCAAGCCATACACCATTTTCTCACGTTGTCTTCCCCTGTCTCTCTTACCATCGATCTTTCCAGATGTTACGATGTTCTCCAAATCTTCCCATGACATGACCCAGAAACTGTGATTGTCTTCTAATATGGTAAGTTCTCTATTTAAGTTGACCAGTTGTAGTAGTAGAATTATAGCATTACTCTTTTTAGCTGTCCATGATATTCTCTCAACATTCTTCTATAAAACCACATCTCTGTGGCCTCCATATGTTTACTTGCAACATCGTCAATTGTCCATGCTTCACTACCATATAATAGTATGGGCTCTATGTAATATTTTAGTTGTTATTTCTTACTTCTATTGATAATGAATTATTAAACAAGATGTTCCTTATCTTCTAGAATGCTGCTTTTGCCTGTGCTTTTCGACTTTTTTTTTATCTCAGTGACGTATCTACCATCTAAGGTAATAATTGTGCCTAAATATTTAAATTTGTCTACTTGTTTAAGAACTGTCCTGTTGAACTTTTTCATTTAGAATGGCTAGATGTTTTAGATATAACAATTACTTCTATTTTCTTGGTGTTCAAGAAACAAAGTACTTACGTAAAGTATTGCAACACTTTTTGCCTTCCATGCATGTTGAGAGAGGCGAATAATGAGGTTATGGAGTGGAGCTGGTTGTCACATCCCATATCGGTGAAAGTGGCCAAAAGCCATACTGAAGTGGGATGTGTCAGGACGAAAGGGGCAAGTATTGCAGAAAAGCTGAAAATCTTGAGACAAGGCATTCCGTTCTCCGAATTAAATCTTAATAATATGCGAAGTTGAGAGTGAATACAGAAGAAGACGAAGAATCCATCGATGATTTACTTCATTAGTTAAGGAGATCATATTTGCTGATATATTGAATTCACTGGAAAATGATATAACCGTCCATCTTACGTGATGATGATGATGATGATGTTCCTCCTTCTCAAGCGAAGATGAGCATGGCATGAAAAACATTAAATAATTGGTAATTAACTAATTTGGTTTGTGTGTTTGTAGATGCCCGATGAGTCCAATTCGTGCACGGAAAGTTCTATTGCAGTGCATGCAGGAGTGCTGAAGGTTCGGGGTAGAAGAGTTTTCGGATTTGTCCTTCCGATTCTTGCGCTTGTGGATTGCCCGCAGTGTTCTTTCTTTTTCAAATTTCGTGATGCCAGCAGTGATCTGGGTGTGCCAGACTGAGCGATCAAGTGCTGTAGTCTCACAGGAGCTAGGATCGATGCAGTGCTTGTGGGAGCTTTTTAGGTGATCATTGAAGTGCTTTTTCTGCCCTGCACTTGAAAGTTTACCTTCGCACAGCTCCCCATAGAATAATCTCTTTGGAAGGCGATTGTATGGCATACGGGCGATGTGGCCAGTCCAGCGGAGTTGGGACCTAGTCAGCATTGCATGGATGCTTTGCATACGTGACTTCTGAAGAATTTCCGTATCTGGTACACGATCCTGCCAACGTACTCCCATGAGGTTTCATAGGCACCGAAGATGAAAAGAGTTAAGCTGTCGATCGTATCTCGCATAGACAGTCCAGGATGACGCAGCATTAAGCAGTGTTGGTAGAACCACTGCGCGGTACAGGTCCAACTTAGTTGTCAGACGGAGACTACGCCTGATCCAGACATTGGCACGAAGGCTCCCGAATGCTGCACTGGCATTCCTCGATATAAAGCCTGCTGGTACGTTGGAAAACAACCGTCTAAAGTTACTGGTCTGACTTTTCCAGTATTTTCATAGGTTACTTTATGTATACTTTGTTTCACCAGCCAATAAAAATCACGAGAAAAGAAAATTCATCACTTTAGAGAGCTATTTGCTAATGACTCAGCGGGTCGTATTATAGTATTGGTCACGATAAGAGTATCATACATATGTGGCATAAAGCATACCCCTGGTGTGTGCGGAGATGACTTAAAAATCCACAGTTCTGTCATAGAATACCGGGCTACATTTAAAACATGGTACAGTATATAGAGTTGGACTTGTATATGTTTGCTTATTTACCTTTACCGGCAGCACTCTGTATCTACAATTAGATGCTTCTTTGAGATGTTACCATTTCTAAAGTTATTGTGTCAAATTTAGCGACCCGGAGCGACACATTCCTTGTAAAGTGAGTGATGGCATAATCAATTTGATATGGAGATCATATCTTTGATTCAGTAAATATACGGGGAGGGGGTAGGGGTCAGGATGATATATTGAATTTACTAGGGACATCAGATCAGAGTGGCAATTTTAGGGAAAATAATTTTAGGGAAACCAAGAACGGAAGACTCCGACAAGAAAAGATAAGTGATGCTGTGACGTTTTTTAAATTATTGCTAGGATTTTGGTTGGTCACTTTCCAAACATTGAAATGCAATCAAAACTAGCCAATGAGATCTCAGATGTATAAATAGTCACCAACCGAAATCCCAACAATAATAAAAAACGTCACGAATGGGGTCCTAATTAATTTTGCGGGTAGGACTTCTCTACCTGCTCGACTACTCTCAGCTTATGACTCTTAGAACATGGAGGGAGAGGCTAAAGTATAACTAACCCTGTCACAGCGACCTACGAGCATAAAGGTTATTTAAATAACACTGATTCGATTATATATCGTAAACCTCTTTTCTTTCTGTTTCCCTGCGGGTCGTTCGAGTGCTCATAATCTGCTCTCATTTGCAAGCGTTTGTTATGATTCTCTGAACAAGAACAGTCTATTAACGTTTAACTATTCCAAGTGGGCTGGCATTTAACAGAGGGTATGAGCTAGATTGCCATACAACATCTGATTACCCATACCACTTTGTTAAAACAAACTTAACACTGGTGCCAGTATTCTGAAACACAACTTAACACGGGTACTAGTATTTTGGATGACACGTAACTTCATTCTGGCACTAGTTCTATAAACAATGCAATTTAACAATTGCACTAATTTCGCAAATTTAATATCATACGTGTAACGGTTATAGGCCTATAGTTGATTGACGTAACCGCTTGCATGTTGTCAGGGACTGAAATGTAGGCAATGACTACTAACACTGCCACCTGCTACGTGCATGCTGTAAAAGGCGAGTAGGGAGGGGGTTGGAATTGGGTGTTGATTAGCACAGCATGTACAACGTGACCCATTAATGCAATACTGAAGTCGGATGTGATGGACTGAAAAGCTAGAGTATTTTGTGCATTTTGAAGATTACGATTCCTTTAGCATTCTTGTCTCTAAACTACATCCGTCGAATTGTCAAAAGTTTCAGGACAAAGGCAGAAAAATAATAAGATTGGAGTGCTTATTTTTTTTACTTCAACAAGTTTTATGATATCGGACTTGGCACTGTACACTATGACAAGTATTATGATATCGGACTTGGCACTGTACACTATGACAAGTATTATGATATCGGACTTGGCACTGTACACTATGACAAGTATTATGGTATCGAACTTGGCACTGTACACTATGACAAGTATTATGGTATCCGACTTGGTACTGTACACTATGACAAGTATTATGATATCGGACTTGGTACTGTACACTATGACAAGTATTATGGTATTGGACTTGGTACTGTACACTATGACAAGTATTATGGTATCGGACTTGGCACAGTACACTATGACAAGTAGTATGGTATCGGACTTGGCACTGTACACTATAACAAGTTTTAGGGTATCGGACCTGGCACTGTACACTATACCAAGTATTATGGTATTGGACTTGGCACTGTACGCTATAACAAGTTTTAGGGTATCGGACTTGACACTGTACATTATAACAAGTATTATGGTATCGGACTTGGCACTGAACACTGTGACAAGTATTATGAAACCACACTTATTACGTTTAAGCCGTTTAATATTTGCACATCAAGAATAGAGAATATCTGCAGTCATGAGATTCATGACATTAGTGATGCAGACGACACAGCCCCAATATCACGAAGCCACACATGTCTACAGCACTAGCTATTGTCAGTCAAACATCATCTATGTTACTTTGAGTAGACAGCTCCTTCAATGGGCATTGGACCAAGCCGAAAGGTGAAGTCTCACGAGTATGAAAGAAAGCTCAGAACCTCCCCATTGCACATAGAAAGTAAGAACTAATCCCTGGCGTAATTTCTCGCGTTCTCAATCAAACAAACAAACATCTATGTTCCTTCATCGCCAAATACGATACGTAGGGCAGAAACCATAACTCTCCAGTTCGAGCTGTGTGATGCTATTGTGTATAATTCTTGTCTGTTGTTGCGTGAACGTCGACGATAAAAGTTCTTTGCGCGGGGTGTGTTTCCGGTTAGTGACATCACGAGGCAAGTCCCCCTTGCATACGTACAAATGCATTCAACTGACTTGCTGCAATAATAATTAATTATAGCAAAACAATCAAATGCAGTAGCTAAAAGTGTAGAAATATATCCATATAAACACATTCTAGGACAGTTTCACGAGTTTTGAACTACTAAAATATATATTAGGATTTGCAATGAGCATGTCATGTTATCATGTTTTTAGTGTCTTTCCCTCCAAATAAAGTGTTATACAACATACTCATGCCACGAATTTTGTCATCAATAATTTAATAATTATTACTAAAGCATGTATTCTATATTAAAATGTTTGCCAATGAATTATCTATTGGCCTATCTATATAATAGTTGGAATATGTTTGTTATAAAAATATTATAAATTTTAAAAATGTGAGTTACAAAATATATTTGGCAAAATCGAAAATTTTTTTATTTTTCTAAAATTTGCATTTTTTTTTTTTATACACCCGAACGATTGGTGTTCAGCAAACTGCTATATATTATTAATACATCCATATATATACACATTCAAGGAAAAATTGCACATTTTTTTAACTACTAAAAAATTAGATTAGGATTTGCACGGTGTATGTATGTCTTGCTATAATGTTTAGAATTTTATTTGGGTTTTTTTTCTCTTTCAAATAAAGTGTTGTACACATTCATGTCTCTGATTTGGTCATTAGCTGCTCAAATATTGTTTTCTAAAACCATGATCTATGTATGCAAATATTCAGTCATGAACATTATGTGTTCTTACAATCACTAAACATAATGATACTGCTAATATTGTAATGTTTGTTTTGTTTGTTTGAGAACTCCAGGAATTGTGAGCAATTAGCTCTTAATTTATATGTGCAGTGGATGGTTTTTCTGCGCTTATTTCATACCCAGGAAACTTCAGCTTTCGGCTTAGTGCACTGCTATTGAAGGAGCCTTCTACTCAAAGGGGTATATGTCGCAAGACAAGCTGATACTTTGCTTGCGTTATCCAATATGCATCTTTCCTCTGAAGAGGCGCTTCGCAGCCGAAAAACTATTCCTCGTGTATGAAGACCATTCCATTTTCTCCCTCACTATTCTGTCCGCATGAATAATTCCTACTTCAAAATGTTCAGAAATCGATATGAGTTAGTTCGCTTACATACAATATTTTGTTAGTTATGGAAAATTTAATAATTCCCAAAAATCTTGTGAAAAAGAACAATACAAAAAAGATTACCCAAGCTTTAATCCCAGAAAGCGTACCCATAATCCATTCATTTTGAAATAATACACATCCACATACATCCTGAACTATTTTGAAATACACATAAAAATGTATATATACAGAATTCAGTATGAATGTCACCATATCTTGACGTCAGCATAGGCATACACAATATGCAATTTTCATACAATTTTATATTATTTACATTTTAGCGTCCAGAACGTATGTACATATCATTGGATATATATATATATATATATATACATATATATATATATATATATATATATATATATATACACACGAAAAGGTCATCAAACTATCTCATCGAAAAGAAGGAATCACACACGTACAATCAACAAATGACGAATCGTTTTCTATAAGTAAAACCGTCCTTACTGAAAACGTATCTACGATTATGGAATAACTAAAAGTACTTTCAATGAGAATACCATCAGTATCAAAGCAAATGAAAAACAAACTAAAAGTAATTTCAATGCCATGGGAAAACAATCAGGATTCAAGCAAATGAAATACAAACTAAAAAGGAGAAATGTAAAATCTTATTTCTCTAATGTCAGTAATATGTACTCACTGCAGCAAAACTGAAATCCAACAGGCGAAACTTTAAATAGGGAAATAATGTTCTGCTAATCACTGGAAGTTCGCATTATAACACTCACAATCGGACGCTACGACCAAATAGCTATTGTATTCTTCATAAAGGAATTTTGGTCGAAACGTCAATTTATGTGTTTTATTGTGTGTGTGTTTACAGTGATTAACAAAATTTTATTTCCCTGCTCTAAGTTTTGCCTAATACGTTAATGTATGGCTTAGAATCATGGATAAAAAGCAGTTCTTCTTCTTCTTCTTCTTTCGTTCACTTGAAACATGTCTATATCTGTAATTCTGTATCCTTAATAAAACTCACTGTCTTTTGTAGTTCATACAGTGTCCCATAGAGTTTTGATTCCAGTGTTGTTTCCTCTGGCCAATATGTCTGCCTCAGCATTTCATGCTCAGAACACTCTTGAAGTATATGTTTGGCACTCTGTGCTGCCTGTCCACATGTACACATGGCCGTGTGGCCAATCTTGAACTTTGTATACATGTGACTGCGGAGTCGGTTGTGTCCTGTTCTGAGACGTAGAATTATAACTTGTTCTGGTCTGTTCATAATATGATAGTCATCTTGTGTTGGTGTTTGTGGCTTTCTTATTGACTTGATCATCTGTTTTTTCTGATGGTAGGTGATTGGTATATCTGGATGGTCTTCGGCAGCACCTTCCTTAGCCAGTTGGTCTGCTTTTTCATTTCCTGGTATTCCACAGTGAGAGGGTATCCACTGCATGGTTACCCTATACTGGTAAGACAATTCGCTAAGTAGTTTTTTCAAGTCTGTTAGTTTTCCAGACTGGAGAGCTTGAAGCACTGACCTTGCATCTGTCAGGAATACCACAGGCTGTAGGTCAGAGTTGCAGTTCAGCAGTTTTTTAGCTGCCACACTAATTGCCTGGATTTCTGCATCATAATTATTGCAGAATTTTCCTGTTGGTGTTCTGATGGTATCTCTAGGCTTGTGTGGATATTCTATATATACACATGCACCTCCATTCCTCACGGCATTCTGTGCTGACCCATCTGTGTAAACTCTGACCCATATATCTTGTGGATATTCCTCATCCAGGAAACTGAGGGTGACTGTCCTTCGCTGCACACTTTTCTGTTCGTCCTCGCTTAGTATTCCTTTCACATGGGTTTGAATGTATATTGGCATTCCATGCCTTTCACTCCACGGGGTTTGTTCTGGTACAGGCCTTAAGGAGTTGTCAACTTCAGGTAGGTTTGTAAGTTGTCTGCGGAGTCGTTTAGCGTGATGGATAAAGCTGCTTCTTTTCAGTCGCCCCAGTGCTAGATTTTGGAATCTTTCCTTCATTGGATGACTTGGCATACACTGAAACTTTTCTGCTTGAATTAGTACTTTTGTGTCTCTGCGTTCGCCAAGTGTTTGCATTCTTCCAATTTTCTGCATCTCTGCTATGGGTGTTGATTTCATTGCTCCCAACATTATTCTAAGTGCCTGGTTTTGCACTTTATCTAGATCTTGTAATGTGGTGTTTGATGCAGAACACCATGCAGCTGAACCATATTCCAGGTGTGGTCTTATGCCTTGCTGGTAAACTTTACTGAGTATATTTCCACTGGCGCCCCATGTGGTTCCACTTAGTTTTCTCAGGATAGCTAACTTCCTCCTGGCTTTTGTTGTTGCTTTGTTTATGTGCTGCTTCCATGTCAGCTTATCATCAAAAGTAACTCCGAGGTATGTGGGTTGTTTGTCTTCTTTCAAGAGCTCTCCATCTATTTTGATATGACCGGCTTTTTGTTTTGGTGAGAGGGTAAAGAGTGTAGTGCTGCACTTATCTGTGTTAATGCTGACGCACCATCTATTATTCCATAAGGTTAGGGCGTCGATAGCTCTTTGTATTTGTTTAGTGGCCACTGTCGCATGTTCTTCCGTGCACCATATCACCAGGTCGTCAGCATACATTGCCACTTTGATCCCATGTGGTAGTTCAGCAACTAGGTCATTGATGTAAACCAAGAAAAGTGTGGGTGACAGGACTCCTCCCTGGGGGACGCCATGACGCAGTAGAACTTTCTTGCTCTTGCGACCATCTAATTGTACCCTGGCTCTTCTATTATGCAGGTATGCTTTTACCCATTTGTACATTCTTGAGCTAACCCTGCAATTTCGCAATTTCTTTAGGAGCCCTTCTTTCCAGACCTTATCAAATGCTTTTCTGAGGTCTATCCATGCTGCTAGTACCAGTTTCTTCTCTTGGAAGGCATCTTCAATCTCTTGGGAGAGGTAAGTTGCCTGATCTTCAGTAGAGTAGCACTGTCTGAAACCTGCTTGCTGTGATACCAGAAGGTTTTCACTTTCAAGGTACCACTGCATCCTAAGATTGATAATGCGTTCCATTGTTTTGCATAGACAGCTCGTGAGGCTGATGGGCCTGTAGTTGGAGACTGTGTTGCCATCTTTTCCTGATTTGAGGAGTGGTATCATTATTGCTTCAAAAAGCAGTTAAAAGACATACTTTTATTTCCATGATTCTAAGACATACTTTAACGTAGTACGCAAAACTTAGAGCAAGAAAGGAAATTTTGTTAATCACTGTAAACACACACAATGAAATACACAATTTGACGTTTCGATCAAAAGTCCTTTATGAAGAATACAATAGCTATTTGGTCGTAGCGTCCAATTGCGAGTATAAAAAACAGAAGACAAAATTCGCCCTGTGTTGTCGGGGCATGAAAGGGGAGCAAAGAATAGCAGCACTGTTTACCTTCCATGCATGTCGTATAAGAGGCGACTAATGAGGTTATGGAATGGAGTTGGCTGTCCCATCCCATATAGGGCCAGTGACCAAAAGCCGTGCTGAAGTCGGATGTGTCAAGCCGATAGGCGCAGTTATCGCAGCAATGCTGTAAACTATGACACAACGCATTCGGTTCTCCGATTACATCCTGCTAACCTGCAGGAGTTTGATAACGAACGCAGAAGAAGAAGAAGACATAATTGATAATTTAAGACGTCGATATATATAAGAATAGGGAGAAAGTCATGCAAATAAAATAAACCAACACAGAACTTCTGACAACACTTCGTATGAACAATAATTTTTTTTAATAAATACAAATCAAGCTCATAAAATATGTTTATATATAAAATAGCTTTTCGAAGTTCCTACACTAAGGTAGAGAGAGTTGTGGGACGACGCTCATGAGGTAGTTAAAATTACAAGAGGGTGGGAAACATGATATGGATAGGATACAGTCTAGCAAAGTGCATCACCAAAACGAGAGACAGAGGGTATTGGAGTTCCGTTGTAACCAAATTTCGTACGGAGACGTCACCTAATGACAATGAATATTTCATTCTACAATACAGCCTACTAATAGCAAATAAATGGACAACTTTAAACAGACCTTGAACCAGTTCAATCCCATTTTATTCCATGACCTGCCTACATGCCAGTGTTGCAAAGCAAAACGATACTTAAAAATCCAGAATAAAACTATATTAAATGCAATAGTACTTTTTCATACATATATTACATTGAAAAGCTGCACGCCAAAAACAATCTTACGGTTCTACTGCGTTGACCAGCTAATTATTTTGTGTAGAAATTTTTATCACATCTAATTGTTTTTTCCATTTTTAAAGACTTTCTTCTGGGTTTTGTTGTTTGTTTTTGGTCCATTTTCATATTGTGACATATTTATATTACTACGTACCATGTGTAAGCGATGGGAAAGGACGTTGAATTTGAGAACTTTTATATAACATTTCTTGATGTTAGGCAAATTTTAATCTACTTCTTACCTTAATACGTGCCTGCAGGTTATGGGAAAAGTCACTTAGTACTGTTTAACTAAAGCGTTTTTTATACTTAAAAATCTGATATGCTTTTATATATATATATATATATGCTTGTGTATATCTGCTTGTCGTATGTCTTGATGAATTGCGATTGTTGGGACTCTCTATGTTAACTTATCTTTGTTTGAGCGGGATTTCTGATACTGTCTTTCATGCCCATAAGACGTCAGATCAAAGCAGTATGCAATGTCTCCAGAAGATGTCATAAGGGATGAATGCATGTATTTTGAAAACATGTCCCACCATTTTGTTGCAGACATATTTTTCCTATTATTTATTTTATTTTCCCTCAGGTGGATGGTGGTTTATGTTATGCACACTTGCTTCTAAGCGTAGGTGTGGGAGCCTCAATTTTCGTTCCAAGTACAGATGTGCCGCCTTTGTTTGGTCGAGGCTATGTTTGTTCAAGGTTATCTTGATATTTTCTATTCACCGTTTTCGTGACCTACCCTTGGCTTTATGCCTGAGTGTTATTTTGTTATATGCCATTATTGGTATCCATTCTCCTGTATCATCAAAAGTCTGCATCACGAATGAGGGGGGGGGGTAGATCACTTGTGGGGGCATCAAATGTTATCTACTTTTTATCACACAACCCATACGACTGTATGCCTTTAATACAACAATTGACCGTTTATAAATAGTATATATGTTTCTCTTGGAAATTTATTTTCTATACATTCAAGAAAACGGAATAAAAAGCCTCGTCGCAGTTCCATAACTAAGCTGGAGCAACCGGAGCGATCCCCCAAGGCGGAGGTGTCAGACGCAGTACCAAAGGCGGCACAACTGAAATAAAATGTATGCAAATATGTAGCAGAGATTGCTCGGGACCAACATTTCGTAGTGTTGGTGCTGCATAGTCAATTCTTTGATGGCAGTTCAACATTTAAAAATTAAAAAGAACAATGATTTCTGGAAATTTACTTAAAAATAAAACAGTATGGCAACCCTATCATAAGCACCCATTTTATTTGACCGTATCTGTTATGACTCACACTTAGTTTTATAACGGTGGCACTCGGTTTTGGTTGGTCAAAATTCAACATTAAATTAATATACATCGGGAACATGCTTGGCTGTGAACAATGGCAAAGCACCACAAATGCTACCACTGCAATTAGTGAACGGCTTAGTCAGATCACATGGGCTGATGGCATATAGCACGGAGTCATGTTCGTTTCAACTCTACTCAAATTGTTTCCATTTTATCAGACGATTATAATATTCTATCAGCGTATGACAATGATAAATATGCAAATTCGCAACATGTGACCGATATTACACAGTGGACTTCTGCCCTCTTTGCTTTATATTATTCAAATAATTTCATATGATCACACACAAAAGCTAACTCAAGAACGGTTTTACAGATATACGTTTGTCTTGTTTACGGAACAGTTCTTGATAGATTTTACACATATATTTTGGTCTCGTTTACGGAATCACGTTAAAACGTTAATTAAGTTAGACAGTAATGCACAGACATTGCTGTTTAGCTCTAAGCCATGCCACTCAGCATCTTGTTCTTGCTAATCTGCAGCAGTTTAAGAGCGAACACAGAAGATGAAGACCGTTTACGGCACGGCTCTTGATAGCGTTATGATTAATGAAGTGAAATCACAACATAATGGTGACAGTCAAAGAGTAAAATAAAAGTAGGACCCCCTCCCAACCCATTTCCCCCCCCCCCCCCCAAAAAAAAAGAACAAAGAAACTGTCGAAAAATCAAGAGGGAAAACTCAATAGTGGTTATAAACAATAAACAAGAACTGCTCTGCACCTTGCAACGATGAGCCCCACATTTAAAGAAGTGCCTACTGCTGTATGTGCCGCCTTTGCCCTAAAGGAAATTAAGATGGAGAGGATAGTAATGATAATGCTGCAAGCACTATGAACAAGTACGTTTTAATAGTTCTTTCTGTTTCTGGCACGCAGGATGGTAACAAGATGCACACAATCGGAAAAATCACAGCTTAATTTAATATCAGGATTTCAGTTGTCACTTTACATACTTTTAATACCAGCATTGGAACACATCAAAAAGACAACAGATCAAGTGGTTTTCACACGCTTCCAGACTACCAACAGATAGCATGTCACAAATGACCATGACACATAGACGATGACAGACAATGTAAAAGATGGATCACAGAAATCAAAGAAGCCACAAGACCAAGCTTACAAACATCACACAAGAAGGCCATCTCCGGAGAACTCTTCCACCCCTTACGCCGCAAGGCAAACAATGACTACAGCGTATATATATATATATATATATATATATATATATAATAGCATGCACAAAGTAGCAACAAAAGATGGTAACAAGATACACAAAAGTGGAAAAATCACAGTTTAATTTAATACCGAGAAAGTCTGTTATTTTCTTATCTGTGTACATCATGTTTTGTTCTTGGTGGTTGAAATTGTTCCTAATGCAAATCTTGCAGTGTTATTTTCATCTTGTCCTTTAGGCAATTCTCTAATCACCCAGCTTTCTCGCTACCTTATTTTAGCCAATTTGAACGAGGCCATTGCGATGGTCAAACTGTAAACCTTGGATCAACCTATTCTATTATCTAAGCCAAATGCTGCTAAAATGTAAGAGTATGAGCAGGTGCACAGAAAAAACACGGTGTTATTTGTACACAATTAATAAACACGGTCTTTTTTCTACACATTTAATAAACATACAAAAAAACACAATTAATATCAATGTTTGAAGGAGCTATTTGTTAATCATTTTGGAGCACATCCGGTATATGACATTGTGATCGCCTGTACAATAGAACGATCAGCTTTCCCGAGTTAATTCAAACGAGTACGGCTCAACTCACTATCGACTACTACCAAACATACTTCAACACAAAAAGACTCTTCGTCCAATTCTTCACTAACCAACATCCTTTCTTATATGGTAACTAAATGTATTTGTATATGATGTGTCTCTCAAGGAATTTCAAACTGCTAAAACGTGAAGTCGTCTGTGAATGAAATAAAGATCTGAAGAAACCTATTATTTGCATAAAGGATACAGGAACTCTATATGTCATAATTCCTGAGTATCAAAATAAACATTTCATGAGCAAGTATAACTGGACACATAAAGTTATGGCGAGTGATTTTCGCATACCTCAGTCAGCACAACACTTCTTGACGACTATATTTCCTGCCGAAGTCGGATGTATTATGCTACTGGCGCAGATATAACAGCACGACAGTAGATATCCATTCTCTATACTACATCTCGTCCTTGTGCTACCAGGGCGCACAAGGGGAGTAAAGAATAGCAATACAGTTTACCAATCATGGATATCGTTAGAAGCAACTACAGAGGTTTTGGGGTATATTGGCTATCCCATTCGATATAGGGGCACAGTAACTCAGAAGAAATGCTAAAATATTATGTAGTAGACCGAAATGTGCATATATCACAGCTAATCTGTAAACCATAACAACACATTTCGTTCTCCGGACTACATCATGTTAATCTGCAGGAGTTTGAGAACGAACGTAAAAGCAATAGAGCAGTGCTATTCAACTATATTTACTCGTGGGCAAAATTGTAGAAAATGAGGATCATCACCGGCCAGATTTATAAAGACACATTGAATGATTTTATACATTTAGTATTTTATAACTTTATTTCACTGTTTTAGCAATGGTCCACGGGCTACTAACTAGGCCTCCGCGGGCTGGATTTGGCCCACGGGCCGCCAATTGAATAGCCCTGCCATAGAGTATACTGCATCTACTGGAAATCCGGAAGAATTATTGTTCTTCTACAAGATAGTTCCAGCGGAAATATACATCGGGAACATGCTTGGCTGTGAACAATGGCAAAGCACCACAAATTCTACCACTGCAATTAGTGAACGGCTTAGTCAGATCACATGGGCTGATGGCATATAGCACGGAGTCATGTTCATTTCAACTCTACTCAAATTGTTTCCATTTTATCAGACGATTATAATATTCTATCAGCGTATAACAATGATCATTGAAAAACAAAAAGATAATTGTTATGATTTAACCATCTATAACGAAATTGTTATTGGACCTAGCGCCGTCTGTTGCTGTAACCCTCCACCAATGTCTACTACTCAAATTTCATTCAGCTCGATTCAGAGACAGGATATTAGGGTCGGCTGATAACACTGGCACAAAAAGCTCGTATGCATGTTTGTCTAATTAAAATATCAAGACAATGGTGTGCATTTCTTCTATATTATCTCTCTCTTTCTCTCTTCCTCCGAATCATTGGGAACTGTATTACTACGGCTTGAGCGGGATTTGTTTATCACCGTTCTGTGTCACATACAGTGTTCGTTGAATCCGATGTATTAAAATTGGATAAATGCATGTGTTCGAAAAAAAAAAATTATGACAAATTGTGTAATTGATCAGCAGATCAGACTTGTTGACTGCGACGTAAGATGCAGAATCTACAGAGAACAAATGGAGAGTGAATACACATGAACTCTATTCAGTTGTCAATAATACCTCTATCTATCTATCTATCTATCTATCTATCTATCTATCTATCTATCTATCTATCTATCTATCTATCTATCTATCTATCTATCTATCTATCTATCTATCTATCTATCTATCTATCTATCTATCTATCTATCTATCTATCTATCTATCTATCTATCTATCTATCTATCTATCTATCTATCTATCTATCTATCTATCTATCTATCTATCTATCTATCTATCTATCTATCTATCTATCTATCTATCTATCTATCTATCTATCTATCTATCTATCTATCTATCTATCTATCTATCTATCTATCTATCTATCTATCTATCTATCTATCTATCTATCTATCTATCTATCTATCTATCTATCTATCTATCTATCTATCTATCTATCTATCTATCTATCTATCTATCTATCTATCTATCTATCTATCTATCTATCTATCTATCTATCTATCTATCTATCTATCTATCTATCTATCTATCTATCTATCTATCTATCTATCTATCTATCTATCTATCTATCTATCTATCTATCTATCTATCTATCTATCTATCTATCTATCTATCTATCTATCTATCTATCTATCTATCTATCTATCTGTCTATCTGTCTATATGTATGTCCATATGTCTATATGTTTGTCTATATGTTTGTCTGTCCGTCCGCCTGTCTTTCTGTCTGTCTATCTGTCGGTCTTCCTGCCTGCCTGTCTGTCTGTCTCTCTATATATCTATCTATATATCTATCTATCTATATATCTATCTCTATCCATCCGTCCGCTTGCCCGCCCGTCTGTCTATCTGTCCGTCCGTCCGACTCTTCGACCGCGTATCCGTCCTCCCGCCAGCCGGCTCTCCTGAATGTCTGCCGACCTGTCTGTCTGTCTATGTATCTAACTATATGTCTGTCAGTCTATGTTTCTTTGATAGATTGTAATATGTCCATATCATAATATTTCCGTCTCAAATGTATCCCATCTTCTTTTGAGTCCAGCATCTGCTATCATGTCATATTGTCAGGTCTGTCTTCAGAGCTAAGTTCACTGTCTTCTCCAGAACAGAGCGGGAGACCCCATAGCATTTTCCTTAAATCTGTATCCTCTTGCCTGGTCTGCTGTCTCTGCTCTTTGTATATTGAGAAATCCTGAATTATGTGTTCAGTGCTCTAGGTTCCGGATCCACATGCATATTCATCTATGTATGAAATCCTCAGTCGGTAAAGGTTACCCAACAATCTTCTTCTTCTTTCTGTCCTCGTGTACCTTTCGGTATTGAGTGGAGAATGATTGTACGGACTTTAGCCCTTCTATTTGCCTCTTCTGCTGTTTCCACCTTTTACGAGGACGTCCAATAGATCGCCTGTTTTCGTATCGTTTGTTAAATGTGGTTTGGATAATACTTTGCTCTTTCTGTCTGGTTATGTGGCCGTACCATTTAACTTGTTGTTTCTAGATGTATTCTATTGTTGACTTGATCCCTAATTGTTTCCTTAGTGCTTCATTCCTGATTTTGTCTCTCAAGCTAACTCCAATCATACGTCTCGCACATTTCATTTCAGGGATGTTAATCTTATGTATTGTTCTAGAATCTAATGTCCAAGTTTGACACTGATAACACAATGTTGGTAACCCAACAGTCTGCAGTGGTATGTTCTAATGCGAAATAGTCTGGTCTTTTGATCTCTTTAAATCTGATGTATTACATATTGTCTGCCTTCCACTTCTATTTACTCCTTCGAATTTGACGTGTATGTGTTCTGGATTATTGTTTTTGCTTCTCTGTAGGACAGTGGGTGAATATGTTGTTCCATTTCGCTCCATATTCTTGACAGAGCATCATCTTTCTCATTTCCCATGATTCCACAGTGTGATGGTATCCATTTAGAGCAATCATCATCATCACGTGACATATTCTTCCAGAACGGTGTCATTGTAATTGATGTCCTGAACCCAACTCTAACCTGTGCCAATGTGCCTGCCTCCTCCAGCGATATCTTAATACAGTCTTTGATGTCATCTGTCCTTTTCCTTCTAGGTCTACCTCTTTTTCCTTTTACCTCCCGGAATTCTTCCCTCTAATATGAGTGTTTCCATGTCAATATATCCGAAATGTTTCAATTTTCAATGTAAAATTGTATTCACCAACCATATCCCTGCTAAATATTCAGTATATTCAAAACCTCACCGTTCCTTATCTTTTATGTCTAGGAAATTATTAATATTATGCTCTGCAATACTAAAGTTCGAATGTCGACATTCGTTTTGCCGTTGTTCTATTTATGACCCAAGTTTCGCGGCCGTATGTTGCAACTGGAAAACTATATATCTAAGAAATATAACTTTTTTCTTTTTATAACAGTTTTACCATATATTTTTCATTTCTTTTAATGTCGTTATCGCTATCGTAAATCTTTTCCTAATTTCCATTGTACAATCATCTAAGCTGTTTATATTTGTACCCAGATAATCAAACTCGTCGACGTTTTCTAGTTCCATGTTATATATTTCAATTCCTGGTTGCACTTTGATTATTCTTTGCAAATATATAGGCACAGTATTCCCGTAGGTTGCCAGTTCTTTCAGGAAGGAAATCCAATTAGTTGAGCACAGATATAAGAACGTATCCATTCTTTTCGGCCATTTTAGCGGAAGTTCAAAGAAATAGCAATAGCTGATGGTTATTGGATATGTCTGAGTTCATGTATGACGTGATGCAGAAGGCTTTCATTTCTGTTGCTCTGGATTGATTCCAGTAGGGAACTGCAGTCTATGAATACAACTATCTTCTTTTTTCTTTGTAGTCCTGGTTTCGTGAAGACTTTCAATGCTTGATAGAGTACAACTACTTCTGCTCTAAAGTTGGAGGAGTATTTCCCAGTTGGAAAAGCTTTAGTTATTTTCTACTCGTCTGTAAGTCTTGTAAAATTCCCCCTCCTCCATCACTGCTCCCTCTACAGATTCATGTTTGTAGACATTGTGTTCATTCCTTGAGATTGCATTTTCGTTCTATCATCTCTAGTGTCAATGCTTTTAGTTGAGATCGAGTCTGGTATTCCTTTTTAATTATTCAAGGAGCCTCTGTTATTATGGAGACGTTTTGGAGACTGTTGTCTGGTTCATCACAATCAGTTGGTGTTTCAATTTCAGCTAGGAGGTTTGTGATGATATCTTTGTATTATTGGTGGAAATGGTTGGAGATGTGACAGAAGATGGTTCTCTACAGCCTGCATATGGTTGTTCTAGAAATTTTCGCTTACATCGACTGGTTTGGCTTGCGCTTAATTTTTTCCCTTTGCACAAGCACTCTTACTTTTCCTCTCTAATTCAGTTGGGTCGTGTGTACATATTTTTTCCATTGCATGGATTGGAGTGGTCTTTATCCCTCCTGAGTTTAGACGAAGTCCTGCATTTTGTACATTAGATAGGCAATCAGTATTTGCTTTTGATGCTGATGTCCAGGCTGTCATTTCATATTCTACTACAGATCTGACTGTACCCAAGTAGACTTTTCGGAGGATACTTCCATTTGCTCACCAGCTTATGTCAGCAAGTTTCTTTTTCAAAGATAGCTTTCTGGTTGCTTTCTGCTTAGTGGTTATCAGCTGTTTTTTCCATGTTTCCAGGTGTGTCTCTTGTCGAATTAGACCTCGAAACATACGCAGTTCTCCTAATGTGCTAACTCATTTCCATTCATTTGTTTATGTGGTTTTTCTTTGAGGTTTGAAAGTGAGACAATGGTAGTCACAGTTCTGGAGAGATTGATTTGGACTCCCAAGTCAGATGCTCAATTGCTTAGGGAGTTGTAACTCTGCCTACATCTTCCTTGTATTCTCTGTTTTGCATTTAAGTAATATCTTACACACTAAATTCCAACCTTAAACAGATCAGAACATTATATTTTGTAACAGGACTTGACGCAATAAGAGTAGACATACACATCACCCCATATTTGGAAGGTATTCTCAGGAAGACACTAAAAGTGTAGTAAAAATTAAGCAATTACACTAGAAAACGAGAAGATTTCTTTTTTTTTTAAATAGATAAAATCCTCTAATGCAGAAGAACTATTTAAGGCCCTGATATTACATTCTATACTAATGTCAATACTCTCAGGTTTCATTATAATGATATTGTCGACCTGTTTGAGAGGAGTGTAATTTAGTGTGTGGGTGGAAATGGGAATGGTGGTATTGTTTATTTCACAATGTTTGCGTCAAATTACATTCAAATGAATGTCTCAATAACCCATAGCCAAATTAACACGAATTCATGCATGCGAATTTATATTTATACCTCCTCAATGCTATTTAAAACTATGTATGTATTACTGCTTTCCTGTCCTGGCACATTATTGTAGTCGTTGTACGTGTTTGAATTAACTTTATCCCCAAAAAATGTAAGTTACAATAATTTAATGTTTTGGTGGCATATTGTGAGACATCGTTGAAGAATAAACGTGCGCATTTTCAAGAATGCACATGAAATATACACTATTATAGATTCTGTAAATATGCACATTTACAGTATAGTTATGTTTCCTATTTTTTCTGACGTATATAAAACATCAAAATTATGTTATTCATTTTTACAGTAAATGTATTTTTATAAGTGTGCACGTTATGATTATTGAGTGCACAGAGCAATCTGAGAAAATAAATGTGGTGGATGAGGTACTGACAATATCATCAGTTGATATGCGCTGGTCAATAAAATATACTGGTCTAACCCAAAATTCATCGACAAGCATCTGACGTGAATGTGGGAAACTTTACTTACAAAAAATTTCAAGAATTTAAGTCAAATCTACTGAAACGTATTGAAACTATAACAGTGCACCTTGCTTCCTATTTCATTGGAACACAGATTATAAGGTTACACGGTGCTCTCAAATGTTAACAATTACTCTAACGTATATTAATCGCTTAGACAGGTTGAAGAAAGTTGACCTTTCATGAGTCACAATCGCTGAGGCCACCTGTTAAAAAAATTGTTAAACTAGGCTTCTTATACAGCTGTTGGTTCTTCTAGTATTCTTCATGTCCGTGATATATCTGAATGGGTAAGGTACTGACCTCTCCGACCATTGTTAAACGATCTTCAAAGTGTCAAAAGTTGTTTTTAAAAATTAAACAAAAAATGGAAAAATTCCATATGCATGACGAATTCTATTGGCACACTCACATTTCCAAAATGTCAAAGTTTGACATTTAACTTCAAATAATCGCCAGCTAACCAAGTCTTTGTTTCAGTTTGCCTGCGCGTGCGGTTCCACTTTTCGTTTGCCTTGTACTTCCCGACATATCACACGTGCCGTGTGGCTGATATTGTAATGTTCTTTTTCTCTCTTTGCAGAAATCAGAATCTCTATTTTAACTTTTAGTGTATGAAGTCTAGAAAAAATATTTTACGGGCTCAAGTAGACCATTCTTGTCCCCTTGCTTACCAAGACTGGCGAGCAATATAACTCTTGTATTCTTTGGTATATTGGGAAGGTTTTCCCAATGCTTAATTTCATAAACAGAAGACTCCAACGGCATGCAATGATTTCATTGGAATCCTCCGTCTCAGAAGGGATATTACAAGGCAGTAGACGAGATTTGAACCACGTCTATTCAGGTGGCTCTTATTCGCTTCACCACTTACGTTTCTTCCTATTTTTACTATTCATCTGCTTCGATGGGGTAAATTTGAGTAAACGTATGGTAGCACTAAATAAACTTCCATGCCTTCATGATAGTGTGGTCTGCTGTCAGTTAATTCTGTTATTTCCAATGTGGATCAATACAATATTTTAAATGTATTCTTCTTCATTATTTCAATACTTTTATCGTGTTATTTCTTAGCACGACTACTATTCTATTCTTCTAATTATTGCGATGTTTTTCTATTCTTGTTTTCAACTGTATCCACTTTAATTGTCCACTTCTGTGACAGCCTTAAAACAATGATTGTTGTTTGAATTTCATCACACAGCCATGTCTATTCTTTCAGGTTGTATTTTCTTTATACACATTCTCATGATTAAATTCGAAGTAGGTATCTTTTCTTTCTAATTCACACAACCAAACCTCGCCCTTTTCTCTTGTATGTACTGAAGAAACACATAGAATGTTACACAGACACATACTCCTCAATCTGCTTCTTGTATACACAGATACATATGCAGACGTACTCATAGTCCTGTGAGCTGATCCCAAAGAGCGTCACCTATCTTGGCTGATGCGATTGATGAGTATGATCAGTAGTCACTTTGAGAATACTTTGTGTCATCATCCAATTAAAATGTGAAGCAGCCAAGAAAAGTAAAACTGTCTGGAATCAGCGCGCAGGACTATTTTTCTAAAGGACTTACTTATACTCACACTTCTCACTCTTAACAGATTGTCCGCCTTTGCACCAATGCAATGTAAGCACCATTTAAAAGCAGGAATCTAAACCTGCTAGGCGGGCCGTGTTTATTCATTCAACAAATCGAAGCTAGCTTGGCGCACTGTTTGCTCTCTTTGTGAGGGTAAAGCTGCTCACTTAATAATGCTCTTCAGCTTGTAGCAACAACAATAAGAGCTAATAACATGAGTTCACGGATCGCAGCAATTTCATGTATCACAGATGCCGCTGGTCGACAGGCCCTCACTTCGTGGTGGGTCTTCTGTTTGATTATAAAAGTCAAAATTGTGTGCAAGCTACGGTACTGCTGTGTATATTGGCAGTATTTGCGTTTAGCAGTTTGGCACTGCTTTCTGAATTGTCTGAATGTAAAACTGCCTGTGATAGAAACAGAGCCTAGCAGTTTTCGCTTGCCTTGTATATGCATCTTTCAGACATTACTCATTTACCCTGTAGCAATCCCTTCTCAAAAATATATGTCCTGCTCTCTGATTTCACAGCGTCACGTATTATGAACGTTTCCAATAAAGACTTTCCAAAAGAATGAATTAGGACCTCATTCGTTACGCGTATGAACATCCTCGGGATTTTGGTTGGTTAATATTTATATACTTTTTAACTGCATGTCAAAAATAGCTAAGGCGACTCCAAGTATATAAATTGTTGCCAACGGAAAGCCCAACAATAATCTAGGATGTAACGAATGTGGTTCTAATTAATTCTGTAGGAATGTCTTTTATACTGCCGAATGTCTCGCATGTATGCTGGCTGATGGGAATTCTTCGTGCTGTTCTTTGGCTGGTGACGCAAATTGACATACGATCAGCTACATCAGCCAATAAGAATGATTGGTCTGTCATGCACGTTCTATGCAACGCAGAAAATATTCCTTTTATTTAGGCAGTTAGTGTTTGAAATCGGGCTGCCCATAGTATTACATATTTGTCTGCTTGGGTCAGGTACAATTGTATAAAGTATTCTTGTTGCATACTGTCCATTTCTTGCTTTATATTCCTTAACCTTTTTTTCCCTAAAACGAATCGGTCATCTCATGATGTCACTTGGTGAGTAACCCACCAACACATGCTTGGATTAAACAGGGTATTCTCTTATAAAGTCTGCTGGCTTCACACAGATCCGCACTAAATACAATTCATATAACGCAGTTTTATCACCACTGTAAATAAATGCGCATTAACTTTCTGGACACCCCGTAAACGTATGGATTTAAGTAGCGTAATTACGTTAAAGTTCGCCAGTTGGGCCCATTTTACATCACCCTGCATTATATTATTCTCTTTCAGCCACATGTGTAACTTACAAATACTTTGATATGAGCGCCAACTGCACTCTCCAACAGATGTACTGCTCACGTGAGCTTTGATTTGTTCTTCTACGATCCATAGTTATCAGTAAGTGATAAGTTCACTAGAAAAAAAATAAAGAATTCCCCTCATTCTGCTGTTGGTTTCAATGCAGTCACACCAATCACATGTGTTACTTATTTGAAGAGCACACGAGTTCACGTGTGCTCTTCAAATATATATTATAATATAAATTATATGTTATTTAATATTTTGCTGACGTTACTAAACTCTTTTTTTAAATGTAGCCGTATGAATGAATGCACGCAGCACTAGATGGAACACCTTTTTAAACACTTGTTTATATGCAATAATAAAATCCATATCACTTTAGAATTCTAGATGTATCACATTGGAAACATCGACACAAACATTCCTATAAACATGCCATAATTCGTTCGAAAGTGTACACAAGTCAGGCCAGGAGACCAGGATCATTGCTTGATATAGCAAATTCAGAATTTTCTCTGTTCACATCTTCTCTCCTTCAATTTTCTACTGCTCCTAGCAAAATGATGTTATAAAGTAAGTTGTCTCTTCTTACATGTTCAAGTAAGATTACGCCGAGAATTCTTACATGTCCAAGTAAGATTACACCGAGACTTCTTACATGTCCAAGTAAGATTACACCGAGACTTCTTACATGTTCAAGTAAGATTACACCTTGACTTCTTACATGTTCAAGTAAGATTACACCGAGACTTCTTACATGTCCACGTAAGATTACACCGAGACTTCTTACATGTTCAAGTAAGATTACACCAAGATTTCTTACATGTTCAAGTAAGATTACACCTTGACTTCTTACATGTTCAAGTAAGATTACACCGAGACTTCTTACATGTTCAAGTAAGATTACACCTAGACTTCTTACATGTTCAAGTAAGATTACATCGAGACTTCTTACATGTCCAAGTAAGATTACACCGAGACTTCTTACATGTTCAAGTAAGATTACACCGAGACTTCTTACATGTTCAAGTAAGATTACACCGAGACTTCTTCCATGGTCAAGTAAGATTACACCGAGACTTCTTACATGTTCAAGTAAGATTACACCGAGACTTCTTACATGTTCAAGTAAGATTACACCGAGACTTCTTACATGTTCAAGTAAGATTACACCGAGACTTCTTACATGTTCAAGTAAGATTACACCGAGACTTCTTACATGTTCAAGTAAGATTACACCGAGACTTCTTACATGTTCAAGTAAGATTACACCGAGACTTCTTCCATGTTCAAGTAAGATTACACCGAGACTTCTTCCATGTTCAAGTAAGATTACACCGAGACTTCTTACATGTTCAAGTAAGATTACACCTAGACTTCTTACATGTTCAAGTAAGATTATACCGGTGTCTTCTTCCATGGCCACGTAAGATTACACCGTTTCAACACAGACAGAATCGGTTATTAAAAACCTTCATGTTTGTTTATTTACCTGATGAATATATATGCTAATGTTCGAAACGACATAACTGAGTTTTAACAGACGTTCCCTGCATTTATACTCAAAAATCTAAATCATTAGCGTACCTTGTCTCAATGTATTATTTATAAATGTTCCCATTCAAACAATTTTATTCATGTATAAAAACTATTGTTGATGTTTATATTTGTCATAGCCCCCTAACCCCCGCCCCCACCCAACTCTCTGCCAACAATTGTCAAACACTTTCCAACGTCTTTAACTGGTGACATAATTTATTGACAGCTTCTTACTCCAAATAGTTTCAGAAACAAATTATGTTTTGGAAGTTCAACTGTTTCTCGATTTATATTTATGGCTATTGGTACATGTTGCATTTAAAGCAACAATAAAATAGATATACATACACATAAAATGTATACGGATAATGACATTTTCTTATACAGAAAAATAAAATAACTTAAAATATCAATAATTACAGCCTGCTGCGAATATTTGGTATTCGACTTGAAGTTTGCCCTTTGGTCCAAGACTTTCTAAAAATCTCTTGGAAACACTGACCAGAAACTTGAATTTCTGCCCAAATTAGACCAAATATACATTAGCCTGGCCGACCACTTGGAGTTTCATTAACTTTGGGAAATAGAGTTCCTGAAAAGAAAATCCCTGGCTACTGTCTTCACAAATATCGCTAATCGGGAATAAAATCTATTCTTATCGATTGATTGATTGCTTGCAGTAGGAGTATAGCTGGAAAGAGAGAACATTTTTGACTTATGGATGTTGTTTGTTAAGCAAATGAGTGAAACTTCCTTTATTCTATGCACTGTCTTTTCATTCGAAGGTCCTGGTCTTTTGAGTTTTTATCAGGATATGTTTGCTTATTAAACATTGTATTGGTTAGTCGTAACCGTAGTCGTAACCTTCGATAACAGTTACTATGTTGTTATGACAGGCAGACGCTATGCTTGAACTAGTTACGGGCACGGCGTGGGTGGGCGGAACAACAATGAAACCTGTCGCAAGGGCCAGAGTTGTGCCCTGATGTTGACGTCTGTGTCCGTGGCATTGGACTCGAAAGACCATCGAGTCGAATGGCTGCTGGAATAAAGGGTGGAGCACTTATGGGAATGTCCCACGTGCTGTGAGGCCAGTTTTTGAATCAAGAATCAAGAAACATTTTATTGTTACCTACTTGTCTGGTAAATATTTGAAAGCTGATATTTTTGACAATCTAAAGAGACAAAGATATATATATATATATGGACGTGTATTTCGTAGTACAAAATATGGTGACACTATCATCTTCCATTGTTTTGTTATTAAGTTTATTTGCCTAGTTGTGGTTAAGCTATTTGCCTAGTTGTGGTTAAGCTATTTGTCTAGTTGTGGTTAAGCTATTTGTCTAGTTGTGGTTAAGTTATATGCTTAGTTGTGGTTAAGCTATTTGTCTAGTTGTGGTTAAGCTATTTGCCTAGTTGTGGTTAAGCTATTTACCTAGTTGTGGTTAAGTTTTTTGTCTAGTGCCCAAGAGATGACCGATTCGAATGCAGTTTGTATCTTCATGTTTACAAAGTGTATTGTTTCGTTGATCTCTGGGGATTATCGCGTGAAGCTATGGAGTTACGTGCTATGGGCGGTATTCTAGACAGGCGGAGTGCCATTTTATTGAGAGGGAACATATGAGGAAACCAGAGTGCAAGGAAGTCAATCTTCTAACCTTAATAAGCCCTTTCTTGGAATTTTCAGTTGGTAAAAACTTGAGTGTCATGATGACGACTCCTCCAACATATTTTCTCATTGTCTTCCTTTGCCATGCTTCCCCTTGATCTTTCCCATGATTTCTAAATGTTCATGTTTTGGTCTGTTCATCGCCTCATATAAACCTTGGAAGCACTCTCTCTTGGGATGTCAACATCGATGTGGAAATTAACAATAGACTGGCAAAAGCTAGTGCTGTATGTGGCAGATTACACAACAATGTATGGGACAGAAGAGGTATAAGAACAACAATCAAACTTCAAGTATATCATGCGGCTGTTATACCAACCCTACTATACGCTTGTGAAACGTGGACAGTGTATGCTAGGCATGCAAGAAAATTAAATAATTTCCATCTTGCCTGCCTACGTAAATTACTAAACATCCATTGGTGGGACAAAGTACCAGACTACGAGGTCTTGGAAAAATCAACCTCAATAAGCATCTACACACTACTGATGAAGGCGCAAGCACGCTGGGCAGGTCATATTGTGCGCATGGAGGACTCGCGCCTGCCAAAACAAATATATTATGGAGCACTCAGGATTTCGAAAAGCTGGTGGACAGAAAAAGCGCTTCAAAGACATGCGCAAGTCATCACTGAAGCATCTTAATATTGACGTAGGCTCTTAGGAGAGCCTAGTTAAGTATAGAGCAGCATGGCGTTACAGCCTTAGAAAGGAAGCACTAGCGACGGAATAGACCAGACAAGATACTGCAAGACAGAAGCGGGCACGTAGAAAAGAAAAAAACATCTCAACGTCCTATAGACAACCTCTACAGTTGTCAATTCTGTAGAAGAACATTTTGTGCGCGCATTGAACTTGTTAGTCACTTAAAAATGCACTGTTAACTTTATTATTTTTTATTACTTATTGTTATTATTATTATGGTTGAGTTTTTGGTCATTTAATCACCGTATTCGACGATTACGACGGACGAACATCATAAACATTGGCTTTCTTCTAATTTTTGAGTTAGATTGTCTTTTTGTTCCAGCAATTCTGAGAACCTCTGAGTTAGTTTTCTTATCTGTCCGTAATATTTCTATTATTCCAAACAGCCACATCTCATTTAGACTCCCGTTCAATTTGATCATTTTTAAATACATGCTTCTCATCAGTAGCGCAGGATTGGTTCGATATATATATTCAATCATCTTTCTCAAATTCCTGCTGGATATGTCTTGTAGCAGTCCAATTGTCCACATTTCCAGCACAACGTTATCCAGAAAGTGGAGATTCGTTTTTCCGCTGTTTTATTTGCGCCAATGGCCCAATACATACACATTTCTGCTGCAATTAGATATAACACTTTGGCTGCAGTTAGATATAACACTTTGGCTGCAGCTAGATATAAATCTTTGGCTGCAGCTAGATATAACACTTTGGCTGCAGCTAGATATAACACTTTGGCTGCAGCTAGATATAAATCTTTGGCTGCAGCTAGATATAACATTTTAGCTGCAGCTAGATATAGCACTTTGGTTGCATCTAGATATTAATCTTTGGCTGCAGCTAGATGTAACACTATGGCTGCAGCTAGATTATAACACTTTGGCTGCAGCTAGATATAACACTTTGGCTGCAGCTAGATATAACACTTTGGCTGCATCTGGATATATCGCCCAATCACTGGAATTCATGTATGAAGTGATAATGTTCCGTTACATAAAATGTTTCTATTTATTAAATGTCGATGTAGTTTTTCTGATATCCTACTTGGAATGATTACCAATAAATTACAATGGCATTTTATATATATGTATATATTATAAATAGCTAACACACATTCCCACTTCAGAAAGTGTGAACTGTGAAAATGTCATTTATGTTGCCTCTCGATTTATTATTGCTTTATATTCGTCATTTGTGTATAATACTTGACGCTTTATTGAAAAGAACAGGTAATGTCAAGTACGCCAAGATGAATGGCGCAGTCAGCAATGAAGTTAGTTTGTGTAGGGGGAAGCGGTGGATCTTTCCCATGGCGACAAAATTCCTAATATCGGCGCTGTCTCCCATGTTGAGAACCGCTGCCGACTCAACGTTATGTCCAACAATACTTATTCGTTCGTACAACATACTTTGCAGGTCATAGTGTTACCATTACGTGCTCCCCGGAGACTTCGGCAACCCTATAATGTCACTGAAGTTTTCTCTAGATTGAAGATAGGTATAACTTTCGCCACACACATTTTTGATGGATGGGCAGTAATAGAATAGTTCAGCGTGAGAAACATATGACAGACCAGAGTAAACAATTGGGAAACGAAATTCGAGAAAGGCAAACACAAGCAGAATCCTACAGATTGGACAAGGACTCAACATTCTCCTGTCTGGAACCAGCCTTGACGTCATACTCGTCTCGTCTGTGGCGTAAGTTTCACGTTTCACGCACGTTATTAAGACACCAAATATTATGCATATTTTGGAGAAGTGTTTTGTTTTGCGAAGTCAGCGAAGATGTGAATTGGCAATGATAGACACACTTCTCACCTTTTTAAATTTCTTAATAATGTTAGACAAGGTCTTGAGTACTGTGTCTAGAAGACAGAAGACTCAGGTACTAGCTTGACGCAGAGTGCTCTAAGCAATTTTTAGTTCAAGATGGCGTTCTTTATTATATTATATTTAAGTGTGAGATCGCTAATGCATGTTGTATTAAAATAAATATTTGTGCACTATATCTCTATGGTAGGTTTCTAGTTTGGCTGCCAAAAGACAATAGGTAACTTCTGGGGAAACAATGTGATGGTAGTATATAGCAATGGGAAAAGAGGTACGCTCATTTAAAAACATCGTCTTGGAATGAAACGATTACTTGCAACAAATTCGATAACTATGTGCTTCAAACGGGTGTTCTATCAATCTATTAAAACTTGAACATTTAGTTGCCGGAAAGATCAAGGGAGAAGCGACAGAGGAAGACACAGAGAGAAATTTCTCGTTGGGTTTTCATTATGGCACAAAAAGTAGTCACCAACTGAACTTATTAACAACACAAGAGACAGAGAGTTGTAGAGAAGCATGATCGCCTACGCCATTAGGCATGTCACTTGATTGATTGATCTATCTATAATCTTTTCTCTGCGTTAGCTGTAAGGCGTCGCAAGATTGAATGATTATCGTTTTTCTGGCTATATCACGTTTTGTCACTTGATATACAGTAATATTGTGACTTCTCAGAATGTTGATACCTCATTCAATCCACCTTCGTCTTCATCATCCTTTATCTTTTGCTGTTTCAATTTTTGTTGGTGTATGTGTTGTATGTTCTTGCCACTGGCAAATAAGAATTCCTTTTCATTAAGTGGTCGAACCATTACGGTCTCACTTTCTCAATATAATTGACCACATAAGTTTTTCAATATAATTGACCACATATGTTTTTCAATATACGAGCGTAATTGACCACATATGTTTTTCCAAAGTTCTTATGATCTCTTCATTCCTCATATGATCCGTGCCAGTGTGATATAATAACAATTTTACCACAATTGTATTGAGCTGAAAACCGCAAAGAATGAGCGGATGCTGTACTGAGTGACACAGCGGCACAGATGACATTCATTAACAATTCTTGATCGGTATGAGATTAAGTCCGTTTTGTAGAAGGACAAGGGTTCTACAATCTCGGACGCTAGTCCATTTTGGTTATATCAGGGCCATAACATATAATGGAGGTTTCATTCCATATAATCTTGCTGCCACAAGGTTAGAATGTTAGTTTTTAACCACATTGCAATTTATAATAAAATAATGACCTAGACCCCATTGACAAAAGTCACTTTGCTCCACTGTTGCCACTCAAACAAAAATGACTGTCTGTTAGGTGGTTCCTGATGTAATGGCGATCTGCGTCAATTAATAGTTTCAAAGTGAAGTGAATCATACCAAGAGTGTAGCAAATTTTGTTTAAAAACTTTGGTAAGAAAAGTTAAAATCGGATCTGGTAGTGGTGATATTGGAATTCCTAATCTACTGTGAAGTGTGCAGAACAATACAAGTTATGTAATATGTATGATTACATTAGAACTATCCAATTTATGACATATGTCTGATTAAATTAGTTACAAGAAATAATGGTACATTTTTTATGCTTATGTTCATCATGTCTCCATTACTTTTCAATATACGCCTGGAACACATACAAGAAATGATTGAATATTATAATACGCCTCTATCAGTTGGAGATCCCACTTTCTGCAATTTTCTCTTCGACGACGATATTGACATTATGGCTGGCTCAGATCAAGAATTATAAGAGCTAACAACAAAGTTGAAAAAAGTTACTAGCAAGTATGAAATAGAAATCAACACCGAAAAGAGTAAGATTTTGATTAATAGCAGAGAAATATAACCACAAAACAATATGATGATGAATTGGCATAAACTTGAAGTGAATACTTTGAAATACCTAAGAAACTACATATGCAGCGATGGAAAATTCAAAACTGAATTAAGATTCTGTTGGAGATGGATGGTCATGGATGTTATAACACTTAATCTAGTATGTAAAAGAGACATCAGTGTTGGAGTGAAGATTATAATTTATCATTCATTAGTGCTCATTATTCCGTATGGTTGTGCAAGATGGACACTAACTGCGGATATAAAGAGATGGATATTTACGAATGTAAGTTTTACAGGAGTTTTTCGCATTTCTATTAAGAGTGCATGAGACAAACATGTGTTCGAAAGAAATCAAGTAGAGAATCGTGCAAGTTCACATGAATCCATACTTTCAATCGCTCGTGTGATGTTTCTCCTGTGATGTTTCTCCTGTGATGTTGCTCGTGTGATGTTGCTCGTGTGATGTTTCTCCTGTGATGTTGCTCCTGTGATGTTGCCCGTGTGATGTTGCTCGTGTGATGTTGCTCCTGTGATGTTGCTCGTGTAATGTTGCTTCACGAAAGAATCCTTACTTTGAATCGCTCGTGTGATGTTTCACGAAAAGGGAGTAATGAATAGTGACTTCCTGCTACAACAGTGGGAGTTTGAGAAAAAAACCAAAAATAAGAAGCTATCCTCTTTTCTTGTGTTTTATTACTATTGTTTGCCTTATAGACATCTCCATCCCTTTTGCGTTTGCTTCCATACTCCCACCTGATCTTAATTGCTGGATAATGTCCTACTAGATTTGTTTCAACAAGATGTAATCCAGAGGAGGGAAATGCACGGTTTCTCCGTTTTATTTGTGCCAATGACCGATACAATCGACTTCAGCATTGGTAATTATTAAGTTCAGCTTTGTTTACCACTTTCACAACATGGGAGACATTTGTAACAATATCGTTAGTATAGTAGACCGTCCGGTTTTGTGTTGTGGCGGAGTGGTACATGGCCCGTCTGTGACGGCCATGGTACCGAGTTCGATCCCCGCCACAGGCAAGTGTTCATACGGACCGTTCAGAAAACACTGGCAAACTGCTGAACGTATTTATATTGTCAAAAAAATCATTACAGCCAAAAAATGTTTGGTTGATATCCACGTCCTGAATATGATATGCTACCAATAGTAGACCAGCCGTACGTGAGAAATCTAAATACGAGAGAAATCTAAATACGAGAGAAATCTAAATACGAGAGAAATCTAAATTACATTAGAAATCGTTCTAGTACTTACATACTAGTCACCCAGGTCAAAGCTCACCACCGTTATGCATGCATTATCTTTTTTTGCTATTGACTGTCATAGCTTTTCAAATAGCCACAAAGAACTCCTACATCTTTGAATTCTAAAACCCGAGAATTGAGCAAGTTGCCCAAGACGTCGATGGCGCAGTGATATAACCAATTGTTTAAACTTGCTTATAGCTGCAGCAGGTCGACTCGCCCAGAATCGCAGTGTACAGAAAATCCATGGGAAAGACTTATAAAAGAATTCGTTCTGAAAAGAATATGTCACTTGATGAGTTGCGTGGTGGTTGGTCCTATGGGTAACTTGTGAGTACCTCAGACCTTACGCATATATAAATTGCATAGTTTGTACTGGATGGCAAGTTGCACACCGATTTAGGAAAGAGAGCTATCTAGAATCTACACATCTGGAGAAGTGTGTTGCGATGTTTAAGTAAATCTTCTAGAAACATATTCAGAATATAGTCGTGCGTGCATTGAAATGGAAACCGCACAGTAGACTTACACGAGTGCAGGAACTCTAAACATGTTTTTTTTAACAAACAGGAGTCAAAGATAGGATCACATCTGGGTATCATCGGCTGAGTTAAAGAAAAACAATAAAACAACTGATAATGTACATCGGTGTGATCTCCGGTGAGCCGGATTTAGAAATAAATATAGTAGTATGATTGATTTAATGTAATCGATACAACCGATTAGATTATAGTGTCATATCTTCTGTTAGTGAGTTTCTGAGTGCTTCTTTACTATATGGCTAACAGACCAGAAAAGATTGTTTTCTTTTGAGTATTCACACTCATTTATGTAGACTGTCTTTCTGCGTGCAATTTCAATATACTAGCACGGTGTAACGTATGCTTTGTCCCTTAAAACACGATCACACGGTACTGATAATTTACATCAGAGCTGCAATATACACGCCTTTTAGCATAACACATCCTTATTTTGGCATGAAAACTCAATTTGACTAGTTAATGTTGTATAACTAATTTAAATATCTCTAACTCAAGTGTAAAAAAATACAATAATAAATAATAATTATGGCATTTATTTCCGATAGGAAGTGGTAAGAGAGTACTTATGGCTGTGTGATAACGAATGCATGCCTTTGATGTCGCCACGACCGCTACATGGCAAAAGATAGTCTTCTATCAAAAGTGATGCCTCGATATTATTCATAGTTTGCTCCCTGTCAATGTTGATGCCAATTGAGGTAGTTGCTTGTACTGTGTTTGTGACCATGTTGTTGTTCAGCAAGAACCAGACGATCTTTGCCTTGGTGGGATTGATGATTGTCATGTAGTCAGTGCACCAGAGCGACAAATATTCTAGATTACTCTGGGCGCCATTATTCATGTCTCTTCTGTTTCTGCCATGCTTGTTCGGCAGGAGGTCGTCCGTATATGTTAGTATCCTGCGGTGTCCAGTCTCCTAAAGCTGCGTTATTTTGTATGTATAGACGTTAAAGAGTACAGGTGATAGTGGTGATCCGTGTGTAAATCCCGGTGCTATAGTTCTGATCTCTGATGTTCAGGATCCAAATCTCAGAACAACAGGTCTGGACATTAGCACCATTGGTTTCGATCGAATTATCCACGAGTCGTTGCTGAGTTCACTTAGCAAATATATCAGCAGGCCGAAGCTGACTCTGTTGTAAGCATTTTCTAGGTCGATCGTGGCTACCATCGTTTCCTGCTTTGCCTGAAAGCCCTCGTAGATGTCATAGGCGAGGATTGTCGCATGTGTGGTCGTGTCTTTCCCCGGTCTGTTCGCACCTAGAGTGTCAGTAAGTAAGCCTCTATTATCCAAATGGAAGGTCAGTCTTCTAGCGATTAGCCTCTCCAGCACCTTGCCGTAGACATTTTGTAAGGTGATGATACGATCATTCTTGATGTCGGAGGTGTCTTTGCCTGGCATTGCCAGGGGGAGAAGGTCGCTGTGTAGCCACTCGTCTGGTACGCGCCCTGTTTTCAGACTTGTGATGAAATCATTAACAATTGTTTTATGCCGGTCATCCGCAATATCTTTCAGGAGGCTGTAGCGTATTCCGTTGGGTCCTGGTGCACCATCTGTTGTTTTCTTTATCGTCTCTTTTACATATTCAAACGAGACCAGTTACTCATCATCGACATCGCTTGTTACCAGCGATTTTGTTAAAATGGCCACGATAGTCTTACGTTCATGAATATTGCTCTCATTTGATTGCTGGAGGTATCTGCTGAAAAAAAGCTCTGCTCATCTGTGGTTAGTATGTGCTCAGATATTTGTCTATCAATCTATCAATAAATTGCCATTCCGAATGGCTTAGGCGATCATGTTTCTTCACGACTCTGTCTCTTGTGTTGTCAATAGGCTCGGTAGCTGAACTTCTACCGTGCCACAATTCTAGTTCATCTAGCAACTTCTTTTTTGTTGTCCCTGTCTCTTCTCTCCTTGATCTTTCCAGTGGTTATTAAGTGTTCCAGCTGTGTTCTTCTTAGCACGTGCCCTAGAAACTTTGACTGTCTGCCCCTAATGTTTGATATGATTAATCTTTTTACACCAGCATCAATGAGAAAATCTGCATTAGTTTTCTTAGCTGTCCATGGTACTTTCATAATTCTTCTCAGAAACCACTCAATGTAACCTCGGTTTGGTTATGAATTATTTTTTTTAACAGTCCATTCATAAAAAGAATTGGTTCAATATAACATCCAAGCACTCGAATTCGGATCTGCATTGATAATGTTCCATTACACAAAATGGATTTCAATTTTTGTCATTCTGATTTGGTCTGTGCTGTTCGGCTCTCTATCTCACTTGAGCATCTACATTCTGATGTTAACAGGGTAACAAGATATTTCACTTTTTGCAACTTGTGTTAATTTTGTGTCATTAATCATTATGTTGCATCTTTGTGGTGTATGTCTCTTCGAGACAACCATTATTTTTGTTTTCTTCTAGTTTAAATTGAAGCCTTTGTTTTCACTTTTCTTCTGTACTTTATCCAACAGGACGTGTAGTTCACGTTCGCTTCCTACGATCAGTACTGTGCCGTAGCATATCTTAAGTGATTTATATTGTATCCTCCCAATGTTATTCCTAGCATATCTTATATATTTTGTATAATGTTTTATGTTACAGGGAGAAAAAAATCCGGTGACATTATACATCCTAGCCTGACACCCATTTCTGTCTTGAAATCTTCCTATAGTGTTGTTAACTCTCAGCGCAGTTTGTTTCCAATATAGGTAGCCGGGGGTAAGATGGCGCGTTGGGCAAAAAGGCGTTTCGGTTTTTTCCCGAATCTATGGATTTTTCCGGTAGGACACATGACTAGGTCTGGCGGGAAACATCCATTCTATGACACAACGATATTTGACAGTTCACGGATAGGTCGTTTTCCAACCATGAGGTAAATTTGTTTTTCATGGGTCTTGAACCAATCTTTCCCAACTTTTACTCCTTGCCTACTGTTATCATTACTGTCATGTTTTGTTACATGTTTAAACTGAAACATATATTGTATTGTTAAGTTATTAAGCACATTACATTGTCAAAATACTTTGTTTTTTTTTGGTGACATTTTATTAGAATTGCTAACCATATAAATTGGGGAAAGATGGCGCACAGTTAGTGGGGCAAGATAGCGCATTCAAAATGTTATGGACAAAATGCAGATGTCATGGATGCTGATCTTAGGCTGAGATAGATTGAAATATATGGTTATAATGATCAACCAACCTTACAAAGGCATTATTAGCTTTAAAACGAAACGTACGTATTATTTATTTTTAGAAAATTTGTTTTCAGAGTAAAGTTACAAAACTAGGTCTATCTATTTATTATATCTATTGTTAACACACATTTACACACTGCCTGTGTGTTAGACCTCTTTGCAGGGTTGATTGCCCTCATTTTATAATGGTTTGTATCACCTTTTTTCCTGTACCATCTTGCCCCCAAAAATTGGGCAAGATGGGTTTTTTTTACATATGTTAGAACATTTTCATTCTACTGTCTACACATAGGTGTATGTTGTCAATAACATCACAAATGTAAGATAAATGGATAAGCTATACACTGATACCAGTTTGATCTCTCATAATTACGTCTAATTGTCAGAATATGCTAAAATGTGAAAAGTGCGCCATCTTACCCCCTGCTACCCTATATTTCTTACTATTCTTTGATCTTTCCCATCAACGTTAAGATTTTCTAGCAGTTTTATAATCTCAGAATGCTTCATATTGTCAAATGCTTTGCTGTAATCTATAAAGCACAGATATATGTTCTGTTGTACTTCTATGGTCGTCTCTATTAATGTTCTTACTATTGTTTTGTGCCGTTTCATTCTACGAATCCGCATTGTTCTTCTGCTATTTCTGCTTTTATTTTTCCTCTTTTTCATCTTAAGCTGGTCTATACAAGCTAGCAAAGAACCACACAATACAAGTCTATATAAGCTAACAAATTGGTTAGATGTGTTTATCTTTGGCAAATAGCACCCCTTTTCCATACAACATTCTCTGCTGGTGAAAATATATAAACACAACACATTACACATGTTTTGAGAACCTTCCAAGTACCGTGTTCAGTCCATCTCGTACTCTCTATCCCATCTCCACGGAACCCATCCCACTCCACTCCGCATATGATAATCCACACATTTTATCAATCTAGCATTCCCCCATATCTTGTTTCAAACACCCTTATTGCTATTAAAGTTTTTCAGGACTTTATCACAGTATCGTTTTATTCTTATTTCTTGAACCTAACTCCGCCCTCCATTGTTGAATATTTCGCGTTCGGCTAGTCCCCTCCCAACTGCGCTTGAAGCATAGCTCCGCCCTGGCAGACCGCGCTATGCACGACGCTACAAGAACTTCTGTACGCTTGCAGACGCTCACGTCGCGCAGACCACCACTGCTTAGCGGAACGTATTTCTAATGAAATTGACGCACGTACAATGCAACAAGCTTTAGGTGAAAATGTCCAAGTTATGGTAGTAGGGGGATTTTTTCGCTGTTGCCAGAGGATATATTCTAAAATGTGGTAGGGCTTTCCCCAGGGGGAGGATATCACCCCTCCCCTTTTTGTGCATTCAGGCAACAATGGATGGTACAGTATTTGAATAATAAACGCTAGCTAGTTGGTGATAATAATCACCCCCACCCGGTTTTTTTCACTTTATTGATTGCCAACTGTCACACATCAGATCCACAGAAAGACTGAATGCAAATTATGACATGCCATTTATCGCTATAATTATACTTGACAAACACTGAAGCCAGCGCTCGAAGCGAAAATCTGCCAGTCGCTCGCTGGACTTCGTACCTGGCGGATCGAGGATTGGCTCGCCTTGCGGGAGATAGCATCAAATTCTGATCGGAGGGTCAGTTATGGTTCATTGTAAACTTCAAGTATAGTATCAACAACGTGTTTATAATATCGTTCCGCTATTGGAAGTGATTTTCATGGAATTTTGTGTGTGTTCAGGCAGATAATTGTACACTTTCTTACGGGATATTTATTTTGTTTGCATTCATTTGGAGCTTGTTTTCACTGTTCTAGTTGCCAAAAATGAACGAATTAATTCCCTTTGTGTATTTACCGGTTTGTTCCATTATTAACCAAACATATGGAAATCTAATTCTACTTTAAGCAATGCTGATCAGCGCTGATTCATAACTGTTGGGACTAACTGGTTCATTGTATTTATTCCAGATTTTTGGGTTTTTACCAAGTGGATTGTTGCTACGTCTTCTGAAGGTAAACTAATGCACTTGTTATTCAGTAATAGTGAATTTTGAAAAATTAATGTTTTAAATTTCTCTTTTGTGTGTGTGCATTTTGAAAATGGAACACACAGTGTTAATCAGTCCTGAATCATTCTTTATGTTAAAAACTTGCCATTGTTGACATGTGGCCCTAATCAGTGTTACACACTAGCAACGCCCATGATATCCATGAGGCTGTGACGCTGATCACAAATGATGTTACTGTGTGAAAGCGCGGCCGGCAAGTATGGATATCCAGTGTCATCAGAAATAGCCTTTCTGTTATTATTGGAGAGTTCCGTTCTGAATGTTTGTAATGACTGGCAATTTACTAAACTCACTTTCGCTGGTTAGTAATCTCCCCGAATGCGACTTTGTCCAATACTATCAACTTAAAGCAACATAGCATATGCAATTTTGCCATCCATATTAAATTGTATAATGTTGACTGTTGTCAAATATGTAGTTCTACAACATGGGTCCTGTACAATGTCTTTATCAAAATTAAATCATAGAAGCGTCAATTGTATCAAACTTACATAAGCGTACGTAATTGAGTTTATGCAATATTTTCATCAATAATGCATCTTATAAGAATAAATAATGTTCATTTTAATGAAAATATACAGGCCTATTGTTTGTATAATACATTTGAGAGACCATCATTAGATAATGCTTAGACTTTGAGTGATGGACCTGGGTTTCCATTGTGAATCAACTCTGTTGTTCATCGTGTAACCCAGTATTTTCGTCTTTCTACGACATCCACATTATTTTCATCTTTCTATGACAACCACATTATTTTCATCTTTCTATGACAACCACATTATTTTCATCTTTCTATGACAACCAGTAGTTTTTAAGACCATGTATATTAGTATCAATATTTAGGAAGTGACTCTGACAGCAATATGGCCCTTGTGCTGTTTCTCCGGAAAAGGGAATCAAAGATTAGCAACGCTGGTTACATTTCATTAAATGTGAAAGTGGTAGCCTCGTTGATACCTCGGTGATAACCTCGATAGTAAGCTTGCTTGCTATCACCGGGTTACAAGTTGCTAGGTTCGAAACCATGTCTTGACAACAGCAGAAAAAATGAAAAAAATCTGGGTTGTGATTTCTTGCTTGACACGACCACTGCTCCAGTCAACTCAGCTGTAAATGTTTACCTGACGCATGAGTTAGATGAGGTAAATACAGCAAGGAAGGGAACCTAATAGTTGATGCGGCTTAGTACATGAAGAGTTATCTTCTTTCCCGACCGCAGACATCTGCCATGGGATATACTTTTACATTCCTTGTATATTGTAGGGGGCGACCAAGGAGGTTATATTGTAGAGTTATCTGTCCCAACTTCTGTCATAGGACGTGGTACAAACATGTGTACTTCTGTCACAACGTAAACAATCGCATATCGTAAAGGAACATGTATGATACCAACGGCGATATATTTCCTCCCTCCCCACCTCTAATAATTTATAAGGTTTTGTAAGCTCGATACACTACTTTTAGAATGAACTGAGATGTTCACGGAACCAGCCATGAAAAGATAATGAACGTGTAATTTTGTGGCACTTGACGTTTAATTTATTGTAACGTCACCATGGGAATCTCCGTTGCCTCGTGGCAGGGTATTTTCTCTTGTGAGCAAGAGGTTGTGTGCTCAAATCCCGCTAGTGACGTCTTGTTTACAAGACCATGTTTTTCAGAGATCCATGGATATTATCAATTGAAGTTACGGAGTTACGTGCTCTGAGTTATATTATCGGCAGATGTCGTGTCGCCTCGTTGCGAGGGACAGAGTGCATATGAGGAAACCGATTACATTTAAGAAAACCCTCTACAACAGGAGTTCACAACTTTTTCAGACGGCCAGCACCGCCCACATGTAATCGTTAGTGCTCGTTGCAAATACATGTCCTTACGAGAGTACCGTGGTACTCACGACCAGCAAGTTGAGAACGCACGCTCCTCCATTTGCTAGTATATGCGCTAGCTTTATATTACTGCTCTAGTGGAGGAGGGGGGGGGGGTTGCACTAAGTTTGCTCTTGACCTCATCTCAACACTCCTCCCCTCCGCTACAGTGGAGAGGGGGGAGTTTCCACTAAATTTGCTCTTGGTCTCACGTCAACCCCCCTCCCCGTAAAATATATGTACGACATTGGCGTTAGGTAAATGTGGTACAGGGGAACAAATAGTACAGAAGCTGTCCATACATTACGCCAACATTTAGACAGGAGGGGATCTGATGCGTTTGACAGTTATTAGCGAGGGGGAGGGGCTGGCAAAAGTTAATATAAAAAATAATGTATAATATATCAGTTAAACTGTTGGAACTTGAATTTGATATAATTTTAATACTGTTAACACTAACAATTTTTTGTGGGGGGGGGGGGGGTGATGTTTTGAAACATTCTTAAGCAGGGAAGGAGATGGGATTTCTGAATTCTTGACCCCACCGAAGACGGATGTATCGGACCACTGGCGGAAATAAAACGGCGAAACAACGCATTTCCATTCTCTGGACTACATCCTGCTGGAAATCTAGAATGCATCATGGTCCTGCTACAAGAGAGATCCAGCAGGAGTTTGAGAATGAACGCTGAAGAAGAAGGAGAAGAATTCTTGACAGCTGTTGACAAAATGAAAGGACTGATAATATGACGGGAAAAAAATGTGTTGACGTAACATCATAACAGCCTCACTGCTCAACGACATTGACCTTGTGTCCAGCACGGCGGTTAAGTACCCTTCGTTTTAGTTATCCACCGCTGATTTGATTTAGGTAACCAAGCAAGCTATTAATTTTCAAACATAGGAAGCTATGGGGAAATCTAAGTGTGTATTGTTAAAACCTAATGTGTAAACTGATAGATACGATAAAAATGTTTAGAATTTTGCAAACAAATAGTAGAGGCGATGCTTAAAGTAATTTCAATTGTTAGAGCTACCAGTATTATTGAGAGTAAAAATAAAGAAATATTAATATGCACACCAGCGCTCATTTCTATAACATAACTATAGAAACAATGGAAAGAGAGATGGTGTGAGAGAGAGAGAGAGAGATAGAAATACTGAGATATAGAGTAATGTTAAACTGCCCGAAGTTTAATAATGAAATAGAGATAATGACAACACACAAATATATAACAATTCTAGGATGAAGCTGTTACTAATTTGATTTTATCTCGAGTATATATATATAAAATATAGCCTAAGTAGGTATATGCCTAGGTTTACCAATATACCAGGTTCAAATTCAGCAGCAGGCAGATGTGCATTTGGACAATTTAGAGCAGAATGGCAACATACTGAACATAATATACTGCCACGATATTCACTACAGTCAAAAACGTGCTGACTTGATCCTACATCTGAAATAAGATATACTACTATATTAAATATGTATTCAAGCCGGTGTGTTGCCAGGAACTGAAAGGGAAACACAGAATGACAACACAGTGTAACTTTCATACATGTCGCAAGGGGCGACTAAGTTCCTTTTTAGGTGATGGTGGATGTCCCATCCTAAGTAGTGTCAATCTGGCCCTAAGCCATGCTGAATTTGGATGTGTGAGATTTACATATTTCTTTACATCGCAACTTTAAACGGTAGGCTATGCTTTAATAAGGTCCCTTTTACTCAAATGGGCTCTTTTTGTTTATATAGAAGGCGTGGCCAATTAGCAATATAACTCTTGAGGGTTCATTGGAAAATAACTTTCTAAAGTTGCTTATTTGACTTTTCCCTTAATATTCATTGGTTGTCAACACAAAATAGACACACAGTAAAATCGCGGGAAAAAATCAAACCAGGTTATTTAAGAAGTTTCTTTCCAATCAGCCAATAATCTTATATTGATGATTAGTCATGTAGAAAGCAAGTTCGATTATGTACACACCCATTCATAGTATGCAAGCATTTGGAAGTATTTATGCTGGTCTAAGTTTGACTGCTTGGTCATTTTATGAATACGGTTGGTTGCTGATCCATCGGTCCATGGGCTCGTGCCCTTAGACCCAAATAACTGCATGAAATAATATATTTTAATTAAGACTGGACAGGTTTACGTTTCGGCTCACTCAAACAAAGAACTGATAACAGAGAGGCATGGCCAAATGTTTGTGTAGATGTTTCCATAGTGACACCCCTACCACCCTGAAGGGCTATGGCTTTGATAATGATGATATTTTCATTTCGCCGCTGCGTTTATTTCTTATCATTGAAAGCATGCATATGGTGCGTAGCGCTGGTGTGTTTCCAGTGTTCTTAAACCATGCACATGGTACGTAGCGCTGGTGTGTTTCCAATGCTCTTAACCATGCACATGGTGCGTAGCGCTGGTGTGTTTCCAATGTACTTAACCATGCACATGGTGCGTAGTGCTTGTGTGTTTCCAATGTTCTTAACCATGCACATACATGGTTCGTAGTGCGTGTTTCCAATGTTCTAGTACTATGGAATTTTAAATGGGTTGTCTTTTTTTGGTGGTTTAATTTTACTACATTATTTACTACATTATTTACTACATTAACACTGTTCTCTTCTTCATTTCTTCTTTGTGACTTTTCTTGCTTACAATTGTTCTCATAAATAAATCAATTCGCACTTGGTTTATAATCCAACCATTCCACATAGTGAGATTATCAGGCTTTCAGAACATCAGAGCAGGTTATTATCTTCCGCCTCAGAACAGGACACAACAGATTAAACAGCCACTTAAATAGACTAAGATTGGTCTCATCACCACTGTGCCCTTGTGGGCAGGCAGAACAGACCGCTGTACATATCTTGGAAGACTGCAATACACTAAACCAGTTAAGTTAAGAACACTGGCCCACAGAGATGTATATCCACAGAAAGATGTATGGGAGCACTGAGGAGCTTTCAAATACAGGAGCATTTATTAAGAAAACAGGACTTGCTGTGTAGACATGTCAAACTGCGAACGAGAAGAAGAAGAAGAACGAGGAGAACATTTTACGCCAAAAAAAGAAAGAAAAGAAAGTGTATTCTAGGAAGTGTGGTTTACTTTTCTCAGCAAATTCCAAAGTATAACATCGATCTATTGTCAAGGTCATGCAGAAGTCAGAGCAACCATGATGCATTGGTAGACAATGCTATTATGAATGTGTCAGTGATAAGAAAAGACAATTTTATTAATTGTGACACTTAAAAGTGCACTACAATATAATGAAGAGGTGGCTGAGGAACTAAATTGTAATGAAGAGGTGGCTGAGGAACTAAAATGTATTGAAGAGTGGCTGAGGAACTAAATTGTAATGAAGAGGTGGCTGAGGAACTAAATTGTAATGGAGAGTGGCTGAGGAACTAAAATGTAATGAAGAGGTGGCTGAGGAACTAAAATGTAATGAAGAGTGGCTGAGGAACTAAAATGTAATGAAGAGTGGCTGAGGAACTAAAATGTAATGCAGAGGTGGCTGAGGAACTAAATTGTAATGGAGAGGTGGCTGAGGAACTAAAATGTAATGAAGAGGTGGCTGAGGAACTAAAATGTAATGAAGAGTGGCTGAGGAACTAAAATGTAATGAAGAGTGGCTGAGGAACTAAAATGTATTGAAGAGTGGCTGAGGAACTAAAATGTAATGAAGAGGTGGCTGAGGAACTAAAATGTAATGAAGAGGTGGCGGAGGAACTAAAATGTAATGAAAAGGTGGCTGAGGAACTAAAATGTAATGAAGAGTGGCTGAAGAAATAAAATGTAATGAAGAGTGGCTGAAGAAATAGAATGTAATGAAGAGTGGCTGAAGAACTAAAATGTAATGAAGAGGTGGCTGAGGAACTAAATTGTAATGGAGAGGTGGCTGAGGAACTAAAATGTAATGAAGAGGTGGCTGAGGAACTAAAATGTAATGAAGAGTGGCTGAGGAACTAAAATGTAATGAAGAGTGGCTGAGGAACTAAAATGTAATGAAGAGTGGCTGAGGAACTAAATTGTAATGAAGAGGTGGCTGAAAGATACAATGTTCATGTTCATAGAATAATATAAATTTCAGCAATCATGGGAGATGGACGAAAGTGCATTCATTCTGAAAATATCCGGGGGGAAATAGACAACCAACAACTGTACTGGTACACTGAGCTGGTACACGGCGCTGGTACACTGAGCTGGTACACTGAGCTGGTACACTGAGCTGGTACACTGAGCTGGTACACTGAGCTGGTACACTGAGCTTATACATCAAAAGATGACGGATAGATTGGCGATCTGAGCATTTAAGGGAAATGTCCCCTGTGCAGTCGTGGTGGTTCCTAATCAAAAATTATATTCATCACCACCTCGTATCTTCTTGTTTTTTCTTTAGCAATCCAGTAGCTCATGAACCTTTGTTCTAGAGCACAATATCATATAGTGATATCTGCATGTGTTTCTTCTTGTTCTTATAGCACAATATCATATAGCGATATCTGCATGTGTTTCTTCTTTTTCGTGTTAAGAGATCAATAGCTCCTGCAGATTTGTTATATTACCAAATACCAAGAAAGTGATATCTTTATGTGTTTTGCCAGCTTAGCTTTGTTGCCTGTAGTGTGCTACATTTGTTTGGTCTTAAAGAAAGAAGAATATTCATATCATGCATAAATCTGCATTTGAAGATGTCTTTATCAACAGTTTCATGATGCGGTTTACAGACCTATAATACTGTAGTTTGTTACAGACCTATCACACTGTAGTCTGTTGTTACAGACATAGAATACTGTAGTCTGTTGTTACAGACCTAGCACACTGTAGTCTGTTGTTACAGACCTAGCACACTGTAGTCTGTTGTTACAGACCTAGCATACTGTAGTCTGTTGTTACAGACCTAGCACACTGTAGTATGTTGTTACAGACCTTGAATAATGTAGTCTGTTGTTACAAACTTAGAATACTGTAGTATGTTGTTACAGACTTAGCATACTGTAGTCTTTTGTAAGAAATCTAACATAGTCTGTTGTTACAGACCTAGCATACTGTAGTCTGTTGTTACAGACCTAGCATACTGTAGTATGTTGTTACAGACCTAGCACACTGTAGTATATTGTTACAGACCTTGAATAATGTAGTCTGTTGTTACAAACTTAGAATACTGTAGTATGTTGTTACAGACCTAGCATACTGTAGTCTTTTGTAAGAAATCTAACATAGTCTGTTGTTACAGACCTAGAATACTTTATCATGCTGTTACAGACCTAGAATAATGTATTCTGTTGATACAGACCTAGTATACTGTAGTCTTTTGTAAGAAACCTAACATAGTCTGTTGTTACAGACCTAGCATACTGTAGTCTTTTGTAAGAAAACTAACAGTCTGTTGTTACAGACCTAGTATACTGTAGTCTTTTATAAGAAACCTAACATAGTCTGTTGTTACAGACCTAGCATACTGTAGTCTTTTGTAAGAAACCTAACATAGTCTGTTGTTACAGACCTAGCATACTGTAGTCTTTTGTAAGAAACCTAACATAGTCTGTTGTTACAGACCTAAAATACTCTAGTTTGTTGTTGTTAAATTCTATTTATTAAGAGGTAAGTTTTGGAGAAACATTCTTTGCAATGAAGAAGCATCAATGCATACGCGATTTAGAATGCTAGGATATTATATTGAGCCAATCCTTCTTTATGGAAGCTAACCATGACAGTAAACAAAAGAGCCCAAGATAATGTGAAGGCAACTGAGATGTGTTCAAGAAATAGATGAAAATTCCATGGACAGCCATGAAAAACTAATGTTGAAGTTCTCAGTGATGCTGGATTAAAACCACACATTATAACGAAAATTAGTAACATGCAATTAAAGATATTGCATGTGATGAGAAAAGTAAAACTTGAACATTTAGTAACCACGGGAAAGATGAAGCGGAGAAGAGACAAGGGAAGACAAAGAGATACATTTCTGGATGGATTTCCACTGTGGCACAAAAGACGTCACAAACTGAGCGTATTTGTAATGTAATAGACAGAGAGTTGTGCAGAGGCATGATCGCCTGCGTCATTCGGAATGGCACTTGATTGATTAACTGAAGTGTAGGAGTTGAAACCAGAGGAATGTGTTATGTTCCCATCTAGAAAAATTGTTAATTGCTATCATTTGAATTTGGTATGTGCGAATGTCTGAACACCTCTCACAATTTTTCTTCAGAACTGATTCTGTTGAATATATCGATCGGATACGATAACAAAAATGATAAAGTATTATAGTCACGTGGTAATATAACCAATAAATGGTAAAAATGATGTCAATGAGAAATAACAGAAACAAAGGAACGATGACTATTTCAACGTTACGATTCAATAGGGACCTTTATGAAGAAATATTATCCATTGGATGCTCTCCGTTTTTATTTTCTTTATTGTACAATAAAATTATCTTTATAATATCATGCTCCTTTATTCTATACGTAACATTTCTTTATACCATTTCGTGCCTTTATTATATGGGCAAAGTTTCGTTACAATATCACTTAACTGTACTCTACATGTAAAATATCTTTATAACATCCGTGCACTTTTATTATACAAAGTTAACTTAAGTATCTTTTATGTTTTTTCTTTAATTCCACAGGTAAAACATCTTTATTATATTTTTGGCTCAAATCTATAACGTATATATATATATATATATATATATATATATATATCCTGATCGTCATAATGACAACATGCTTTGAACGGCCTGTGTGTACTACATCCGGCACTATATCCTTCTCATGATATGTTATGACACCTGTGGCTATTCCATCTAGTACAAGTGAGCTATGCCTAGCGCAGTGACCGCTATGGCTGTATCGGGTTACAAAACTCCGTGTTACCGCAGCCATAAAGTTCAACAGTGATAATGTACGAACTGTTAATCATGTGGCAAGAGGAGACTGATTAGTGATTGTAGTTATGTTACTTAACGTAAACCCTTTAGAAAATGAAAATAAAAAGCAGAAAAATACCTGTTGGAATTCTGTCTTTTTTCAACGCTCAATCTCAAACTCAGCCTTGCTGTTAGGATGTAGTTCGAAGAATAGAATGCCTTTTTGTATGGGTTTACAGATATGCATTTCTGCTCAAACACATCCAACTTCTAGGTCATCTTAACCTACAGAATTAGACAGTCTGTTCCACCCCCAAACATGATTGGTCGCCTCGTATGACATGTGTAACTGTGTTGCTATTCAACTGCTAACAACATACATTCATGTAGTCTATAAACTTCAACAATTGAAATCTCTTGGAATATAATGTGGACACAATCTAGACATTTTAAGTATCACAAATCTCTTGGAATATAATGTGGACACAATCTAGACATTTAAATATTACAAATCTCTTTGAATATAATGTGGACACAATCTAGGCATTTTAAACATCACAAATCTCTTGGAATATAATGTGGACACAATCTAGGCATTTAAACATTACAAATCTCTTTGAATATAATGTGGACACAATCTAGACATTTAAACATTACAAATCTCTTTGAATATAATGTGGACACAATCTAGGCATTTTAAACATCACAAATCTCTTTGAATATAATGTGGACACAATCTAGACATTTAAACATTACAAATCTCTTTGAATATAATGTGGACACAATCTAGGCATTTTAAACATCACAAATCTCTTGGAATATAATGTGGACACAATCTAGGCATTTAAACATTACAAATCTCTTTGAATATAATGTGGACACAATCTAGGCATTTAAACATTACAAATCTCTTTGAATATAATGTGGACACAATCTAGGCATTTAAACATTACAAATCTCTTTGAATATAATGTGGACACAATCTAGGCATTTAAACATTACAAATCTCTTGGAATATAATGTGGACACAATCTAGGCATTTAAACATTACAAATCTCTTTGAATATAATGTGGAAACAATCTGGACATTTTAAACAACACAAATCATGTTATGTTGACGTGTTGTATTTTCTTTCTGCAACAATTGTTTGACCGGCTCTAAAACAAACATTGATGGCGCATTCTTACAATTATTCTATGGTACACACGTTATTTTTGGACCATTCAAATTGACACACATATTGAGGGATTAAAGTTGTCAAAATGATTTATACACATTTTCTACCAATTTGATCACGAAAGATTAATTGTTCTGACGTGCTAAGATAAACGAGGACGCGAACGAGATAAGAAAATACAATTTAGTAACCGTCCTCCGTCCATTCTGAATTTTAGCGTCATGTCATTTCCAGAGCAACAGTTATTTGTTTGTTTCTTTGTACCTACCCCAGGAATTGCGAGCAAAATATCTCTTGTATTCTTTACTTTAATACTTAAATATATAGAAGTCCAAAAAAGTATATATATTTGCTTCATAGACTACAGCAAGGCCTTTGACAGAGTCCAACATGAAAAATTAATAAAATGTCTTCAAGAAATAGGCATAGATGAAAAAGATATAAGACTGATTAGAAATATATACTGGGAACAGACTGCATCAATAAGATATGAAAACAGCTACTCGCCATACGTAGAAATAAGAAGAGGGGTAAGACAAGGATGCATTTTATCACCAAGCATATTTTAATACCTACACAGAGAATATCTTTAAAAATATAGAAGAAATGCCAGGACTCAAGATCAATGGAAAAATAATAAACAACCTTAGATATGCAGATGACACTACTTCTTTTCAATCAATCAATCAATCAACCTTCAGGGTCGTTGGGGTACCACATTGGATGCTTCAGCACACAGAGTCCTCCAGCGAATTCTATCCTCAGCGATGCGGTTGAGTGTGGAAATATCTAGCCCTGTGCATTCCTTGATGTTGTCTGTCCATGTCTTTATTTGTCCTCCTCTGCTTCTTCCACCCTCGACAGTTCCCTGCAGTATTGTTTTTGACAAGGAATCGTGCCTGCAAACATGTCCGAACCATGCTAGTTTTCGTCGTTTCACTATAGAGAGCAATGGCTCCTGAACACTTGCACACATCTCTACTTTATTTCTTACGTACACATCTGTCTTATGTTCCCTATAGGAAATTCGTAGAATTCTTCTGTAGCATTTATACTCGAAAGCCTGTAATCTTCTCTCCATGTCCGCAGTGAGTGTCCAACTCTCACAACCATACAACACTAAAGAAAGCACCAGCGACCTATACAGTTTGATTTTCACTCCAACACTGATGTTGCTTTTCCAAATCACAGTTAGCCTTGACAAGGACGCTAAAGCCATCTCCAGCCTTATTATTAGTTCTGCTTTACATTTACCATCGCTGCATATACTGGATCCGAGGTATTTGAAGGTATTCACCTCTTCAAGCTTGTGTCCATTCATCATGATATTAGTCTGGTTTTCAGTGTCTCTGCTGTTTACCAAGATTTTGCTCTTATCTGAATTGATTTCCATTCCGTACTTGATTGTAACTTTTTCTAACTTTTCTAACACCTACTACTTCTTTTAGTAGAAGGTGAATATGAACTACAAAGACTAATAGATCAAGTCAATAAATCAAGTAATGAATATGGACTGGATATAAATATGCAAAAAACAAAAACCATGATAATCAGCAAGGACACAGAAGAACAAGAGCTAAACATAAACATACAAGGAGAGAAACTACAAGTAAAACATTAGCAATGTCTTGGACACATAGTCACAAATGATGGCAGATGTGAAACAGAAATTAAAAGAAGAATACGAATGGTCAAAAGTACCTTCAATGACATGAGAAAAATAGTAACATCTAAACAAATCACAAAGTTAAGAATGAGAATTATAAAATGCTACATCTATTCTATATTAATGTATGGATCAAAAACATGGACACGAAATAAACAATTAGAAGACATAATTTATGGTTTTGATATTTGGGCATATAGGAGAATAGGGTGAACATAATGGAAAGACAAGAAAATAAATAAAGAGGCGCTAAAACACTTAATATGAAGAAAGAATTACTAAGAGAAATAAAGATCAGACAAATAAAATATTTTGGACACATTAAAAGACATGACTCCATATTGAAGACCTTACTTGAGGGTAAAGTCAAAGGGAAGAGAGCAAGAGGTAAACAGAGATACAAGTGGGAGAGTGGGAGAGTAACATCACAAGATGGATAGGTTACAGTCTAACAGAGTGCACCACCAAAATAAGAGACATGGGAATGTTAGAGATCTGTTGCAGCCAATCGTCGTTGCGGAGACGGCACTTGATGATGATGATTCCTTTCTGTCAGTTAGATGTTGCCTTAAGAGTGAACGCAGGGCAAGTGATTCATGTGTCTATATACACACATACCTATATACACAAGATATGAAATAAATGGTGGGCATAAGGGTTAAAGACCACTCCGCGAAGAATCTTAGAATCAATGAAGAAAGTAGCTTATGACATTTTGTTGCGCACTAAGAAACGAGTACAAAAGAGTTCAACTCTCCGCCTGCTTTGTTTTAAAACCGACCCTATGGAATCATCATCAAATTCATAAATCTGCAAGGTCGTAGGGGTACCACGTTGGAAACATCAACACAAAAATTCCGCCATGCCTATCTGTTCTCAGTTCATTAAGTGCAAAGAATCTTAATCCCGCCCAGTCTTTAATATTACCAATACATACTTTCTTTTCACCCTCACTTATTCTTCCACCCTCAACCGTTTCCTGTAAGATTGTTTTTGGAAAGGTACTCATTCCTCATTATGTGGCCGAACCACACAAGTTTGCAACGTTTCACCACTGCCAGGGGATGGTCTTGTTGACCTGCAAGAATATTTGTTTCTCAAGTTTTTTTTATTTGTATGTTATGTTCTCTAAAATGGGTGCGCGATATTTGTCTGTTAAATTTACTTTCAAATCTTGTATTCTCCAATTCTGCTGTAATTGTACAACTTTCACATCCGTACAAAATAATACGCAATATTATAGATCCATATAGTTTTATCTTCACTATATACTGTACTTATTCAGCTCTATCATATTTTCTGCTTTATTTAATCTGGACATTGCAGCCGAGGTTATTTCAAAGCTGATCCTTATTTCTTTGTTAGTGCTCCCATCGCTGCTCATATAAGATCCTAAGTATTTAGCCCTATATTACGCGGTGTATTTTTTTATTTTGTTTTTTTGTTACAAAAAAACCAAGTCGACGGTTCTTTCCCTTTAAAGTCTTGTGTTTTTTCGATGGATCCTAAAAAAATTCAAAATGATACATCTATTATATTCTGCATGCATTTAAATTGGTAAAAGTTTTTTTTTTTAAATGTGTTGTGTATTTTTATAAGGTATCTTTTTCTTATTTACTTTCAATTTAGTTAGTTTTCTAAAATGAAATATTCATTATTAACACTACTTTAGTTTATTTATTTTTGTAATTTATTTTTTTTGTAAAAATTATATACACATTTCCCTCATAAAATCACATTATAGGAAAAAGGGTACGACGTGGATAGAAACATTACTTTCCATTTATTTGAAAAAAGAGATTACACATACCTGAAACTAATACAACTTGAAATATTCAGTAATCATATTTCTATCATGGAAGACATCACATGGTTTAATAGAGGGATAAAGGTGTATCGTTTTGTAGTTTCTGTCCATTCGCACATATGTTACAGGATGTGGTGTTGTCATCTCGTTGGTCATTATTTGGCTTTTTTCGATGTTTATTTCCATAGCATACAATTTCTCACTTTCAACAATAAGATCAATGTTATCTGCAAAACGCTAGTTGTACATAGGGCGACCACCAATTGGCAATTGTTGTTTGATGGTTGTGTAATGTCTCTTGCAAGACATGTTCCAATAATATATTGAATAGCATTGGTGATGATATGCATCCTTGTCTAACCCCTTTAGTTGCTTTGAGAAAACTCTCCAGTATCACCATTACCTAGCTCAGTAATAGTTGTTACTTGGTATGTTGCTTCAATGATTTCTATTACATTTATATTAAAATTAAAATTTCTCATAATGTTCCAAAAACCTTCTTGCCATTAGATAGTCTCCTAGAAGCATACAAAGCATTGTATTATATGCACAAATTAATATTCTGTCGCATTTGATACATCACAAAAAATAAAAAAAATAAAAAAGCACATCCAAATATCCATGAAACTACAGAGAATAATGGGAACCACATAATATCATCCAAGCGACTGACGGGCATTGCTCCTGAAGGGTATATATATATATATATATATATATATATATATATATATATATATATATATATATATATATATATATATATATATATATATATATATCAGAACAACATGGATTTCCCATAGCACACTATATGGTTGCTTGCAGAGCTGTATAAAAATAAAATCAAGAAGTCGAAGGAGTAAGACAAGGGTGTACGCTAAATATATGAAGAGAACATAATGAGAAATGTGAAACGCGAAACAATGCAACAAGAATTTAGACACATAAACATCGAATGTCTACAGATTCCAGAAATGAGATACACAGACGAGGCAATACTATTAACATCAAATGAGAAAGACTTAACTGAGATTAATAAAATCAATAAAAAGCTTTCGCGAGCAACAAAACCTGTTTCTATATATAAAAAAAAAAAGACAACATAATAACAACCGACAAAGTGAAAAGAAGACCTACACAAATTAATATTCTAGATTAATAGTCTTGACTCTGACATTCACATCACGACATATATTCACCTTCACTGATATTTGTAAGACAGTCACACATTCAGACTGTGTGAACGGACCAACTGGCCAAGGAAGGCTCATCCAAGCAGCCAATAAAATAAAGTAACACCGTACCCTTTAACAAGAAATGTACTGATAAATAACTCAAAGATTAGTAAAACCATCGGATGCAACTGTCCGTGTCATAGATTCTGAAATCAATGGATAATGGATTAAGTGTTAAGAATGACAGAAAATTATCTTCCTCTATTTTACCTGACGACTATAACAATAATTGTGATGAAGTATAACATTCTTTTCAGCATTCCATAGTTACAGGACCGATCACGACTCACCAGTCGACACAAGACCGGTTGTCTTTCCACTTCTTAGATTTGTTCTCTTGTCCATTACGTAATCCTCTGTCTGCCATCTATCAGTTTTCGGCCCACTAAAGTCTACTCCAACTGTCGTCGATATTGACCACTGGACTTTGGACGTCCATAAAGGTATATAAAACTCATAAGCGTGTAGAAGGTTGGGTAGGGGTGGAGAAGTTTACATACAGGTTTAAGAATAATCAGAACACATTATTTAGTACAAGGAAAAAAACCAAAACATGGGTTTACATCACACACACACACCCACCTCCCGTAATTGTTTTTCCACAAATTGTAACCAAAATCTAATGACTATGAAAGAATAAATCTCATGACTATGAAAGAATAAATCTCATGACTATGAAAGAATAAATCTCATAACTATGAAAGAATAAATCTCATAACTATGACAGAATAAATATCATGACTATGAAAGAATTGCCTTTGAAAAGGAAGATATGAGTTTAATTTTTTTTTCATTATATACATCCCTCATACCTTACTGAAAATGTATGTACGGCCCTGAAAACTTACCATCAGCGGCAGGTGCCCTGTCAATTGGCGTAGGCGATCATGGATATCTCAACTGTCTATTCCTAGTGTCTTGTTTCAGAATCGTGGTCAACGTTATGCGTGCTACGAGTACCTAATATTTTCTCCACGTTGTTGCCATTGATCTCTCTTACCTCGAATCTTACCTGTTATATTCTCCAAACCACACTGTCTCATAAACTGTATTTTATATAACAATAGTCAATGAATCTTCAAAATACTTTCGAATATTGGTCTTCACGACGTTGTGGTTAATATGTCTACCTTGTGAACAAGAGGTCGCGAGTTAGAATTTGGCTGGTGATGTCTTATTTATAAAGTGCATTTTTCTAGGAGATACATGAAGATTATTTGTCGAAGCTAAGTAGTTAGGTGCTGTGAATGATACTCTAGGCATGTGGCGCGCTGTTTCATCGAGAGGGACAAAGTGCGTTTAGTGAAACCCGAGTATAATGAAGTCAGTCCTCTATACTTTTTTCAAATTTTGTCCTTTATAAATGATTTTCTTAATGATTTGGACATGTTGATTTTAAATATGCTAATATAATCGACTAAATGGTTCTTTAATTGTCACAGGGGAATAATGCATGTCTCTGTAAATGTCATGGGGGAATAGTGCATATCTCTGTAAATGTCATGGGGGAATAGTGCATGCCTCTTTACTTGTAATGTGGGAATAATTAATATTTATTTAATTGTCATAGAGAAATAATTCATGTCTCTTTAATTGTCGGTGGAATAATGTATAGCTCATTATTTGTTTTAGTGGAGTAATGCATGTTGTATTAATTGTTATGGGTAAACAATGCATTTCTTGTCATGAGTGAACAATTCATTTCTTGTCATGAGTGAACAATGCATTTCTTGTCACGAGTGAACAATGCATTTCCTGTCATTAGTGAACAATGCATTTCTTGTCATGAGTGAACAATGCATTTCCTGTCATTAGTGAACAATGCATTTCCTGTCATTAGTGAACAATTCATTTCTTGTCATGAGTGAACAATGCATTTCTTGTCATGAGTGAACAATGCACCATTTTAATTGTTATTGGTGAATAGTTATTTCTTGTACGTACAATATGATATCATACCCCTAACCAGGATGTAACGACCAACCCAGTATTGTTGGTTGTAGTTATTTTCTAGTCAGTGTCATGTTATCTAGCCTACTGTCATTGTGTCTTTTTAACGGCTTGAGTGCACAATTGCCTTTGGAAAGAATTGTACCTGGTATGTTGGCTGTTACAGACATGCATTATACCTCCTTGTAACGAAACCGGACTCTTTTCTCATGCATTCTAAACAGTGCACTTATATATAAGTTTAATTGCAAATTCTAAAGTTGTATAAGAAAACAAAGAAGTATTGATGTTTCATACATATTTATATAATTATTTTGTGTACATTTGCCATGGCAATAAGTATTCAACGTGTCTTCGCTTTTTTTTCTTGTATTCGAGTAATAAAGCATTTGTATGTCACTGTCCCACAATAATCTGAAAAAAATAAAAGCTTGAATTGTCCTGTTATCTTGTCTCCAACAGCAGCAATTGTGAAGCAGCAATTGTGAAGCAGCAAAGTCTTGGTAAAATATCTGCTCAACATTGCTCATAATTTTGGTAAATAAACTCAAGATCTGCATGTTTGAACCTTCATAGAGCCAAGACATTTGTACCTCAAATTGATTTTCATTGAGTTCTCAGTAGTTATATGTCATGTTCTAAATAAATGACTACATTGAAACTCCGCTAAAGATAGATGTGTCGGGCTATTGGCACAAATGAAACGGCAACACAACGTATTTCCATTCTCTGGATTACATTCTGTTGGAAAACTGGTAGGACCAATGTCCTCCTACAGAAGATATCCAGCGGGAGTTTCAGAAGAAGAAACACGTGAAGACTTTTCCTATGTCATGCAACCAGTGCCTGATTTACCTATAAGCTAAACAAGCTATAGCTTAGGACCCCCACTTTCTTGGGAGCCCCCAAATTGTTTTAAAATTGCACTATCTATATATTCTTAATCGTTAAAGGGCCCCAATCTCAAATAGCTTATGCCCCATATCTCAAATAGCGTAGGACCCTATCAAGTCTAAATCCGGCCCTGCATGCAACACACAAAGTCAATCTTAATATTAAGTAGCATTACCAGTTTAGTGACAAATACTCTCTATTTATATTTGCCTTTCTTCATCTCTCTAAGTGTGTGAATGAAGAACTAAAAAGTCTCTCGTGTTTTTTTTTTCCAGGGAAAATCCTTCTAACATTCATATTGATAGTTACATGTTTTGTTACTAAATTTGGTTGTGTGTTCATACATTGCAAACACATTCTTCGCGTGATGTAAATTCTTCGTGTGATGTAAATTCTTTGTGTGATGTAAATTTTTCGTGTGATGTTAATGGTTCTGGAGACCACAGATTTTCACACCTTACTCAGGTGAATGAAAGAAATTTTGATTTTGGTGGTTCATAACCATATGCTACAAGATATGTCAGAGGAAATAACCATTTGTTACAAGACATATTTCAAAGGAAATAACCATTTCTTACATGACATATTTTAGAGGTAATAACCATTTTTTTACACGACATTTCAGAGGAAATAACCATGTGCACAAGATAATTTTCAGAGGAAATAACCGTGTGCTACAAAACATATTTCAGAGGAAATAAATGTGCTACAAGACATTTCAGAGCAAATAACAATGTGCTACAATCCATATTTCAGAATAAATATTTGAATATTTTCCAACTTTAATTTTATTCATTGACAAGCTTTTCCAATTTGAAATTACTACATAAAATATAACAAAAATTATAATATCATCAATGAGCTTTCTAAATTACAGGGACTGCAAAAATACGCATCGAGACTTTTATAATTCAACCGGTGTTTTAAAGTTTGTTTCTCGTGCACTATAACGTTCTTGGGACTCTGCCGTGACCCTTGGCAATATAAGGATCTACTGTCTAATAGGAACTTTCGTCTTCTTGATGACTCATGTGGCTATATATCGAGCCAAATTCTTTTCAACTTATGCGAAACATGGAAGGTAAACAAAAATATCAAAGTGAACTTAAATGTCGTGGACATGTAAGAAAATTAATACGCGAGTCATCAGACGGAATAAAATAAAGCGACGAAATATAGTAAATTTTAGAGGCATAGTATCCAGATATATAGAGCATGTGCTAAGTAGAACAAGACTTAAACATGTGGCAATCAGTAGAAGGATCAAGGAGAGACGCTCAACGGAAGATAAAGGAGAGACGCTCAACGGAAGATAAAGAGAGCAAGTGATGGATGGAGTATATCATATGGCATGGGAAAGTGACAATAACAGCTTGTTAACAACACAAGACACAGAAAGTTGATCAGAAGCACGATCACCTACGCCACTTGGCATGGTACTTGACCAATTGCAATAGCCCGTGGGTTGTGTCTTGCACACAGATAGAAAATGCAACAGAACGATACATTAAAGAAACAATTGGAACACTAAAAAGAAGTCACCAACTTAAATAGAATAAAACAAAATTAATTTTTTTTAAACTCGTTGGATCTCTTTTTAAAAAAAGGTCACCAAATAAATAGTTAAATAATGTACATTTTAAACACTACAACATAACAGGTTCATTTCAGATAAATGAAGAATACTGGAACAATGACAACATGGTTACTGAGACCTGGATTCAGTATTCGTGTAAATTAACTAGTAAATGTATTTCAATCCTGTCACAATACTTTAACTCCCCGAAAGGACCCTGTGTTTGTGACATAACCTTCCAGGGAGAAGAATAATTTGCATTGATAGACATCTCAAGGGGAAGTGCATGAAGGCACGAAATCTATTTATCAGTAATCTAATTTCCTTGCAAGTTCCATTTTGGATGAACAAATTAATGTTGATAGGTGTGTTGTTACGGTACTCGGTGCTTGCAGTTTGAGAATTAGCTATCAGTGAAATCAAGGCAGTTCCTGAGAGTTGTATAGTGTTATGATAATCTGATTTCATGCCAAATCTCTGCTTGGTTTCCTTGGGAGCGCGTAATTTTATGTCATGTCTAATTCACTACGTGCTATTTAGTGCGTGTAAGAATTTGTAGGCGTTATCTTCATATGTGAGACTTATTTACTTACTCATCTGTGTAGTAGGGCATGTGTGTTGGTGTATAATTATGTGACATAGCGTAGCATAAGTATATTTCATTATTCTTCTTTTTCTGTTGATTTTGTTATTAAACATATCTACGTTCTTGGTACGATACCACAAACCACATTGGCTTTACACCTATGGAGAAACAATCTGCGCAGTGCACGGACTACTATAAAATACATATTCACATTCGAATGAAAGTGTGTTTACATAGAAACAGTTTGTTTCTGCTGACGTGAAGCGTGGAAAATAAATATAAGAAAATCTCAAAGTGAGCTGGAAGCTACTGAAATATTTTTGAGGAGAATGATGAAAATGCAATGGCAGTTAAGAAAACTAATATAGATGTTCTTAAAAATTATGGAGTTACGAGACAAAGTGTAGTAAAAATTATAGGCAGTTAATATGTATAGGATATGTAATGAAAAGAAACACAATTTTGACTATTACTAGACACTGGAAATGTCAAAGAAGAAGAAACAAAAGGGAGAAGCTTTTGGATGGTTTGCCAAGATAGCATGGGAGAATGTCACCAACGAAGTATTAATAAGTATTGACGAAACAAAATCTAGGAAGTTGTGGATAAACATTGATCGATTACATCATTGCGCATGACACATGTTTGATTGGTTATTTCTGTTCGCCTACTTCTTCATCATCGCCTTTCAGACACTCATATTACAGCACCAATTGCCACAATGATATGTGCTCACTGCAGCAACGATGGAATCCAACACGCGAAACTTGGAACAGCGTAAAGAAGTTTTGATAATCACTGGAAAAAAAAAACATAACACAACACGCAAATCGACGTTTCGACCAAATTACATTTTTCAAGAATACTTCGCAACACAAAATGACGAGTAAATACTGGACTAATGACGTTCACATGGCAAAACTAAATATAGGTATAACCCGGAAGAATTAAAATTAGAAGGTCGAATGTAAAACAGCACACACAAGTAATAGACACAACACACCCAAATATCCGTCACACAATACAAATAGAGAGTTATAGGAACAACGGGATATCATCCATATGACTTGCAGGCATTATTCTTAAAGGTCATATATATATATATATATGATGGATGTTCGACGGGCAGCTAAATATATATATATCAGAACAACATGGGTTTTCCAGAGCACACTATACGGCTACTTACAGAGCCGTAGACACACAAAAAATGAAGTCGCCGAAAACGTAGAAGGGGGTCACATCAGATTTGAAGTATAAAAAGGAGTAAGACAAGGGTGTACGTTGTCGCTATAGCTGTTTAATATATATATGCAGTGAGCATAATGAGAAATGTGAAACGCGAAACAATGCAACAATAATTTAGACATAAACATCTGAGGTCTACAGATTCCATAAATTAGATACGCAGAGCCTGCCGAAGACGGCTGTCTCTGGCCATTGGTGCAAATAAAACGGCGACATAACGCAATTCCATTCTGTGAACTACATTCTGCTGGAAATCTAGTAGGACAATGGCCCTATATAAGGAATGTCCAGCGGAAGTTTGAGAATGAACGCTGAAGAAGAAGAAGAAGTAGATACGCAGAGAGCTATTAATATCTAATGATAACGACTTACTGAAAATAATAAAATGAATAATGAAAAAACTTTAGCGAATAACGAAACCTGTTTCGAAATATGAAAAAGACAAATGACCTGACAGCTGATACAGTGAAAACAAGAATTAGAATTAATATTGATAACAGTGTTTTAGAACAAGTAACAAATTTCCAATATATTGGAGATAAAATAAATAGTGCTGGAGACTGTGTAGTCAATATCGAAGGAGAGCCGCAATAGAAATGTCCAAATTAAAATAGCTGAGAAAACGGCGGCGCTGTGCAAATAAGGGAGTTTACATAGGTATGTTTGTTACGTACATATACGTTTCAAGTGGTGATATGGCTGCGAAACATGGACAAAAAATAATACTACAGCCAAGAGAATAGAGGCTTTCGAAATTAAGTGCTAGAGTCCTGATGGCATGGAAAGAGTGTTGTTGGAGAGGGAAGTAGAATGCAAAGGAGGAAAAGGTCGACCAAGACGTCGCCGGACACGAGATATTAAGGAATGAACGCACATGTCGCTGGAGGAGACGGAACTTCTTGCCAGAGACCGCGGGGATTTCAGGAGATTCTTAAGGAAGCCTACGTTCCGGAATGAACACGTCATATTACAACAACACACATATATATATACACACAGTGCGGTTCTCGAGCCGTGTGTCAGATCAAGTCATTAGAGAAGGCATGGCTTAAAGGCCGTCACATGAATATCATGGGCACCCTGATGGCCGGAGATATTGAAGTAGTCAGTAATTTTAGTACCAGTCTGATTTTAAACTGTACACGGTCTTTGATCTTCTTCCAGTATCACCGATGTTCGTCATGGTGCAACGCTTGCAGATTTTGAGAGACACAGATGTGAAACTCTCTTCAATAGTGAATGAAGGTGGATTTAGGGAATCTAACATACCGGGTCTACGTGACATAGGCACAGGTTTAACATTTACAACGCTTGCAGTTGATAGTGTTAACATTTACATCGCTTGCAGTTGATAGTGTTAACATTTACAACGCTTGCAGTTGATAGTGTCAAAATTTACAACGCTTGCAGTTGATAGTGTCAAAATTTACAACGCTTGCAGTTGACAGTGCCAAAATTTACAACGCTTGCAGTTGACAGTGCCAAAATTTACAACGCTTGCAGTTGATAGTGCCAAAATTTACAACGCTTGCAGTTGATAGTGTCAAAATTTACAACGCTTGCAGTTGACAGTGCCAAAATTTACAACGCTTGCAGTTGACAGTGCCAAAATTTACAACGCTTGCAGTTGATAGTGCCAAAATTTACAACGCTTGCAGTTGATAATGCCAAAATTTACAACGCTTGCAGTTGACAGTGCCAAAATTATTAGGAACTTAAGATGACTCAGAGAGCTGCATTGTGATTTGCAAACCTTTTTTGTTTGGCAGCAATGAATAGAGCTTAGTACTGCATTGTATATTGTCCTAATGGGGGTACATATTTACATACACATTATATATATATATATATATATATATATATATATATATATATATATATATATATATATATATATATATATGACTTATGGGGGTATTTATATAAACAATGATATCTATAAACGTGTATGTGTGAGTGATTGACTAAACTAATGCGATAGCACAAATATATTGTTTATTGTTGATTTGAAAATAATACTGAAGAGAGAAAGTAGACAAGGCAACGTCCAGGTTGGGATGGGGGTCAAAAGACACCAGAACGGAAATGGATTTAGTTTATATAAAGGGAGATTCTTCAGGGACCAGAGATTACCCAGGACGCGAAAACACTTATGCGCGTATGAATTTATATAAGAATATATTATCAGACCTCACACCATTACCATCTCCAATTCATGTACAGAATGAGTGTTTTTTTAACTTATAAGACAAAAAAATCACCAGTCCTTATCGGGAGTCGATACCTGGACCACACGGATGTGTTAATAACGCACTAACCGTGCGGTCACACACACAAAAAGGAATAATAATCGCAAATCATACCCACTACCGCCCGTGTGTTGCCGGTGCCCGAAAGGGGAGTAAAGAATATCAACACTGTTTACCTTCCATGCTTGTCGTAAAAGGCGATTAAGTAGGTTATGGGATGGAATTGGCTGTCCCATCCCACATAGGGTCAGTGACCCAAAGCCATGATGAAGTCGGATGTGTCAGGCCGAAAGGCGCAGATATCGCAGCAATGCTGTAAACCATGACGCAACTCATTCCGTTCTCCGGACTTCATCCTGCTAATATGCAGGAGTTTGAGAACGAACGCAGAAGAAGAAGAAGAATACCCACTACTACTTCCTGTTCACATTTTAAAACAATTTTGCGTTCGTAAAAGTTGTACAAATGCAAGGAGTGCTTGCGAGCAACAAGATATGCGTGCAGGTACATGCGATGAAATTAATCTACTGTTGTAACGGACGAATTTGCTGGAAATGTAGTTACAAAAAACACACCAACTGCGGACCGAGTTCATGTGGCGATCTAGGTTACAGGCCAACGTGAATCCATTTTATGCCCTATTCCAGAAAATGAGAAACTACTTGCCACCTGACTAATCCCACAACAGCAGATTACCTCTATCTCTAGCCCCTGCATGTTCCCATCCATAATACCTCCTCCCTTTCATTATATTTAACATGATTCTAAATGCAAACACACTCGCTATTTTTAATTATTTCAGGGGAAGTAATAAATGACCATAGCAACAGCGCACTTGTTTACTCCCTCACCAGGAAGGGGAGGGACATGTACTAGCCTTCCCCCTTTCCCAGGGTACTAAAATCTGGCAATATCCTGCAGTTTTACTAACGTTCTGCAAGTGACGTAAGTAATGTAATTCCTTCACCATCATCATCAGGTGCCAAGCCGGCTGGCGTAGGCCGTCATGGATCTCCACAGCTCTCTGTCCACAGTATTATGTATCAAAGTCGTTGTTGTTTCTTTGCCGTGCCAGGTTGTCAAACTGTATAACATTTTCTCACGTTGTCGCCCTCTGTCTCTGGTACCTTCAATCTTGCCTGTTGTGACTATGTTCTCTAAACCTGCCTGTCTCATGAAGTGGCAAAAAAAAAAGAAGATTGCCTTTTTCTTATATTGTTGATTAAGGTCCGTTTCGTTTGTAATTTCGTAGACCGTGCAAAAAAATGAAAACAATGCGCACAACATCACATGAACTACTAATGAACATGTGAATTGAATCTTGTTTCGTTCACGTCCCGCTATAATAACCAAATATAAGGGGTATGCTTTGCGATTATAGAACCAAAAAGCAAAAAAAAACAACCTCAAAATGTTGTTGTTCTATTTCTTTAGCAACAAGTTACTTTTACTGTTTATACGAAATGTAGAATTGGAATCCAAACACCCAAAAAATGAACGAGTTTATTATAAGGTATCCCAGTTTTCCCGGCAGAAGTTTAGCGAATACTAAACAACACAATATTGCTCACTCCATACGTTCAGTTTTAAATTGCTTTTTATCTTTTCTTTGAAGAATTTGATAATGGAGAAGATAACTCGATTCAGACACTCTCATTCCGGAATTGTTTGTCCATAACAAGCAGAGATACAAGAACTATACATTATCTTTTGTGACGGCACTTTTTATCTCGACAACAGATAAAAACTCATTGTTGTCTTATGTATGCATCGCTTACAAGACTAACCTGAATGACGAATACGTTTTATACATAAACCACACAGGCTGATTTTTATTAGGAAATGCAAACAAACAATACTACACCTATATTGATTTCACATCTAGCAAGAGAAACCGTGAATGTTGAATTCACTATTTCTTCTTTTGTTTGCTTGTTTAGATTCCCAGGAGTTATCAGCTATTATTCTCTTGTTTTATATATGCTATAGATTTGGAAAGGACGGGGAGGGGGGAGATTCTCCATGGAGTAGTCATATCCCGATGACGCTAAGTACAGACATCTAGACATAGGCAAGGATATGATACGACGTCACAAAAATAGTCGGTTGTCCATTTCGTTTCCGGGATTTACCGTTCGTGAATAATATTGTATGAGTATTCTTTAAATATACTAATATACTCATCTAAATGGTTCTTTAATTGCCATGGGGGAATAACGAATGCTAGAAAGTGTGTGTCTTGTATATACCAGGTTCTTCTCCAGAATCTTCCTCGTTCATTGTCAAACACCTGCAGATTAACTAGATGTCTTCCGGATAGAGGAATGCGTTGTATCATATTTTACAGCTAATCTAAGATATCTGCCCCTTTCGGTCTGACACATCCGACTTCAGCATGTCGTCTGAGCCACTTTGGCTATATGAGATGGGACAGCCAACTCCACCACAAAATCTTAATAGTGACCTCTTACTAAATGCATGGATTAGAACAGCGGATTGTTTGTGTTTCCTATTCGGACCGTGAGAACATAGCAGCGGTAATCCAGATTAATCTCACTTGCTTCTTGTCACGGTGCGTGATGTATCTTTATTCGACTTTTCCAATGTTTTCCATTGTCTGCCGGCACAAAGTATAAACATAGTAGTACCCTCATTGACTACATGTCCGTACATATAAGAAACATACTGTGAACTATTCAACATAAGAAACGCGTGCAAGGTTAGTTTCGTATGTTAAAAAAATCACCAAAGCGTATTTTACATGTACAAATCATAATTAGACAACATACATTGATTTCACATGTGTAATAAATCACATAAGTTGATTCCATAAGTATAAATCACAAATAGGTTACATACATTGTTAGACTTGTTAAACAAATGACGTTTGTTTGTTTCACATGTACAAATCATAATTAGACTACATACACTGAGTCCACAACATGTGATAAACCACAAACTATTTCTCAACGTGAACCAAAATACATAAACCAAAATAAATTGATTTTACCACTTGTAATGAATACATTGAAAAAAACACAGTACAAGCAATATTTGCTCACGGATTAAAATCAATAACATAATGGCAACATTGAAACTTTTATGACTCCAATGTTTTATAATATCACGTTTTTATATTCGATGATAAGGTGTTTGGGTTTTCTAATTGTTTGGCTTTCTCTGCACATCTGTTATGTTCAGAGTGTATTTCTATTGACTTTGACTCCCTGTTTCCTCATAAAGTGTAGCTTTTCTGTTTACTTTTAATATCGATGTTTTATTTTGTTCAGAATAACAGTCCTGTGGCAGGTTGATTTTTCTCGCGATTAACGTTCACGGTGTTTAAATCTATGAAGTCCTACTTTATCACAAGATGTAGCAATCGCAGGTTTCGTAGTTCATACTGTAATAACTTGTGTACATGATTGGGCATTAATATAGACATTTGAGAATAAATTAAATATGACTTTATTTTTTACGTTTTTGATTATTGTCGTATTTTCTGCGGTCACTATTATATTTTTGGAGTCACATGCCAAAATAGCCAAGGCCTACCAACGAAATTCACGGAAATAATCTAAAATTAGTCTTTCATCTCATGTTTACTTTCTAAAGAGAGGTCGTTACTGTTGATGGCTGTGTTTGTAAAGGTTTAATCCTAACATTTATGGTATAAAGACTTCATGGTTCATTTTAGTGGGGGGGGGGGGATTGTAAATCCCCAATTGACAGAGTTTAATAGCGATTGCGTGTTCGTTAGAGATAAATGGTCAGTATCAGGTATAACCCAATAAGCTAGAAAGGGAAAATATGTACTCACTGCGCAAAACTAAAATCCAACAGGTAAAGCGTGAAACGGATTAATTTGCTAATAACCTGGAACACACATAGGCACACACACACAAATCTAGGTTTCGATTGAAAGGTCTTTATCAAGGATAACATAAACGTAGACATAAAAAACGACAAGTAGAGACGACACAACTTACGTTCACATGTCTAGCAAAATGACAGGAAGGATAGAAATTAGGTCTGAAGTGACACAAACAGGAAATGTACAGAAATAGGAAATATACAAAATAAACCCAAATACATGTGAAAACGAGGCAGAGAAATAATTGAACAACCCGATATTATGCATATGTCAGACGCTCATTAATTACCAAAGGGTTTCAGAGTGCCAAATTCGTATATACAGCGGTTCTCAAGCGCCAGACGGGTCCGGTCGTCGTGCTCGTCAGACCGTGTTTCTCCGGCGACCGGACCCATCTGAGCTAATTTATATCCTTCCGGCCATTTTGCTAGACATCTGAACGCAAGTTGTATCGTCCCTACTTGTCGTTTTTGAAGTCTACGTTATGTTATCCTTGATAAATGCCATTCGGTCGATTTGTGTGCGTGCCTATGTGTGTTTCATATTATTAGCACAGCTTCATTAAGCTTGAACTGCAGGGAAAGAGGTAACACAGAGTAAATTAGAGTATGAATGGAAATAAAAAATTGGTAAATTGATACTCTATAGCTGGGTAGTATCGATAAGAGTATCGATCTGTAAGCTTTTCTGTTCTCATGCCTCTCTTAAGCTTCTCTGTTCTCATGCCTCTCTTATGCTTCTCTGTTCTCGTATCTCTATGTAAGCTTCTCTGTTCTCGTATCTCTATGTAAGCTTCTCTGTTCTCGTACCTCTATGTAAGCTTCTCTGTTCTCGTATCTCTATGTAAGCTTCTCTGTTCTCGTACCTCTATGTAAGCTTCTCTGTTCTCGTATCTCTATGTAAGCTTCTCTGTTCTCGTACCTCTATGTAAGCTTCTCTGTTCTCGTACCTCTATGTAAGCTTCTCTGTTCTCGTACCTCTATGTAAGCTTCTCTGTTCTCGTACCTCTATGTAAGCTTCTCTGTTCTCGTACCTCTATGTAAGCTTCTCTGTTCTCGTACCTCTATGTAAGCTTCTCTGTTCTCGTACCTCTATGTAAGCTTCTCTGTCCTCATGCCTATCTGTAAGCTCTGACATTTAAATGTCAGCTTATACAGTCAAATTTCTAAATAACGATATGCCTGAATCAAGAATATGCGTGCGTAATAAAAGAAATTCGTTATATACAGTACGAACAATACGGAAGAAATATAATTGATGATTCTGAAAATTGTTGTTAAATAGAGACTTTTGTTATAAAATGTTGTGCTATAGAGATGTTCTACTGTATACTATAAATCTCAAAGTTGACAGTTATTTATTTTTCTAGCAAAATATATTTTTGAAGAAATTAGAAGCTAGATAGTTAATGCAATTCAGCTGTTAGAAAATCTGGTCAGTTTATTGCCTCAAGTATGCTGCACATATAGAAAATCTGGTCAGTTTATTGCCTCAAGTATGCTGCACATATAGAAAATCTGGTCAGTTTATTGCCTCAAGTATGCTGCACATATAGAAAATCTGGTCAGTTTATTGCCTCAAGTATGCTGCACATATAGAAAATCTGGTCAGTTTATTGCCTCAAGTATGCTGCACATATAAAAAATCTGGTCAGTTTATTGCCTCAAGTATGCTGCACATATAGAAAATCTGGTCAGTTTATTGCCTCAAGTATGCTGCACATATAGAAAATTTGGTCAGTTTATTGCCTCAAGTATGCTGCACATATAAAAAATCTGGTCAGTTTCTTGCCTCAAGTATGCTGCACATATAGAAAATCTGGTCAGTTTATTGTCTCAAGTATGCTGCCAATATAGAAAAAACAGGGGTTTCTGTGGAAAGGAAGCTTGACTAGAGAGGTAAATAACTTCCTCAGAGAGAATTATCATATATGGACATAGACTTGTGTGTTATTTATGTTAGAGAAAAGTATCACATGTAGACCTGTTGTGCTATTTATGCTAGAAGTATTACATGTAGACATATACTTGTTTATGGTTGGAAGAAGATATATGTTCCAATACATTGTAAACATACATTATTTTCTTCATTACAGGTAACCAAGACAATCATGGTCGTTTCTACAGCAACGTCAACTTACTTACTTTGACACCAGTTTGGACATTTAGGGAAAGATCAACAAATTCCAGCTTCTTCGTTCTTAGAGAGAACATTTGGGATATTTTATGCATTGCTCAAGCTCCTGTCTTCAGAGTTTAGTGTTCGTATAATGAAGGCAAGTCGACGCAAACAGACAAATCCAAACCGCGTCGCGGCTGGGACTCGTGACCTCAACACTTCAGAAGCCCCAGGTCTGACAATCATTGATATCTCTTCAGTAAACTGGAAAGAAGAGGAAGAAGGTGAGAAGCAAATTATTGAAATGGGGGAGGATTCGTCATCACGGTCAGAATTGACACATTCAGAGATAACAGATTTTGAGCAACCCTTGAACATGCACGTATCAATACGGAATAGTTGTAACTCTTCAGAGTCTTCATCTATTAAGCAGGACTTGCTAGATAACACGATAGAGAATCATGAACCCGAGTTAAAGAAACCACGAACGGAGGTGTGCTTAGACTACCCAACAGCATACCATAAACTTGGACGGGAACTCCAAGACATTACTGACGTACCACAAATTACTAACGGCCATTTAGGTAAAGATCTTTCTCCATCTGCACCGCCTGCATATTCAATACCATCTCCTCGGGATCTACCACTTTTATTACCAGCAAATCTTCCGCATTCTGAAAAAGTCGGTGAAGGATCACCGTATTCTGAGAATTCTCAACTTCCTTCAGCTGCATCCAAACAAAGTAAAGAAGGTATTGGTGAAATGCCGATTGCCAAATCAGACAGGATTTTTCACATGGATGCTTATTGTGAATTGTGTGATAGAGAGTTCTGCAATAAATACTTTTTAAAGACACATAAAGCCAACAAGCATGGCATCTATGAGGACACTTCTCCCCCAGCAAGTAGCGTACCTCTACCGTTTCCTGGACTTATGATGCCTCAAGATCCACTATCTACATTTAATTTTAAAATGGATTCGATGAAACCTCCTACAACGGAACCACTTTTACCATGGTCATTCAAGTTAGAATCACCTCAGCAGTCCAAGATGCCTGAAAATTCCCCAGATATGAAATCAATAGACTCACCTATGCCCTTTTTTCCAATGCATATGCCTACTTTGGAAACTACAAAGCCTCCAATAATTAAAAGCAGTAGCAATAGCAACATTAGTAGCAGTGGCGGATACTCCAATTCTTTATCCAACACATCTAATATTTCTTCTAATGCTACATCCATACTCACAACAATCACAAACAGCATCAAGAGTGTGTCATCTTCCATTAGCACATCCCAGCCTCAAGACCCTAGTATGGAAGATTACTGTCACATATGCCAGAAACATTTCTGCAACAAGTATTATCTAAAGAAACACAAACAAGATGTGCATGGAATAGCTCCTGAAAATCCTCCAATCAGCTCTGTCAAGAGATCTCGGTCAAGTCTTCTCGACTTACCCATGACACAGCCCAACCATATGATGCTACCACAACCACTTGCTAGTCTCGCAGGAATGCATAGTCTTGCTGGAATGCCAGGACTACCCAGTATGCCGCCAGGTGTAATGGTTTTTAATCCATACAGCTTACCACCTGTTGCTATCATTCCAGCCGGATCTCTGATGCCTGGACAGCAGATTCATCCTCCTCCTCATCCTATCATATCCCAACCAATGAGCATAACACCCCTTCCAGAATCTGTCCTTCATTCTCATGCATCTCCAACTCCAGTATCATCAAGCAGCACACAATCTTCTGACCATCATCCCAACAAGCCAAGCCCAAATGTTCAAGACGTTGGAGCACACTGCAGTATATGTTCCAAAGAATTCTGTAATGAATTCTATCTTATGATTCACAAGGAAAGTAGGCATGGAATAAGAAGATGTAGTCAAGATGGATCACGTGACAAGGCGCTATCTTTAGTAAAAGAAAGTAAGTTTGAGAGATCAAGTCCAACACCGTTTTCTAATGCACCACAAAATGATTCATCTGTAGTTCGAGTGCGTTCTCCAGTAGATCTATCAACGATTGGTGAAGGTCACTTTCTTTTCTGTAACCTGTGCAATAAAGAATTCACGAATAAATATTTATTTAGAATACATCGCATTCATGATCACGGCTTGAGTGAGTTATTAGACCCACTTATGATGGAAAACGGAGAGCTACAGCAGAAAGAAGATGCTATGCGAAACATGAATGAATCTCTCATGAGAATGACAGCGGGTGCGACTTCTATCAATTATGCTTCCAACTTCAGGAGCTCTCCTTCCAACAAACCTCAGGAAAGCGTAGTCTGTGACATATGCAATAAACAAATGACAAATAATTACTTCCTACGTTTTCACAAATTTAACGTTCATGGCATCGATTCTTGTATGAATGATAAATACGAATCAAGGCCTCTCAGTTCTCCTGCGCTTCCCATCTCAAAACCAAGAACACCCCCATCATCTGGTAGCTTGCCAATCACCTCTTCTAACCAGCCTATAAATTTAACGCCTCATCCAGGTAAACATCTCATGCTTCCATTTCTTCCACCTAAAATTGATTTCAAGGACATGCCACCATTTGCAGACTTGAGTAGAGATTTCAAGAGCTACAGAGATGTTCCTTCTTTTCTTACAGATACAATTAACCATGAACTTTTTGCAAGATCTCAAAACCATGCCAGACATTTGGATCTGAACTTCTTTGGTTTGCCTTCTCTGGGAAAGCTACAGTGTGATGATAACGTTAAAATGAACTTTGACCCAGAGGCTTACTGTGAAATTTGTAAAAAGGAATTCTGTAGTAAATATTTTCTTAGAACACACAAACAAAACATCCATGGTATTAAAATGGATGCTATTTCATCTTCCAATACGAAAGTTCCCGAAAATGACAAAATAAATTCTCAATCACCGATGAAGACACATTTAAATAATAACATTAATAAGTGTAATGACTTGTTGGAGAAAAACTCTTGGAGATGGAAGGAACCAGTAAACTCTTCTCGTGTTATTTGTGACATCTGCAATAAAGAAGTCTGCAATAAGTATTTTCTCAGGACACATAAACAGAAGAAGCATGGAATAATTCCAACATCACAGTCACCAAATATCAGCACAAGTGGATCGCCTAATGCTTCAGACTGTGACACTGCATCTAACGCATCAAGTCAGCCTGATGAAAAATCATTCAGGCTTGATTCCTCTATCTGCCTTCCACAAATGATTTCCCTTCCTACATCTGAAACACTACATGAAAAATTTCATATGAAACCTCTAAATTTTGACAAAGATAAAGATGTGATTCCGCTTAACAATAATATTGAACAAAGTGAGACTTGTAACATTTGCAATAGAAGATTCAAAAACATGAATTGGTTGAATGACCACATTGTTAAAGAACACACTGATTGTGAAGCTTTGGACATGAGGTCTACGAAAGGATCTCATCCAGTTTATACGTGTCAGGTGTGTGGAACTGATTTCCCATCAGAGCTCTCTGTCCAGTTACATTTGATTCAGGAACACAATGCTCGTGTCACGTTGGATACAGAAGAACCACAGGTTCCCACTGAGGAAGCAAGTTTACCAAATGGAGATGGTAATAGTAAAGTAGCCGAATTAAGTGGGCGATGGACTTTGAGGAAAAAAGTTGTCAACCACAGGAGACTGAAAAAATATGTTTGCAGCCGTTGTGGGTTTGATAGCCATTGGTTGTCGTCTCTGCTTGACCACGAAAGAAACGAACATGGCATCATGTCCGGCATAGCTCCTGTGTACTCGTGTAAGAGTTGTCATTACTTGCTTCCAACATCTAGCGCCCTTTCAGCACACATGGTAATTGTTCATGGATTCTCTAGCGATGATGCTCTGCACGAAGTAAAACTTGCCGAATCAACAGTTCCCAATAATTTTAGATGTGCACACTGTCCTGCAGTTTTTCCTACACGCACTTGGGGCATGGCTCATGTCCGTCATGTTCATATTCGAAGTAGACGAGATTTGGCTGTGAAAAATTCATTTGTGAAGAGCTTGCTGAGATGTCCGTCCTGTTCATTCAAAACACATTTTCCGTTCAGACTACAACGGCATATAAAATGTCGTCATGTGAGCATGTCATTATCTCACCCATTGTATTCATCATCCCGTATTACATCTGCTTCCATGTTAAGAAAATTCAGCAGAGTTCCAAGTCCGACTAGTTCATCAAGGGACGACGGTAGCCTTCTTGGAGCAACAGCTATGTACAAAAGTATAGCAGCTTCACTATTATCAGCAACAGAGACTAGCAGAGCAGAGATTCCATCAGTTGATAGAGATGACATAATACTTCAGGGCTTTAAGCTACCACTGGGTCCCAACCCAATTGAGTCAACTCCATTTAAGTTGTCCACTCAGACAACTGCCGCCTCAGCAGTGGTTGGTTTGTGAATGTTCACTGTACAGGTTTCTTGTTTTCTCATTCCGTGCATCCTTAACCCTTGTTCCAACATAACATCCCATCCCCGTTCACTCTATTTAATTGCCCTCATATTCCTCCTTCCGTGATAAATGTACATTTATTTCATAAATTTACAGATCATCCAAGATTCGTCTTGAAGTTCTTATATATTTCAATGAGTTCACTTTTACAATTCTAGATACCACCTGGAGTGGCAGGCATCGTTCGCATTTTTACAAAACACCATTTCAAGTGGTGTTCTCATACTAGTCCTTATGTGGATCCGAATGTAGAATCTTGGTTTCAGTCTGCGTAAATTAGAGTTAATTTGACAATATCTGATAATATTAACTACTGACAACCACATCGTCACTATTTTCTATCTGCACTTTTCTCCTTCATTTGTATAGTAATTAATATACACATGTATTTCAATTTCCAACTTTCTATGATGTCTCATAATCTTTTCTATAATTCCAACATTCATCCAACTTCATATTTCGACTTTGTTGAAACAATGAGCCTATATAACAATCACCAGCTTCAACATGGAAGCAAATGCTCACGATATCATCTAACATTTAATCACTGTTTGAAAATTGATATGCTTCATGTTTGTTCCATCCTAAATCTCTGAATAATTCATGAAATTTATTCTTTGGTTTGTTGCTTTTATAATTCAATTTTCATTGTGTTCCTCATAAGCCTATTACCTCAGGTATTTTTTGTGATGCATAACACAGCAAACTTGTTGTTCCCGGACTGAAAACCATGCCTAATATTATTACTATGAGTGCAATGATCGTATATATATATATATATAAATGTAACCTTGAATTTGTCCAGTGTAATGTTATATGTACTAAAAATGAACATGTGCTGGACATGCGGTAGTTGATGCGTTCAGTGTATATCTTTGATGCTTGATAAATTCATTATGGGGATGTTCGTAAAATACGCTAACAGTGTGTTTGCAATTCTCTACCCCATTCCACCTTTGTCACAACTGTCAAGAATTCTAACCCCCCCCCCTTCAGTTTAATTATACAAAATTATAGTATATGTATCCCTACTCTACCCCTCCCCCATTCACAAACAAAAATTACCAGGAAAGTGGATAAATACAACATGATTGGTTTCGAATATTTATAAAACCTTGTCAAATTCAAATACATATTTGTGTATTTTTTAAAAAAAAGGTATTGTTGACGTACATTTTTTTACAATCGTCCACCCCCCCCCCTTTTCAACAACCGTCATACTTTTTCAAACACTGCCCCCCCCCCTCCATATTGTGGTTGTAATTTATGGACATCCCATATGTCACCATATGAAACTATTATATACATTTGGCAGAATAGAAATTATAATTTGAGGCTATTTGTGGAAAGTATAAATATTGGCGTTATTTTTAATAAAGTATAAATTATCGTTATTTCTGACAAGTTATAAACTGATGTTATTTGTAGTAAGTAATAAAGTGACGTTATTTCTGGCAAGTAGTAAAGTGACGTTATTTCTAGCAAGCTATAAACTGACGTTATTTCTAGCACGTAATAGTGACGTTATTTCTAGCAAGTAATAAAGTGACGTTATTTCTGGCATGTTGTAAGACCAACTGTGTGTCGGTTGCTGAGTATAGGTTGGTCTTTTTATGCATGCTCTTTCACCTAGGATAGAAAGTTTATTTTGACTACATCAGTGTCTATGTCTGAAACTATGAGAAGTTACAGTTGAGATAATTCTATCACAGAATCCTCCGAGTGTTTGTTGGTGAAAGCTACTTGTCCCACCCAAACGGCAGAAATCTCCTAGTCTATATTCATGTCAACAACTTTCAGTCACATTTTTGTGTGATTTATATTCTATTAATAATATATAACATGCCGGTCTAGGTGGCACATATCTCAGTCAGACAGTAGATTAGTCCAGCTGGCACGACATGGGCGTGGTTTCTGAGCATGGCGCGGATCGAGCCGTTTCATTTATCTATGGAAATGTTAACGAAAAAATATAAGACGGTATCTAGAAATTCAACAATAGTTGAGAAGTTATATCCTACATATATTATATATACAGTGGCGTAACTAAGGTTGGTGTCAACCAGTGCAGTAAAGCATGGTGTCACCCCCTCACGACTAACCCTGTGGACCTCCTCCGAGTGCGTCAGTACCAATTGATATGACCATACATAATCCTTAGTAGCATATGTAAATGTGGGCTCTATATTTACAGAGGCCATAGAAGAGAAATTGAATTCACGGTCGGAAGTAAAATATTATAAGAAGTTAAGAACTACATAGAAAATATGTTTATTTTTATTTATTTTAACATTAAAGTTTAAATTGTACTGTTACCGAGATACGGTTGTAACCGTTCTGTTTTGGATGTATACAATCAGCAACTGCCAGAATAGTATCCAACGGTACACATTACAATGCCACATTAAACCTCGACTAAGTCAGAACTTTCCTTTCCTGAACTTTAAAGCTGCAAAACTTGATAATTACTTCATCGAAATCAACTCCTTTCGTCCAATCACTTTCAATTGATAATATTGAAAGATCAGAAATACTTGACTGTCCCATGGTAGATCGCAAATAGGTCTTTATAAACTTCAGCTTTCAAAAACTCTCACATAAAGCTACTGACACGCATATCGTAAGAAATAATTGTAGGTTCACTGAGAGAGATACGGGAGAGATTCTAGAACGTCAAATTTAGCTATAAGGGACCAAACCCTAAATAAAGGAATGACAAAAACGGATGTGCTGGACTTCGGACGTTCTGACCACAAGTGGCCAACCGGGGTGCAAATAATCACAGTTCTACTGTGGAACTTGCAGCACAACGTACTTCACGCTCCCCGGCGGAAATCACACGAAATATTCGTTGTGGTTATATGAGAGCGAACGCAGAAGAAGAAGAAATTCAGCTATGAATTTCAAAACGTCAAATGCTGGCACCACTACATCCCTGTAGTAAATAATCAAATTTCCTTTACACAAGCACAGCAAAAAAAAACAATGTTGAAGGTTAGACATCAACTAGCTAACTGTGCGAAACAGCATTCAACCTGTTCATTTATAAAGTTCGCTTTTCGTGAGCAAATCCGTGAATTTTTGCAAATATTTTAAATTTTAGTTATTTCGGTGCAACTTACTACAAGATAGTGCAAAAAAAATATATCAAAATACAAACCCAATGATTAGGTTTGTTCATTTCTTTTACTTGGCTAATGTTATCTTCTGGATGAGTTATTATACACGCAAAACTATAACACGTTTTTGTGTTTATAACTAACAGAACAGAGATATTTTTATATTTCAATAATAAATTTCTGTCGCTGTGCTGAAACAATACATAACAACAATTTTATAGAGTGGCACAGAACAATAGAGAATAATATTTTGCATTTTGGTGTCACTCCATGTGATGGTGTCACCCGGTGCGGTGCCCACCCCCCTAGTGACGCCACTGCATATATAATACGATATGCTTCAAGTATTTATTATAAATGTATATATAACATTTTTAAACATTTATGTATTTATTTATTGCTTATATCCCAGAATAGGGAGGGGGGGGGGGGGGGTGAGACATTACAGTTTTATGATTAGATTAGATTTGTTGTGAAGGGTCTTTGTTATTTTCAGCATAAAATAACAGAAACAGCATTTGAATCTCAACTATCTTCCCCCGTGACCGCAAAGTTAGCTAAATATAACAACGTGGGCCCATCCAGTGTTATAGTTATAGCAATATTTATTAGAGGGTTGTGTGTTTGTGTGTGTTGCCTTTTCAATAAGTATTTTTTTGCATTCTAGCCTTTTCATCAAACCATTTTTGCATGCTAACCTTTTAATCTAGCCATTTTCGTAAACAGTTTCTCCATACGTCTCTTTCAATGAAGCGACAAACTGTACAAGCTATTCAATCCCCTTCCTGCAACTCCTTAACAGCAAAGATGCAGTATTTGACAGACAAACTGTACCGAGAGTACCACTCGTAGCACGTAATTCCGTATCTTCACTAATAATCAAAATCGAACTCCAATTAATTTGTACTTGTGAACGACGTCATGGCCCTGCAACGAACCCATGACCTAAGACAAGACGATTGACTTAACTACTATGCCTTCAAGATTATATTCTAGCAATGATGATACGTACATTAAACATTTGTTTATTCCTTACACACACACACATTATGATTGTGATAATTCTCCATATTTCTGGAAACATGTCGTCTTTCCAAACAAGTATTACAATATTTCAATATTTTATTTGTTGCGGATGATCCAAGGATGGTCGTCTTTTCTTTAAATTAAATTTACTGTGCCTCTTTTACCTTAAAATACATTTGACATCATTTTCTTTAACGTCAATTCAAAATATTCACAAATGCATGAGTGAGAAGAGGAAATGGAAACTGATTTTAGTAATTCTTCAGGAAATAAAAGTACTATTTCTTCGTTTCATTCAACCAGTGTGAACCGCAAGCCATGACATATCTCTTTTGTCTCTTAGTTTAGCATTCGTGGTTGTGTTCTTATCTATCTGTTTTTTCTATTCACCTTAAGGCAGCCAAAGCAAGATTGCATACAATGTTAATAAAAGTATTGAAATATTGTAATACTTGCTGGGGTATGGGAAATGTATTTCCAGAAATATGAAAAATGTGTCACAAAATGGTATTTTATAAGGAATTAAAATAAGTTTGTAATAATTCATTATTACTAGAATTTAATCACTTTATAATTATATAATGTTCCATCTTTACTTGTGAATTAATGTCCGCATTAACACCTGAGCTAGACAATCTTAATAATACAGCAAGCCTGATTGGACAGTTCACGTACACGGAGGTGCCAGAAACCTTTCAAATAATCCATTGGTGTCATAAGTAGTTTTCTGAGTTCAGATGCCAGTGTGTTAAATTTAATTTAATCATCTTTTCGGCCCAGTAAAAATGACTTGGCTGGTCGGATTTGTTTACTGGCCGTATTTTACCCACCCATTGCTCTAACAGTACTTGAACTGTGCTTGCAGACTATTGGACATTCTCACTGTTATTCGTTAGGTACGAACTTTTTAGCATGGATGATATTCCAGTGGTAGACTAGGCCATTAAAGACATGGGAAGTTAAAGCTCAGTTTATCAATACATGTATTTATTAATATATTTTTAAAACATGGGATATGAATTTGTATATTCAGCGTTTATATATATGTAGTTTTATTGTCTTTTCTCTGCTTATGTTGTGAGGCGTCGCATGTTTGAATGTGCGAGTGTTATATTCGTCACCGTCATCATTATGTCATAATGATAATTAACAGACACAGAAGGAGAAGAGTTAAAAGTTAAAGAGAGATGTTGCATGTACCATTATTAAATGAACTAAAACATAAGATAGCCTGCTAACACATGAGCCGGGAAAATCACTGATTAACAACACAAGAGACAAGGAGATAACTGATTAATAACACGGGAGACGAGGAGAAACCTGCTTAGCAACACAGGAGGAGATAGAGCTGTATTGAGAAAAAAGCACCTACATAAAGGAGCACGGCGCTTGATTATTGATTGGTCACACAACATTTCTCTCCACATTCTCCCTTGTACCCGGTATCACTCTGATATCAATACTAACCTCGTACAGAGTTTCGAGACACTGCGTTAATCTTTACTTCTGGAAGCAGCATACAACGAATTGTATGGGTACCGTTTCCTAAAACTCAACATAAATTACTACGCCTTATGCTCATGTTTGTTGTTTAAATTTGTGTCTTTAAGAATGTAGCTCTAAACATATTTATAATGTGAACATTGTGTGAATTCAATACTTTTGATAGATTACATCAAACATGCTAATCCTTTAACATGAAGATAAATATAGAGAAGACCGAAGTAAGGAAATTAGAAAGAACAAAATATATATATATATAATTGTTATAAACAAAACAGACTTAAACAAGTGACAGAATTCACATACCTAAGAAACAATTTAACAACAGTTAGCAAGAACAACAAAGAAATACACAATATATGTAGCAAAGCATACCAAGCCATAGGGCAAATGACACCAATCTTCAAAAACAAAATTGTAGATTTAAACACCAAAATAACACTATTCAAAACAATTATTATACCAACGCTATGTTACCAATTGTAAACATGGACAGCGACAGCACCAGACAAACGTAAACAAGTGACAGCTGAAATGGCATGCTTACGCAGAATCCTATGAATACTGTTAAGAGACAGCGTGAGAAATGAGGACATTAGACAAAGAACCGACACCACACCAATCTTGGAATATATTAAGAGACAATAGATCAAATGGTTTGCACACATCAGCAGACAGCCTACCACAGCAAGCTATGCTACACAGGTACAGGGAAGGCAGACCTGGAGGCCGACAACGAAATCGATGGACCACCGAAATAAAAGAGGCGAAAAATTCCACAATATACTCAACATACACAAGGTCATCTCCAGAATACTCTTCTACCCTTGACACTGAAAGGCAACAAAGGGTTTAGCAAATAGATAGATAGACTACTTTTGATATTAATTAACTCCAGGGTATATGGAAATAATTCTTACAATAAAACGATTTGTTCCAGCTTCTTGAAACCATTTATGATCAATGATAATGCTCTTCTATAGCAGTCTGCGTCCAGAAGAAGAAAACAATTCGCAGTTTTTGTCAAATAAATTTTTAGTGGTAACACTGATTGTTTAGTAATGTGAATTCTTGATTCACTTTGAGTATCTATAAGACAAGTCTGACTGTGGCAGCGTAGTACTGTGCGCCTCTGTGACGGCGAAGGTGCAGGGTTCGAATCACCACACAGGCTATTGTTCAACAGGACCATTCAGAAAACAACTCAACCGTATTTATATTGCCTTGAAAAATCACTATAGCCAGAAAATGCTGCACCCAGAACAGGGTATGCTACCAATAAGATAGTTTATGAATGAAAAATGCAAGTTTTTTGGTAGATAAGTAAGATATGATTACAGAGCTAAGTGAGATATGATTAAAGAGATAAGTTAGATATGATTACAGAGCTAAGTGAGATATGATTAAAGAGATAAGTTAGATATGATTACAGAGATAAGTGAGATATGATTACAGAGATAAGTGAGATATGATTACAGAGATAAGTGAGATATGATTACAGAGATAAGTGAGATATGATGAAAGAGATAAGTGGGATATGATTACAGAGATAAGTGAGATATGATTAAAGAGATAAGTTAGATATGATTACAGAGATAAGTGAGATATGATTACAGAGATAAGTGGGATATGATTAAAGAGATAAGTGAGATATGATTACAGAGATAAGTGAGATATGATTACAGAGATAAGTTAGATATGATTACAGAGATAAGTGGGATATGATTACAGAGATAAGTGGGATATGATTACAGAGATAAGTGAGATATGATTACAGAGATAAGTGAGATATGTTTACAGAGATAAGTGAGATATGATTACAGAGATAAGTGAGATATGATGAAAGAGATAAGTGAGATATGATGAAAGAGATAAGTGGGATATGATTAAAGAGATAAGTGAGATATGATTACAGAGCTAAGTGAGATATGATTACAGAGATAAGTGAGATATGATTAAAGAGATAAGTGAGATATGATGAAAGAGATAAGTGGGATATGATTACAGAGCTAAGTGAGATATGATTAAAGAGCTAAGTGAGATATGATTACAGAGATAAGTGAGATATGATTACATAGATAAGTCAGGTATGATTACAGAGAAATAGGTTTATTTTCGAGATGGAAACGAATTTCAGTAAATTTTTAAGATTAAGAATAGAGAATGGAGATGGATTGGTTACAGCACCAAAAATACCCATTTTCTTCTTCTGCGTTTGTTTTCAAGCACCTGCACATTAGCAGGATAAAATGTAGAGAATGGAATGAGATGCCTTATGGGTTACAGCTTGGCTGCGATATCTGTGCTTTTCGGTACAACACTACCAACTTCAGCATAGCTTCTGTGTCACTTTGCATCTATAGAATTGGACAACCAACTCTCAAATAGTATTGATCACCTCGTACGGTGTTGCTGTTATGTGCTCCCATTTAGGACTTTGGCAACAGACATGGAGAAAATCAGTACATCATTCTACTGGAAGATCAGTCACATGTTGCCCGCATTTGACAAGGAAACAGAAAATAAAGACATAGAAATATAAAGAAGAGCGAGAGCATAAAGGAATTGACAGATATGGAGTATGACAGAAAACATATCCAAGGATACAGACACGTATGCAATCAGTGCCCTTAGTCTATGTATCAGACGATGCATACCCTAGGGAGGAAAGGGTGGGGGGAGGTTACCAATTGATTGAAAATAATTTATATGAAACACAAGAAACTTAAGCAATCTCGCCCCCCCCCCATCAGAAGAAACTTAAACAATCTCGCCTCCAACCACACAAGAAACTTGAGCAATCTCGCCCCCAACTACACAAGAAACTTAAGCAATCTCGCCTCCAACCACACAAGAAACTTAAGCAATCTCGCCCCCAACCACACAAGAAACTTAAGCAATCTCGCCTCCAACCACACAAGAAACTTGAGCAATCTCGCCCCCAATCACAAGAAACTTAAACAATCTCGCCTCCAACCACACAAGAAACTTAAGCAATATCGCCTCCAATCAACTATGAACACTATATTTTATTTTGATAAAGGCACTTCAAGAGCATCACTCTCTGTGGTAGAACACTGTGAATCGACGCCTTCCATGCAATATATCCCTGTGATACTACTTTTCCATATAATGATGTAATAATTTGGGGATCTCCGTACTGGTTAAGCTGTTCGCCTTGTATTGAAAAGGTCTTGGTCTAACACTGCTCGTGACGTCGCTTTTTAAGAGTGGATTTCTTTTTTATCCCTGCGGTTTATCGCTTGAATCTTCAGAGTTACTTTTGCTATTTGGAACTCTCTAAATGTGGTATGCTGCTTCGTTGAGATGGACGAAGTACGTATGCGAAAAACTAGTGTAGTGAGATCAATCCTTGTGGGCCCTTTTATGTAATAATTGAAGCATATCATATATAGGACACTGCTTAATTATTCTAAAAATTCTAGACACAACATATAGGTCTACATTCATTTGTATATGTTCACTGTTATATACCATATGTGTTCATTGTGTATAAACACACCATATATGTTCATTGTGTATAGACACACCATATATGTTCATTGTGTATAGACACACCATATATGTTCATTGTGTATAGACACACCATATATGTTCATTGTGTATAGACACACCATATATGTTCATTGTGTATAGACACACCATATATGTTCATTGTGTATAGACACACCATATATGTTCATTGTGTATAGACACACCATATATGTTCATTGTGTATAGACACACCATATATGTTCATTGTGTATAGACACACCATATATGTTCATTGTGTATAGACACACCATATATGTTCATTGTGTATAGACACACCATATATGTTCATTGTGTATAGACACACCATATATGTTCATTGGTATAACGTGAATTGAAGGACATTTGTTGGAATTGAAAGTTGACCTGACTAGTGCGAATTATGACTGATTTCTCACTAATCATTAAGCTACAGAAATGTACGTTTATGTGTACTTACAATTAATTTGTTCTCATCTTTCATTGTGATCTTGTGAAGTTTTGCAGTTTAGATATTTTATCTGATATGACGCTGCTTCTTCTACTCGTCCACACTTAAACCTGTGCCCAGTATCTGGATGTAGTCCCAAAACATGTTACGAGGTCGATTGCTATATCCTCGTCATTAGATCTACTCGACTCATTAAACAGTCAAGTAATTGTTGTCTGCAGTCTGTACTTGATTGCATTGTTGTCTGCAACCTATACTTGATCAAATTATTGATTGCAATCTGTACTTGATCACATTGTTGTCTGCAGTCTGTACTTGATTGCATCGTTGTCTGCAACCTGTACTTGATCAAATTATTGATTGCAGCCTGTACTTGATCACATTGTTGTCTGCAGTCTGTACTTGATTGCATTGTTGTCTGCAACCTGTACTTGATCAAATTATTGATTGCAGACTGCACTTGATCAAATTGTTGATTGAAACTTGTACTTGATCAAGCAAATTGTTGACGACTGCAACCTGTATTTCATTGAACCAACTACATGTTGTAGTTTAGTTCCACCAACCATGACTTTGAAAATGGATCTTGGCTAGTAAGTTTTCACAAATAACTCCCCAAATGAGATATTACTGGAAAGGAACTCAGCAATGTTTCCTCTATAACCAACTGTCACTGTGATGTTGTAAATCCCGTAGCCTCTCCCTGTACCCAGAAATCCATGATCCTAGACACGGCAGCAAATAATTGACACTTATAAACCGTTAAGAATTCACTAAGCGCAGTCTGACAAGTTCTGTTTTCCCCGCCTGAATCGTAATCTTAATGTAAACAAACTATCCGTTGTTATTTCAGCTAAAGGAAAGCTCCTACACGTTTCAATATGAATTGTCAAAGGCAGGAGTCGATTTCACGCTTTGTTTTTAACATATAATTTCCCTGCAGTTGTAGGCATGTTATTCCTGCCCTTCATACTGATGATGATGTTGTTCGTCCAACGTAATCGACGATGACCAAAAACTCAACCATAATAATAGTAACAATAAGTAATAAGTAATATTGTCCTTACTGATATAGAATATGTCTCAGACTCTCACATGGTACCAGGTTCAAACTTCCACGAAGAGTTCGATACCTTTGTTTCTATATATTTTTTATTTACCTTTCTCTATCCTTGTTTCTCTATCTTTGCTGACTTGAGCTTCAAATAAAACTAAATTACATTTCTGTCTGCGTATCTGTAGATTATTTGCATCTCTATCCGGCCAGTTAAGAAAACAATGGAAATCTACTTGAACATAATGTTTATATTGCTTAGCCAAAAAAGTTCTAGGTTTATATATCTACGCACAGATTAGGGCCGGTCTTACGCCATTGCAACCTATGCGGCCGCAGTGGGCCCCGCACTTCATAGGCCCATAAATTCATAGTAGAATTTATTTTATTATCCTCTTCCCTACCCAGACTGGGCCCCGCGCCATCCGTTTCGCATTGGGTCCCGCAATTGTTAGGGCCGGCCCTGCACAGAATACCCTATGATACCAGAATACCATATGATACCAATTTCTTTATTTAGCTTATGAAGGCAGGTATTTGTACGGCATCTTCTTGAATATTTTGTTTTCTTTGTTGGTTTCACTCACACGCATGAATGGTTATAACTGTTGATCTTTTTTTTGTGAACCCAAGTAATTACGAAAAATGTGTTCTTACTTCTTAAGTGCAAAGATATGGTTTATCAGAGCTTTCGTTCATACCCAGGAGATCCCCATTATAATTAAAGCTTTTTTTCTATAAACATACATTTTGCATTTAACAAACGCTACCTGTTCTGACCTTTGAACCTTCTACTTATTTGTTATTGCAATTACCTAACGTGTAGGAGGTCACTAACATAATGTCTGGTTTGAATTACATCAGAAGACAACATAGTTTACGATTTGCACACGCCACCAGACTACAGTTGGATAACATTCATCCAATGTTATCCAATGTTTTTTGCCCCCCCCCCCTTAAAAAAAGTACAGGTACAATGGACAGAAAGCTGGAGGCTGTCCATGTAAATGGTGGGTTACAGAAAAGAAAGTACCCACAGACACAAACACATATAAAACACACAAAGGGCCGTCACAAGAAACTTCACTACCATTGATAATACAATGCACAAAGGAAAAGCAAAAAGGGAAAATAGAGTGCATGGTATGGTACAAGTATCTAATGTTTGAATGTGATAATGTTTCATGTTATGGTTATGCATACTAATAAATAAGCATGGTCTATTAGACGACTGTTGTGATTTGTTTTACATTTCATTGTCTTGGAAATAATAATATCTCTTTGAATGATACAGTGAAATCCCACTACAGCGCATCCTTTTGTAACACATTTTCATATTTAACAACACTACAAAATCCTCAAATATATTTATTCTTTATTGTTTGTACTGCATATAGCGAATTTCTGTTATTACATACATATTTCGTTGGTCCGGTCCAAGTTATTATAATATCCCACTGCATATCTATCTTTTTCTTTTGGCTCCCTTTGGAACAATAGGGATTAAACTGTTGCTCTCTCCGACGATTTCTATCCGCGTCATCTTCTATGCATATGAGATCCCAATTGCTGTGGGCATTTTCTTCACTGTTTTTCTTTATGTGTTCCTCGATTTTCTAAATCTCCTCTTTCGGTGTGGGCTGCAGTTCAGAACCTGTTTCATTCTGTTGTCAAACTTCTTTCTGAGGTTGTATCCAATCTATCTCCATTTTCTACTTGTTATCTCTACCGCCACATGGCAGTGGCGTTCAAATAGCTGAAAGAAAATTCTATTCATGGCAGAGTTGTTTTCTCCCTCTATTCTTGGCAGAGTTCTTTTCTCCCTCTATTCTTGGCAGAGTTGTTTTCTCTCTCTATTCATGGCAGAGTTCTTTTCTCCCTCTATTCTTGGCAGAGTTGTTTTCTCTCTCTTCTCTTGGTAGAGTTGATATACACTTACAATGTGTTTTGTAGGGTTCCGTCCACAGCTGGACAAGTCTGTCTTGTTCATTTCTCTTGTGCCCAGTTCACAGTCTGAAGATAATGAGGAGTTACACGTGAAACTAGTCACTTTCTTCTGTCGTTCTCACACTCCCGCAGATTAGCAGCATGTAGACTAGAGAACGTAATGCGATGTGTCATAATGTTTCTAAAAACATGCTCTGTGTCTTTGCTGCCGTGTCTGCGATTTTCCGCCTGACATTTGACTTCAGCACAGCTTCGGATCACTTCGGCCATCTATAGAATGGGACAGCCAACTCCACTCCAAAATCTTACTTAATCGTCTCTTTACTACATGCATGGTGAGTGTCGCTTCAATTTGCTCCCCTTTCAGACTCCACGAACACGCGGGGGGGGGGCAATATCTAAATTCGATTCTCTCAATGGTATGAAGAATGTTATAAGTAAATGTTATAAGTAAATGTTATAAGTAAATGTTATAAGTAAATGTTATAAGTAAATGTTATAAGTAAATGTAATAAGTAAATAAGTGAAAGTCATCTCACGGTAGGAAGACAGTGAATCTGCAGCACATTTCTAAAGAATTAATCTGCGACGGTGAAATATTATAGTGCACAATTTATTTATAGACTTTTGAGAATAGAGAAATCTTTACGTTTTTATAATTTTAAGACTTTTTGGTTATAGCTGTAAAATGGAAGATGGTTGCTTTCAAGATAAAACAATAAACGCAGACATGTCTGTCTTTAATAGACCCACACGGCTCATTATAATTTGTGAAATAAAATATTGTACATTTAATTCAGAACTGAGCACACAAAAATAACACCAATTTTGGAAAAGACATCCATCCCGATGGAAACCAAAAGGCTAAATAGTACATTCAATCTTCATACCAACATTGTATAATTAATGTTAGAATTGGACGCTAACTAAAGAATAAGACAGAAAACTTAGTGTGAAATAAAATGTTTAAGAAAAGCAGCAATCAGAACAAAAACAGATCATGTGAGGAATGAAGAGATTACAAGAGTAGTTGGAACAACATCTGTGGTCAAATATAGTGAACAACAGGGACTGACATAGTTAGGCTAATTAATGAGAATGAACCGATATTGGCCAGAAGCCTTAGATGAAACATGGGGTTGTAAACAAGAGACAATAAGAAGACTAAGAAAAAGGTGGATTGAAGGAATCACCAATATTTTACGACCTAACAATATTACTGCGTATCACACGACATAGCCGATCGTCATTCAGTCATGCGACGCTTAACAGCGAAGCAGAGAAAAGACAATATAGAAGACACACAGGCAAAGAGTTGTTTGGGTTATTTTTCTACAGAAAGTCTAACATTTGTACGATACAGTTGTACACTGGTCGGCTATGTAACAGAGTTAATAGTGAACTCACCTAGCGAACCCAACTCGTTGTCTTCGGTACATTAATAATACACTGTACTTGTACAACAAAGAAGAAATGAGGATTTATTATTATATAACAAATCATAATCCAGCACACAGTATTTGAGCCATGTCCTTTCAGATGGCACCTCATCGCCTCACAATTTGATTCTTTTGAACTAGATCCGTCGTTGTGAAGATGTGCTATCTGAACGGATATCGTCGATTTAGCTCGTGCTTCAAAAGCCGACCATCCGCATTGTACTGTCGATACGAATGGATGTCTCACAATCGAGCATTAGTTGAACAACAATGTCATGTACAGTAAATGTCTGAAGTTAACTTTTACTTCTCAACAAACTGCGTTCGGGGTCCAGAAACTGCGAAACATAAACTAATGTTTCATATAGAATTGTACATTGTACAATCAAAGATATTCTTACGATGATAAAAAGACACAAACGATTCTGTAGTAAAATGTAGATAAAATTCAAGATTGGCAGCACAGACATGTGTACAGGCACCAGAGAAGACATGCTTCTAGAATGTTCTGAATATGAAATACTGAGATAAACATAGTGATTCATATAAATAACTCTGGAAGCACATCCTTGTGATCCTCTCTTTGATAAAAGACGTTGAGGCTATTAAAGTTTATTAGAGATATAGATACATTTTAAGTGAAGGAAATAGCACCATTTTAGCTTTGAATTCAGATTACTACGTTACACTGAACTTATGGACATAGTTGCTCTGTTATAAATATAGTCTTACTGGTAGTGTGTGACTTATAAATATAGTCTTACTGGTAGTATGTGACTGTTATAAATATAGTCTTACTGGTAGTATGTGACTGTTATAAATATAGTCTTACTGGTAGTATGTGACTGTTATAAATATAGTCTTACTGGTAGTGTGTGACTGTTATAAATATAGTCTTACTGGTAGTGTGTGACTGTTATAAATATAGTCTTACTGGTAGTGTGTGACTGTTATAAATATAGTCTTACTGGTAGTATGTGACTGTTATAAATATAGTCTTACTGGTAGTGTGTGACTGTTATAAATATAGTCTTACTGGTAGTGTGTGACTGTTATAAATATAGTCTTACTGGTAGTGTGTGACTGTTATAAATATAGTCTTACTGGTAGTATGTGACTGTTATAAATATAGTCTTACTGGTAGTATGTGACTGTTATAAATATAGTCTTACTGGTAGTATGTGACTCTGTTATAAATATAGTCTTATTGGTATTGTGTGACTCTGATAGCTATGATAAAATGGATATTGTTGTTCTGGTACCTGTAGCACTATGGGTAGTGTTACTATGGTAATTGTGAGTTTATGGGTAGTATTGCTCTTGCTGTAACTGTATGGGTAGTATTGCTCTTGCTGTAACTGTATGGGTAGTATTGCTCTTGCTGTAACTGTATGGGTAGTATTGCTCTTGCTGTAACTGTATGGGTAGTATTGCTCTTGCTGTAACTGTATGGGTAGTATTGCTCTTGCTGTAACTGTATGGGTAGTATTGCTCTTGCTGTAACTGTATGGGTAGTATTGCTCTTGCTGTAACTGTATGGGTAGTATTGCTCTTGCTGTAACTGTATGGGTAGTATTGCTCTTGCTGTAACTGTATGGGTAGTATTGCTCTTGCTGTAACTGTATGGGTAGTGTGGATCTGGTTGCTGTAACCTTAGAGCAGTGTGTTCTGATAAATTTGACTTTAAGGGCAGTGGCTCTCATAGATACGGCCGTAATGATAGTTTTGCTCTGGTAGATGTAATCTTAGAGAGAGTATTGCTTTGTCAGCTTATAAGCATTGTGGCTTTCATATTTCAAATCTTACTATTAATTTTGTTGTGAAAGTTCAGGCATTATTAGTAATGTAGGTTGGTAGTTTATAACTTTATAAAATGTAGTTTTGTTAGTTTACTACAAATGGATGATGTAAATGTGGTAGTTATAATGGGTTTTCCTCCAAAGGTTTATTCTGTTAGGTGGGTCCTCAACAAATCATATCTGAGTTTTTCACGTACTCTTAATGTATAGTGTGTCAAAACTAAATAGCTGAATCTTTCACGTGCTCTCAATTTATAGTATGTCATCACTAAATAGCTGAATCTTTCACGTGCTCTCAATTTATAGTATGTCAAAACTAAATAGCTGAATCTTTCACGTGCTCTCAATTTATAGTATGTCAAAACTAAATAGCTGAATCTTTCACGTGCTCTCAATTTATAGTATTTCAAAACTAAATAGCTGAATCTTTCACGTGCTCTCAATTTATAGTATGTCAAAACTAAATAGCTGAATCTTTCACGTGCTCTCAATTTATAGTATGTCATCACTAAATAGCTGAATCTTTCACGTGCTCTCAATTTATAGTATGTCAAAACTAAATAGCTGAATCTTTCACGTGCTCTCAATTTATAGTATGTCAACACTAAATAGCTGAATCTTTCACGTGCTCTCAATTTATAGTATGTCAACACTAAATAGCTGAATCTTTCACGTGCTCTCAATTTATAGTATGTCAACACTAAATATCGGTTTCCATCGTTTTGGATGTGTGTTTGCAGGGCTGTAGAAAAGGAGGGATGGGGGTTACCTAAAACGTATATGTTTCTTGGGTTTCCTTCTCAGCGAATGGGCACAACGCCTGCCAAGAGTATCACTCATAGCACGTAACTCCGTATCTTCAATCGATAATCCCCAGAAATTGTGGTTAAAATCCAACTTTGCTTAACTGATACCTTATCTGGACTGTTGTGAAGCTGTTCCTCCCTAGTATCATGTAACAGCCAACGAGGAAAGTGACTGAAAATGAAATATCGAAAAATTATTCGCAATAGTGTACAAGTCAGCTTGGCTGAAGCGTAGTCAGTCTCTCACAAACACAAATGGCTCCAATTTGCTCGCGGTTCGCAACCGGATCATGGACATTGTAGAGTTGAATGTATTAGTTGGACCTAGAAATTCAGTATTTCTGTATTAATATAAATCATGTATATAGGATATCATTTAATTAATTTTGATTTAAGTAATCGTTACTTTGTAGAGCAATATCATTTTACATTTACATCAAATCTATTTTACATTTTTTCCTGAATGTACCATGGTCATTACTAGCTGTATTTTATTATAATTATTTATGATTAGTAATCATTATAGTTTTTAACCTTAGTAGTAGTGGTTTTTCTCCGTGCATGTGTGCGAGGGATTTTAAATTTTCTTTTATGCATAATTTTACTAGCAGATTTTTGTAACAGTCAAAGTTACAAGCACTTATAGCACAGAATTGCCAGATAGTTGCAGTGGCTTATGATCAAATTTCGAGTAATCTATAGCCAAAATATTTAAGTGTGTACACAATTTTCGTTAAAACAACACAACGAAAGGAGAATAAATTCATTGAAATGCAATGACAAGCTTGTATGAAACTTATGCATGCAGCAAAATTGTGTGGTTTGATCATGTAATGAAGCATGCTTCCCTTTCAAAAACTATCTTGCAGGGACAGTTGAGGGTGGAAGAAGAAGGGGATACAATGTATAGATTTATAATAAGAAGGAATGAAAAAGTGTAAGATCGTCCACACTTAGACGAGGAACTGAGAATAAAAAGGCATGGCGTCATTTTTGTGTTCATGTTTCCAGAGTGGCAACACTGCGACCCTAAAGAGTTCTGGGTTTTTAAAAATAATAAAACAATTAAAAGTTCTATATTTAATCATTTCATTCAGTAGAGTACTTTGCATTATAATTCTTGTTTGTATTTAACACCAATAACAAGATAAACAGCTCTACCAACAATAATAATATATATATCATATGGATCATACTTTCTGTTTTCATAAAAATGGTCAAGAAATTATATAAAAATTAATTAATTCTCTAATTTTCCAACAAATTTCCGGGGCAGTGACATTTTAAATTGCCAGATTTCCAAAATTCGATTATGAAAGAAACAATATGGTAAAGGTGCTAACACAGCGACCAAAGGAAATTGACGAGTTTGTCTCAATGTATTATAACTCTATACAACTATATGTATTACTTGTCTAGTGTGCAGATATGTTTCTGCTTGGTTGCTGTTTTGTAACAAATGTCTCGCCATTTTAATTTGATTTTTTTTTCAAGTTGATGCAGCCATCTTTCCCCAAGACAATTGATACTCTTTTTAAAAAAAAATATAGTAGCGCTAATAATGATGTTCTATTTACATTAGGTATGTGTGTGTGTGTGGGGGGGGGGGGGGGTTATACCAACGAATTCTAGATACAAGAATATCTAACAGTAATAGTTAGCTGTAAATGCAATCATTACTGGGACTTTCTTTACAGTAATAGTTAGCTGTAAATGCAATCATTACTGGGACTCTTTTTTTACAGTAATAGTTAGCTGTAAATACAATAATTACTGGGACTTTCTTTGCAGTAATAGTTAGCTGTAAATTCAAAAATTGCTTGGACTTGCCTTACAGTAAGAATTGGCTGTATATGAAATCATTACTGGATTTTGCCTTACAGTAAGAGTTGGCTGTATATGTAATCCTTACTGGGACTGAAATGTTACCAACATGACTAGTTCGTGAATATGATATGTTATCATTTTCATAGGTTGGATCAACATAAGAGACATTTTTTGTCTAACAGTGTTTCCAGCTGAACCGTATCACCTGACAGTGTGTACAGCATAGTGTATGCACGATATCATTTGTATCTTTGTTGCCTTCTGGTAATATAATTACATAACTGACAGTCCTTGTACTGTAACTATAGTAGATCTGACAGTCCTTGTACTGTAACTACATAACAGACAGTCCTGGTACTGTAACTACAGAACTGACAGCCATGGTATTATAACTACAGAACTGACAGTCATGATATTATAACTACAGATCTGACAGTCCTGGTACTGTAACTATAATATAAATCTAACAGTCCTGGTACTATAACTACAGACCTGACAGTCCTATTACTATAGCTTCGGATCTGACAGTCCTGGTACTATAACTAAAGATCTAACATTCTAAGCACCACTCCAGGGAGATTACGCCTATAATTAATAATGCATGCATATTCATTTACAAACGCAACTAGTAATTTAGTTTCTCAAATACATGAAAGTGAAACGTATCTCCTGGTCAATATTTTTACCAAGTTGCTTCTTAGACAAACCTGCTTTGGCTACTTAGTCGATGTGTACAGTTACCTGCTATGTGCAAGTATGTAACGCATATATTTGCTGCCTCTTCCTCGTCATAATCATCAGTGTTGTACTGACTGGCGTACGGTGATCAGAATTATATATTACTCCATATTTCCAGTACCTTTCATTTGGATTGTTTTTGATTCACTGCCATGCCACAATACCAGACTATCTAATATTTTCTTACGCTGTCCCTCTCGAACGTTCTTGCCGACTATATCTTGCCCGTTGTAACTTTTTATCTGGCGATCTTCCTGTCTCAAAACGTGTCCAAAAAATAAATATTTTGTCTATCTGATATTAATACGTAACACACTTCTCGCATTTGACTCTTTCAACATTTGACTTTTTCAACATTTGACTCTATCAACATTTGACTCTATCAACATTTGACTCTTTCAACATTTGACTCTATCAAAATTTCGCTCTTTCAACATTTGACGCTTTCAATATTTCACTCTTTCAACGTTTGACTCTTTCAACATTTGACTCTTTCAACATTTGACTCTTTCAACATTTGACTCTATCAACATTTGACTCTTTCAACATTTGGTTCTTTCAAAATTTCGCTCTTTCAACATTTGACGCTTTCAATATTTCACTCTTTCAACGTTTGACTCTTTCAACATTTGACTCTATCAACATTTGACTCTTTCAACATTATATTCTTTCAAAATTTCGCTCTTTCAACATTTGACGCTTTCAATATTTCACTCTTTCAACGTTTGACTCTTTCAACATTTGACTCTATCAACATTTGACTCTTTCAATATTTGACTCTTTCAACATTTCACTATTTCAACATTTGACTCTTTCAACATTTGACGCTTTCAATATTTGACTCTATCAACATTTGACTCTTTCAACTTTTGACTCTTTCAACATTTGACTCTTTCAATATTTCACTCTTTCAACATTTGACTCTTTTAAGACATCCTCGCGAAGCTCCTCCTATTTTCCTAATATTGATAGATGACATGCAAACAGATGACAAAACTAATTTCTTATTGGATGCCAATAATCATTACATATTGTTTGTTATTGTATATATTCGAACCTTCACTCGCAATCCATTTATACACACACATATATAAATATATATATATAGATAATTACTGATGACTCCTATTATCTGGTCAGTTCTATTCATTGTTCACTTTGCATATATTTTATATCATCAAGCAAGGAAAATAAAGTATAAGCCGATAAGAGTAACCAGTTAGAAAGTCTTGTATTCCTAATCGTTTGTGAGTCTCTCTTTCCTGAATATCAATTTATTTTACAACTTACCATAAAAAATACATATTTATTATATAAATTACATTTGATCGCTCACTCATCCTGAATATTTCCCTTATATTTAAAGATTTATCAATCTGTCAATGTAAAATACATAAGAACTTGTGTATAAATAATCGTACATACTTGTGTTATATTGCAATGTAACATTTTCTTGTTATTTAACATTTTGCGTTGATGCTACACATCTGGGTTTTGGTTTCGTTTTGTCATAGCATGCAATTTGATTGTGTTTTTCCATTCATTGTTCATATTTGTGTGACCAGCATACAATTCAAATCAGGGATTTATCATGATTACTTGTCACTGGATTGTTCCAAACAATATTATGCATTTTCACCGAGATTTGAAACACCCTAGTCGTGTGCTTCCTTCTGAAGTGTCAAAAAATAAAGTTTGAAAAAATATCCATGACTTATTCTTGTTGCGTGTATATGTATCCGTGTATATGTGTGTGTATGTATGTTCGTTTTTTAGGATTGCTTGTTTTGTTACTTGAATGCAATGTAGAATACGATTCATGAATGATTATGGATACTCTACTCGTGAATGAGTATTAATACCATACTAGTAAATGTGTATGAATACTATACTCGGAAGAGGATACAGATTTGAGGCAAAAGCTATGGGGCAGCCGCTATGACCCGGAGAAGACAGTGGATTTCGTCTTGACGACAGGCCTGACAATATAGCATGACCACAGATGCTGAATGCAGAAGAAGACTATACTCGTAAATAAGTGTGACGACTGTACTCGTGCATGGAGATCACATACTAGGAGATGGCAGAGGATGATCCAGCCCCTCCATTTCTGACTGAGTTTGCAGCTGATCCATCCTTGTATCTACAATTTCCTGCTAGTGCATGTGATTGTAAACTCAGACATTGCCGTGGGTTCCATTACAGTTCAAACTGGATGTCCACCAAGTCACTTTTACATTGTTGGTGACACTACGTTATATGAAGTGTGAGTGGTTCGTTCGTCGAAGTCGACGTTGGCCATTCAGATTAACTGGGATTATGACGAAAAAGGTGATGCCTGCCATGTGCCGACTGTGACTAATGAGTCCTATGCGTGTTTGGAATTGTCAACCACATTCGGGGCATGTATGGAAGGAATGTGTAGAACATTGAGCAGCTCTTGTGAGTATTTAGTGCGGAACTGTGTGACAACAGTGCATAGTGTCTTTACATACTTCCTATCATCATCATCAAGTGACATATTCTTTCCAGAACGTAGTACTTCCTATACATTATCAATATGATAAAAAATATGGAAGATAAAAGAGAAAGACCAAAACCAAAATTACTCTATTGCTGTGGCATGATTGCTTAGAAAGTCTTCCAATCCTGAGAGAAAATGCTCATAGCCTTGTTTCTTTTTTTTTCTATTTGCTAAATTATTGTCTGCAAGACGCAAAAGGCTATTCATTCATAAATGTATACATACAAGTGGGATAGCTATGGCACATACTACGGATATTAGAAAATATTTTCAAACTTTTCACACATGCTGGTTCAAAAGTTCACATATATTTTGGGTGAAAATTTTCCAAATTTTACTGGCTGTAAAAATGGTAAATATACATAAATCGCAAAGTTCTTAGTTTAAGCTATATGGAACCATGTAAGCAATATGCATGAAAAATTTCATAAATTTTGTTTATATTTGAAAATGTTATGTGTAGAAGTGATAATTACCTTAAAATTTCGCTTACGAACGATAAGAAATTTACACATTAAAAATATAATTATTTACCTTAATAACCTCCTGCAATGTATTGATGCCCTTCACCTTCAACTTGTGCTTCATCTAGATTCAATCGCCTCCTTCTCATGGCTCTTCTGACTTCTAGGGTTGCCTTGGTAACCTTATTTTGTTCCATTTAACAGTGTCTTAGAATCAGTTCTTGGTTTCAAGAATCAATTCTAACAACGTGAATTTTCCGCATGTCACTTCCAACAGCCTAAGTGGAGCTTGCAGAGCTTTTGATCCATCATAAAAGTCTAAGGTTGCAATACCAACAGCAATATTAACAGCAGTCAACTCATTGTATAAGTGTTTTGGGCAGATTTGCCATATCATACTGTTGGAGGACTCATCAATATTTCTGTAGTAACGAGAAATATATTTTTCCTGACATTTTGAATTAATAACTTGATTAAAAATTGAAACCTAAACTTGGCGTGTGCAAGTAGGGGTGCAGAGACGTTGAAGCGAGCTGCTGCTCGCTTCGCCCGCCAGGACAAGGACTCATACTGGTTCAGACCTTGATACTCCTCCACGTAGAGTACCCCGGGCAACAGAGCAATCTGGCTAAGCTATCAAGGATCGAATGATCTCCAGCTGAGGTGGGAACCTGCTGCGGACTTGGAAACTTCCAAGAGAGAAACGACTCTTATTCGCAGTACGACCCGGGATAAAAAGCAAGCTTCAGCAAACTTTCGACAGCCTTTTCGTCATTTTCGCCAAGACTCAAGTACTTTTCTTCAGTTCCCTGTCCGCACCCAGCGTCGTGATATAACCAAATAGTCCTTCTTAGGACTAGGTTGAAAGCGACGTGACTAGGCATCCCGAGATGGCCTAGTCGAATCCAGCACTCAACAAACAAACAAACAAACGTGTGCAAGAAACATTTGCAAATTCAAAACGAGGCTAATTACTACAATTACATAGGGAGGTGTTCATTGTTTTAATATTAATATAAACTATTCATTGTTTTTCTCAAACATACTGAACATGTTTGCAATATTTCTTAAAAATCCCTGATCCACCCCCACATATGTCAAAAGTATATATCTCAAAAACTATAAACTCTACCACTAAATTTCTTAAAGCAAAATCTACGTAAATGGATAATCTTTAATTTGATACCAATATCTTCGTACAATTAAAAAATCGATATTTCTGCCAATTTCCCCGGTGTATCTGTCGCTGTCGAGCGCGTCTCGCATAGACAGTCCAGGACGACGCAGCATAAAGCAGTGTTGGTAGAACCACTGCATGGTAGACGTCCAACTGTCCAACTGAGACCACACCTGATCCAGACATTGGCACGAAGGCTCCCGAATTCCTCACTGGCGTGAGAAATACGCAGCACAACATCCTTGTCAATTGTTGCAGTTTGTGATAGGGTGCTGACGAGATATACAAACTTATTGGCAGTATTGAATTTGTGTCCCTTTACTATGATTACTGGTTCTGTGTAGGGGCTCATGACGCTGGTTGATACATTACTAATGTCTTCGCAGTGCTGATGGTAAGTACGAAAGCATCACATGCCAAAGAGAAGAGGTCCATACCGTCCTACATGTCTTTCAGACAGGTATCGTTGAGTGCACAATCGTCTGCGAAAAAGAGGTGGCGAACAATGGCCGTCTTAGTTTTGGTCTTGGCCCTCAGTCTACTAAGATTGAATAGGCCTCTATCAGCTCTATAACGAAAGCAAATTTCTGCACTGCTACTCCGGAAGGCGCTATTTAGTATAGCAGAGAACACCATGCTAAAGAGTGTCGGAGTCAGCACGCAATCCTATTTGACACCCTTAATTATTGGAAACGGGGTTGAGTGTGCGCCGTCATTTTGCACACAGACTGTCTTACCATCATGGAACTGGCGAAACATGTTTTTGAATTTTTCGGGACATTCGCGATTTACAGTGTCGTGTCATTGTAGTGACACTTTTCCTGTAGTTGTCTGGCGGTGAATACCATGTCAACCGTATCTGTATGTCCAAGTGTGTACAAGAACGAAACAACTATGTATTCCATGGTTTATAAATACAATTCTAGACTATCTAGACTTCGCACACGATCTGGCGTTCTGTAAATCAATACATCTAGATGCTCAAGAACCACCGAAGACGCATGTGTCGAGCCATTTTCTCAAATGACACATTCACAATCTCCAGACTGCATCCTGCTGGAAATCTATTAGAGAGATCTACTACAAGAGAGAGAGATCCAGCGGTAGTTTGAGAATTAACGCTGAAGAAGAAGAAGAGGTTGCTCAAGAAAAAATAGACCGATTTTCAGAATTTTTTCATCTAAAAAATAGTGAATTTCACGAATTAGTCGATCTCACGAGCTATCACAAGATGGTAATACTAGCACAAATATCAATCCTTATAAATCTAGCATGTAAGACAAGCTAACTCAACATTTGGCACACAAATTTAACAAAAATATACCATATAGACTTTATTGTGGGACCTACTATCTGCATTTGCATACCTGTGCCAAAGCTGGAAATCCACACAAACAATAGACACTGAATAATCACCCTTGAAAACAAGTCCCTTTGAAGAATAATAAACACAAGATGGGCACATTTTAAAACAAGCAATTTAAAGGGGGAAGAAACTAACCAAGAAATTAGTTTTAGAAGAATAGGAGGCTAGAATTACATCAGCCATTTACTTATGAAAACATTATCCTAAGCAAACCATCATGTGGAAAGTAGAGTGCAAAGGAAATATTACGTCCTTGAAAATAAACTACTACGCAGAAAAATCAACAGGGGAAGCTGAAAATACAACATAACCAATAAACAAAAACTACACCCACTCGCAATAAGACGTTCAACTTGGAAAGAAATAACCATTGTCCTATGCTTTGCCCCAAAACGAATTAACTAATCTGACTCAACGTATTTGTAGGTTTGGGCACATCTTACTAATGGATGTCCTGTGTAGGCCTCTGGTCAATTTAGATGACCATATCATCCCTATGTATGTTGTTGGCCAATGAAAAATGCGAGGCTTACACACTCTTTCGTTTCTCTTGGCTTTATACCCCTGTATGCCTTGCAGTGTCAGGGGTAGATGATTTCTACGGAGATGTAGAAGAATTTTACGGAGACGGCTTTTTGTGTGTGCTTCATATATGTGTGAATACACGTATATATTCTCCTGTATACTGTTGTATGCTGACTCTGTCGTAAACATGCAGAGCACCATAGACCGCTTCTCAAAGGCCTGCAACAACTTTGCTCACTATTAACACCAAAAAAAACAGAAGTCATGCACCAAGTAACATCAAATAGCCAACATACTGCTACTTCCATCATCGTCAATCAGGAAAAACTGCAGGTAGTCGACAATTTTACTTACCTTGGAAGCACTCTCTCTCGCGATGTCAACATTGATGTGAAAATTAACAATAGACTGGCAAAAGCTAGTGCTGTATTTGGCAGATTACGCAACAATGTATGGGACAGAAGAGGTATAAGAACAACCACCAAACTACAAGTATATCATGCTGCTGTTATACCAACCTTACTATACGCCTGCGAAACGTGGACAGTGTATGCTAGACATGCAAGAAAGTTAAATCATTTCCATCTTACCTGCCTACGTAAATTACTAAACATCCATTGGTGGGACAAAGTACCAGACTACGAGGTCTTGGAAAAATCAACCTCAATAAGCATCCAGACAATACTTATGAAGGCGCAGGCACGCTGGGCAGGCCATCTTGTGCGTATGGAGAACTCGCGTTTGCCAAAACAAATATATTATGGAGAACTCAAGGCAGGATTTCGAAAAGCTGGTGGACAGAAAAAGCGTTTTAAAGACACGCTCAAGTCATCCTTGAAACATCTTAACATTGACGTAGGCGCTTGGGAGAGCCTCGCTCAGGATAGAACAGCATGGCGTTACAGCATTAGAACGGGAGCACTAGCGGCAGAAGAATTCAGACAAGAAACTGCAAGACAGAAGCGGACACGTAGAAAAGAAAAAAACATCTCAACCTTACACAGATACCTTCTATTGTTGTCAATTCTGTAAAAGAACATTTTGTGCGCGCATTGGACTTGCTAGTCATTTAAAAACGCACTATTAACTTTTATTATTTTATTATTTATTGTTATTATTATTATGGTTGAGTTTTTGGTCATCGTCGATCACGACGGACGAACATCATATATTCTCCAATAGGCGGAGGCAAAGGCCACTTTGCATTTAAATAAACAAAAAAAGGTGGAGATGATATGAAAGAAAATTTGTTCTGATAGGGAAATGTTGGCGATAACCGGTTTGCAACTATTTCACTAGAGCAGTGGTTCTCAACAGGTGTTGTGTGGTTCCCCTAGCAGCCAAAGTGTAAAGAATATGAAATTTGAGGTGCCACAGGAGCTACAGAAAGATAGCTATTTTTGTCATAAACGACAAGATTCATAGCAATAAAGCTTAGAAGCTATAAGTGACCTGAGAGGAAATGCAATTATATTTTAGGCACAGTGGGTCAAGAAAAGAAGATGTGTCCCAAAAATGGGCCACATACCAAACAATGTTGAGAACCACTGCACTAGAGGATCCCTCCCACACCTCCTATAACAAAACTAAGATACATATTTGTACTTCTATGTTTTAATATGCATCGTTCACTCCAGAAAATCTATATTTAGTTGATGTAGCCACCGTACTGCACATACATTGAGAAACTGTTATCAAAGGAATTGAGAATCAATCGATATCACCATGTACGCCATGGCTGTATGAATCCACAAGCGACTTGATTTACGACATCATCAAAATGAGGAATACTGTGTCCAGACGAGAAAAAAACTAACAACACTAAGTCATCAACGGAAGGAAATACAAAGATTGCGTCAATTATCTCAGCGTTAATTAGCATGCGATGTTTATTAGTCTGTATAGCGTGATAGAAAAACTGCAGATGAAATTTTCTTAGCTGGTGTACGAAGTAATGTCATTACTAAGGAAAGTGGTGCACATGTGACAAATAACGTGGAACGTTTAAATAGAAATAAAATGAGCTACTGGTGAAATCAAATTGTCATTTGATATAATTGGGGCATGCTCGAGTTGTGAATAAGATATCCAATGACAAAAATGACTGCAACTATTTTTTATACTATGAGTACTAAGCCACTTGTGACTACATCTTTTATACAACAGCATGGCTGAAATACGATATAGGCCTATATATAATAATAAAATATGGCTGATTCATTGTACAACGTAACTCTATCAAAGAAGCAAGCCTCCTAAATAAAATATGAAACATAGAAAGGACTATACAGTAAAAGCCATTGAACATTCTGACTATAAAAGATACATAATGTGCGCTATACATGTGTACATTAAAGGTTCCTTAAACTGTGTCTTCACTTTGTTCTTGAATTTTGGGTTCATTACAGGAAACAGTGGCGACATCACGTGTCCACATTCCAACTTTTTAATATTATGCGTAATTTCATACAGCTTCCGTATCTCGGAGATTAAAAAAGATGCAACGTCTGCTGCCAATGAAACGATCTGAGCGCAACAAACTGAGAACCACCCCCCCCCGGGTCATTAAAGAAGTGAGGGGGGCTTCCGATGTGCTGCGCGCAGAACAATGGATGCGGCAGTATATGCGTCTTTAACGAAAGTTCGTTTCGCTACATAATATATGATTTGTTCCGTTAAAATATGGTCACTGATTCCGGTAATGCACATGGTTTTGTATTGTTTACCATATGTTTCTGCATTTGCTTTCAAACTCCTAAGGATTAACACGATGTGATCTGGAGAACAAATAAGTTGTGCCATGGTTTACACCTTGGCTGCGATATCAGCGTCTCTTCTGCTGACACATTTTATTTAAGTGCTTCTGTGTCACTTTGACTCTCTGGAGAATGCGGTAGCCAACTCGGTCTCAGAACCTACTTAGTCGCCTCTTACGACATGCGTGACAGGTATCAGTGTGCCATTATTTCCTCTCCTTTCAGGTCAAGCTAACGCACGGGTATTACTGCATGTAATGTTACTGAATAGGAAATATATAATGGTGTGTTCTTGGTAGGAAAGAGAACTATATACTGCATACAAATGGCCCGAACACACACACTTCAGGGCTGCCCAAATTGTAGAAAACAATGATGCTTAATCTGGTCAGAAGATACATATTTGAGGCTAATGCTATTAGGCAGATGCTCTGACCTCGAGAAGGCAGCGGATAACAGGTATGAAAATTAAACATGGCCGAAGATGTTGCACGCAGAAGAAGTCTACGAAAGGGACCGGCGGCATATACATACCAGTGTCTCTCAATATTTATTCACATACAGTTCCTTGTGGGTCACATTTTCCTTTGTAGTCCCTATGGGACATAAAAAGGGTATAGCACCTTTTCTTTTGATGCCTATTATCATATGACTGATTAGGTATCATCCATATAGTTACCTTTCTGTTGTCCTTTAGATGGATCAGTCGGAACCCAATGTCCAGTTGTGTTCTTTATGGCACTTCGTCATATCGCTTTGGCCCTAATGGTACAATTTGAGAACCACTAATCTCTATACTACAGGGGTGATTGCTTATTAACAATATGAGGATCACTGCATTAAATTTGTCATAACCGATTTTCTCCCCACCCCAACCCCTATTATTTTTTTTTACTGTTTCTTTCGCCTTTCAAGAACACAATACCCCAGCTGTTACCACGTTCTATATGGATATTGTTTCTCGACGTGTGAAGACAATTTTGATTGCCTGGACCACATTTTGATTATTAATTGAGGGAGCATTTCTGTCTATTTTAAATAATATTGTATTTTGTTTTTGGTGCAAACACTTCTTTATACACATTACTACTGTTCTAGAATATGCAATTTCTAATTTATTTTGTTGTCTTTATAACTATTTCTCTGTGTTCATTCTCACTCATTAACAAACACACAAACACGATTGTTTTCATCTGATTCTTTAAATGGTGTGTCCCGAAATCAGATGTTCTGGGCTGAAAAGCGATAATATCAATGATCCACTTAAAATTAATGGTACAATATAGGAATTTCACTGGCAGAGTAGTTGGGCCGTATGCTGTGTGCACAAGCTGTAACGGGTTCCAATCCCGCTCAGAAAGTTTGGTTTGAACAGGAACTGTTTTGGAAATCCGTGAATTTCGCTTGAAACTTCTTAGTTATATGTGGATGACATGAGCGGTAGTATGGTAGTATGATAGCGTGATTACTTCATAGCGACAGTGTACATATGGTATAAAACTATTACAACAAAGTCAATCCTCTACGCCTTTCTTCTTTTTATCTTCATCTTCTGCATTCGTTCTAAACCACTCATAGCATTTAACTATGGCGTGATAAAACCACTCATAGGATGTAATTGTAGTGTGATAGCACACCACTCATACCATGTAACTAGCGTGATAGAACCATTCATAGAATGTAACTGTAGTGTGATAGCACACCACTCATACCATGTAACTAGCGTGATAGAACCATTCATAGAATGTAACTGTAGCGTGATAGAACCATTCATAGAATGTAACTGTAGCGTGATAGAACCATTCATAGAATGTAACTGTAGCGTGATAGAACCATTCATAGAATGTAACTGTAGTGTGATAGAACCATTCATAGAATGTAACTGTAGCGTGATAGAACCATTCATAGAATGTAACTGTAGCGTGATAGAACCATTCATAGAATGTAACTGTAGCGTGATAGAACCATTCATAGAATGTAACTGTAGCGTGATAGAACCATTCATAGAATGTAACTGTAGCGTGATAGCACCACTCATACCATGTAACTGTAGCGTGATAGCACCACTCATACCATGTAACTGTAGCGTGATAGAACCATTCATAGAATGTAACTGTAGCGTGATAGAACCATTCATAGAATGTAACTGTAGCGTGATAGAACCATTCATAGCATGTAACTGTAGTGTGATAGAACCATTCATAGAATGTAACTGTAGCGTGATAGAACCATTCATAGAATGTAACTGTAGTGTGATAGAACCACTCATACCATGTAACTGTAGTGTGATAGAACCACTCATACCATGTAACTGTAGCGTGATAGAACCATTCATAGAATGTAACTGTAGCGTGATAGAACCATTCATAGAATGTAACTGTAGTGTGATAGAACCACTCATACCATTTAACTGTAGTGTGATAGCACCACGAATACCATGTAACTGTAGTGTGATAGAACCATTCATAGAATGTAACTGTAGTGTGATAGAACCACTCATACCATGTAACTGTAGTGTGATAGAACCACTCATACCATGTAACTGTAGCGTGATAGAACCATTCATAGAATGTAACTGTAGTGTGATAGCACCACTCATACCATGTAACTGTAGTGTGATAGAACCACTCATACCATGTAACTGTAGTGTGATAGAACCACTCATACCATGTAACTGTAGCGTGATAGAACCATTCATAGAATGTAACTGTAGTGTGATAGAACCACTCATAGAATGTAACTGTAGTGTGATAGAACCACTCATACCATGTAACTGTAGTGTGATAGAACCACTCATACCATGTAACTGTAGCGTGATAGAACCATTCATAGAATGTAACTGTAGCGTGATAGAACCATTCATAGAATGTAACTGTAGTGTGATAGAACCACTCATACCATGTAACTGTAGTGTGATAGAACCACTCATACCATGTAACTGTAGCGTGATAGAACCATTCATAGAATGTAACTGTAGTGTGATAGCACCACTCATACCATGTAACTGTAGTGTGATAGAACCACTCATACCATGTAACTGTAGTGTGATAGAACCACTCATACCATGTAACTGTAGCGTGATAGAACCATTCATAGAATGTAACTGTAGTGTGATAGAACCACTCATACCATGTAACTGTAGTGTGATAGAACCACTCATACCATGTAACTGTAGTGTGATAGAACCACTCATACCATGTAACTGTAGTGTGATAGAACCACTCATACCATGTAACTGTAGTGTGATAGAACCACTCATACCATGTAACTGTAGTGTGATAGCACCACTCATACCATGTAACTGTAGCGTGATAGAACCATTCATAGAATGTAACTGTAGTGTGATAGAACCACTCATACCATGTAACTGTAGTGTGATAGAACCACTCATACCATGTAACTGTAGCGTGATAGAACCATTCATAGAATGTAACTGTAGTGTGATAGAACCACTCATACCATGTAACTGTAGTGTGATAGAACCACTCATACCATGTAACTGTAGCGTGATAGAAATACTCATAGAATGTAATTGTAGCGTGATAGCACACAACTCATACCATGTAACTGTAGCGTGATAGCACCACTCATACCATGTAACTGTAGCGTGATAGAACCACTCATACCATGTAGCTGTAGCGTGATAGAAATACTCATAGAATGTAATTGTAGCGTGATAGCACACCACTCATACCATGTAACTGTAGCGTGATAGCACCACTCATACCATGTAACTGTAGTGTGATAGAACCACTCATACCATGTAGCTGTAGCGTGATAGAATCACTCATACCATGTAGCTGTAGCGTGATAGAAATACTCATAGAATGTAACTGTAGCGTGATAGAACCACTCATACCATGTAACTGTAGTGTGATAGAACCACTCATACCATGTAGCTGTAGCGTGATAGAACCACTCATACCATGTAACTGTAGCGTGATAGCACCACTCATACCATGTAGCTGTAGCGTGATAGCACACCACTCATACCATGTAACTGTAGCGTGATAGCATCACTCATACCATGTAACTGTAGCGTGATAGAACCACTCATACCATGTAGCTGTAGCGTGATAGAACCACTCATACCATGTAGCTGTAGCGTGATAGAAATACTCATAGAATGTAATTGTAGCGTGATAGCACACCACTCATACCATGTAACTGTAGCGTGATAGCACCACTCATACCATGTAACTGTAGCGTGATAGAACCACTCATACCATGTAGCTGTAGCGTGATAGAAATACTCATAGAATGTAATTGTAGCGTGATAGCACACCACTCATACCATGTAACTGTAGCGTGATAGCACCACTCATACCATGTAACTGTAGTGTGATAGAACCACTCATACCATGTAGCTGTAGCGTGATAGAACCACTCATACCATGTAGCTGTAGCGTGATAGAAATACTCATAGAATGTAACTGTAGCGTGATAGAACCACTCATACCATGTAACTGTAGTGTGATAGAACCACTCATACCATGTAGCTGTAGCGTGATAGAACCACTCATACCATGTAGCTGTAGCGTGATAGAACCACTCATACCATGTAGCTGTAGCGTGATAGAACCACTCATACCATGTAGCTGTAGCGTGATAGAACCACTCATACCATGTAGCTGTAGCGTGATAGAACCACTCATACCATGTAGCTGTAGTGTGATAGAAATACTCATAGAATGTAACTGTAGCGTGATAGAACCACTCATAGCATGTAACTGTAGCGTGATAGAACTCATAACATGTAACTGTAGCGTGATAGCACCACTCATAGCATGTAACTTTAGCGTGATAGCACCACTCATACCATGTAACTGTAGTGTGATAGAACCACTCATACCATGTAGCTGTAGCGTGATAGAATCACTCATACCATGTAGCTGTAGCGTGATAGAAATACTCATAGAATGTAACTGTAGCGTGATAGAACCACTCATACCATGTAACTGTAGTGTGATAGAACCACTCATACCATGTAGCTGTAGCGTGATAGAACCACTCATACCATGTAACTGTAGCGTGATAGCACCACTCATACCATGTAGCTGTAGCGTGATAGCACACCACTCATACCATGTAACTGTAGCGTGATAGCATCACTCATACCATGTAACTGTAGCGTGATAGAACCACTCATACCATGTAGCTGTAGCGTGATAGAACCACTCATACCATGTAGCTGTAGCGTGATAGAAATACTCATAGAATGTAATTGTAGCGTGATAGCACACCACTCATACCATGTAACTGTAGCGTGATAGCACCACTCATACCATGTAACTGTAGCGTGATAGAACCACTCATACCATGTAGCTGTAGCGTGATAGAAATACTCATAGAATGTAATTGTAGCGTGATAGCACACCACTCATACCATGTAACTGTAGCGTGATAGCACCACTCATACCATGTAACTGTAGTGTGATAGAACCACTCATACCATGTAGCTGTAGCGTGATAGAACCACTCATACCATGTAGCTGTAGCGTGATAGAAATACTCATAGAATGTAACTGTAGCGTGATAGAACCACTCATACCATGTAACTGTAGTGTGATAGAACCACTCATACCATGTAGCTGTAGCGTGATAGAACCACTCATACCATGTAGCTGTAGCGTGATAGAACCACTCATACCATGTAGCTGTAGCGTGATAGAACCACTCATACCATGTAGCTGTAGCGTGATAGAACCACTCATACCATGTAGCTGTAGCGTGATAGAACCACTCATACCATGTAGCTGTAGCGTGATAGAAATACTCATAGAATGTAACTGTAGCGTGATAGAACCACTCATAGCATGTAACTGTAGCGTGATAGGACTCATAACATGTAACTGTAGCGTGATAGCACCACTCATAGCATGTAACTTTAGCGTGATAGCACCACTCATGGCGTGTAATTGTAGCGTACATATGTAAGGGCTGGATGGAGCGAATAATGTGTAATATCTTTTACGTTACTCAAAAATGGCGGTAACTATGGATGTTTTACAACAGATGTGGTGTTTACAAAGTGAGTTGGGTGTAGACTAGAACACATATGTCAAGTACGCTCAAACAAGGAAACTTACAATACAACGACTCAAACAAGGAAACTTACAATACAACGACTCAAACAAGGAAACTTACAATACAACGACTCAAACAAGGAAACTTACAATACAACAACTCAAACAAGGAAACTTACAATACAACGACTCAAACAAGGAAACTTACAATACAACGACTCAAACAAGGAAACTTACAATACAACGACTCAAACAAGGAAACTTACAATACAACGACTCAAACAAGGAAACTTACAATACAACGACTCAAACAAGGAAACTTACAATACAACGACTCAAACAAGGAAACTGATACTGCATTGTAATGTAAAGTAAATATGACATAACTAACTCTTGGCCGTGCTACAGAGTTTGTGCACTGACAGAAATCCGTATAAGTAACCCATGCCATGGTTTCTCAACTGATATCATGCTTGATATAGATCAAACAGAGTAGTGAACCAACATAGAACCGCAACCATTAGCCGGTATATCCTGAGAGATTTACTGAAACGGATGTCTGAGCACCTATGTGTCCGGTGTGCGAGAAGAAACATCAAGATACATCTTCTTCTTCATCGTTCTTCAGTCAGATATCAGGTTACAGCACCAATAGCTTCAATGAATTGTGTGATTCGCTTCAGGTCATCCATGGAACCCCTCAAGTCTGGAAGCAGTGCCGTCTCAGTAGGCCATATTTTCTCCCTCTCTTCTTGGTAGAGTTGACAGGCATGAAGAATGTGTTCTGCAGTCTCTGGGCTCAGTCCACAGTTGCACAGGTCTGTCTCACCAATCTTCAGCTTTCGGAACATGTGACTTCTCAATAAGATACTAATACCTAACTTTGTAGCTTCACACATTTTGTCCCCATACATCTCCGAAATAATGCATGTATGAGGACGTGCAGTGATTTCTTCGTTTCGAACCCATGTTCTTGTGAACACAATAAATAACTTAACCACTATGCCATGAATATAACTCCGTTTTCAGAACAATATTTTAAAGACTGGCCATGGCCTCTATCTGTGATCCCTATATCCCATAGTATTGTTATGTAATTAATCATTGCGTGTGAAATGAGATGTCTAAACACAACATCAAACATAACATAGAAAAGATATTGTGAAGAATGAAGAAATTCTAGGAAATGTTGGTACAACGTCTGTGAACAAATATATTGAAAACAGTCTGACATATTTCGGCTGCTTAATAAGAATGAACTTAATGAGTGTTTCTGAGTATTAAATGAGAAGCTCTATTTTAGGGATATGGGAGGGTTTAGATGTAAAGGTAGGCAGCAGCCTTCCGTCCGGGATGACGATAACTCTTCATGTACAAAGCCGTAGCAACTATCCCGAGGGTGGGGGGGGGTGGAAGGTGGCCATTACCTTTCCTTGCTCTTTCTATCTTCCCATACGCATGCGTCACGTGTCCATCTACAGATTGGTCGACTAGACTGGCTGTCGCGTGAAATCACCACCGGCGTTTTTTTAAAATCCAGACGTGGTTTTGAACCTGACATGCTGTAACCAGGTGACAGTAATCAAGCTCTCTAACAGAAGGCTACCTCGTTCCTCATGAAGGATCTAACTATACAGAAATACTCCCCACACCCCGAATCTACGGTCTTGCGTGCATGCGATGAGTTTACCACACCCACGCTTAGTCTACACCACGGGGATAGTTTAAAGAGCTTAGAGAAAAGACAATCTTGATTGTCAGCGTGAGCTTACACTGACACCTGACACGAATATGAATGTACGCGCGATGAACACGTGTTGCAAACACACGGCCTAGCTTTCCCTATAACCTTCCATACTCAGTTTAAATAGTCTGGACTAGTTTTTAATATAATCACGTGCATACACGTGACTTCAAATATATTGTTTGAAGTTCTTTAAAACCTACACCTACAGTCGTGGTGGCGGATATTTTTGAAATTCGATGTTGCTGATAAGCTGCCGCTTTTCAATCACTGGTTCTCAAGTGGAGCATTTAGCATCCGCAGGTGGCCACATCGATTTCCAGGATCGCCACTGATAGGACGTTAAAGTGGGGGAGAGGGGTGTTATTAGGAAGAAATTTAACAATCAACAAACCCTAGAGAAGGTTAAAACGCTTTTTAAAAAAAAAATATCTCCATAAATAACACAAGCATTGTATCAAAGGGGGGAATAGTCAGGACAGAAAGTTGAGAAAGAATTATTTTAAACGGTGACTAACAAATCGATGGAATATCAACGTGTACGTATTGAAGTATTGAAGACACATACAAACATATATATATATATCCACAATGATGATTATTGAAACGTACACAAAGTACATGCACGGATTATCTAGGTAACATTAGAAAATAACAAAAACAGAGGACAACTGTTAGATAATATAGAAATATAGAAGCATTAACATCAAAAATTTCAAAGTTCAGTAAGGACAACATATGGAATGACGGATACTTTAAAAACAAGATCTGCGTAAGACAAATCTGCGTACTTAGGCCTCTACTTTTCAACATATACAAGTACAGAATAATAAAAGAAGCTCGCATTAATCAAAGAGAGAAACATTACTAATACATCTGATGAGGAATTTAATAATGAAATCAACGAGCAACTATTTGATGATGATAGAAGTGGAATCATCACAACAAACAAAGAAATTAAGAAAATTTGCAAAAACACATCAATGCATTGCTATTAACATGTAAGAAGTATAACATGAACATTACAACAAGCAGAAGTTATGACAATCAACACGTCTGTAACACCAAAGGATATAACATTAGACTACACCAAGATGAAACAAACAAAAGAATGTAAATATCTAGGCAATATTTTTTCCCCCGAAAATTGAAGACTGGACATAAAAATAGAAACAAGGTTCTAGAAAGTAAACACAGTGACCTACCAACATTGACCATTGCTTCTTCAACCAAAGATTGACTTAAAATGATAAATATTCTAATATACATATGCATTTTTGCATAAAGTTATCGTAACTTCCATTCTGTAATCCGCTCGGTTCTGTGCAAGCTGCCTCGCTTGTTCCAGTGTCAATTTCAATGTTCTGTGATATCATGTGTCCAATGACGTTTTGTGTAATCATTTTTCTACTGCCTGGGACATTTTCTTCCATGATGAATCGTTATAAACTACTGTATCATTTTCATCATCACCAGGTGACACATTCTTTCCGAAATGTAGTCTTCCCTATGGATCTCTTGAATTCTACGATGTTTTGAGCAAGTAGTTCCGCATATTTTTGTGGCATGCGCATGCATTCTTGAATATATTTTGTCCAACGCGGTCTTCGGCGACTTTTGCTCCTGATGCGTTCTATCATCCCCTCCAGTAGCACTCTCTCCATGCCGTCGTGTCTCTTAATGCGACCGGAAAAAAATTATCTTTTTCTTTAATATGGTGTTAAGCCAGCCTTCCTATATGTTTATTGTTCTTAATACATGGTTTATTTTCCTTGCTGTCCATAGTATTCTCAGTACTCTTCTATAGCACTTTAATCCAAATGATGTTATTCTCTTGGCCACTGTTTTATTTAGTTTTGTCAGTTGCCATTATTTTTTAATCTTTTTCATATTTAAGAACAAGTTCTGCTGTTCGCTGAACTTGTGGGTTGACTTAATTATGTTCAGTAGGTCGTGTTCGTTTATTGTTAATAGCACTTTGTCGTCTGCATATCTAATTTCTGTTATCTGCAGCCCTCCTATATTTACGGATCTGAAATCAGGCATCACTGTTTCTCACTGTTTCAGTTGAACAAGTATGGAGACATTGTACAGCCTTGTCTTGCTTTTTTCTGTACATTGAACTTCTCCGATCTTGTACCTTCCACTTTTACCATTGCTTCATGGTCTTTATACAGCTCTGATATTAATCGTATAATGTGTTTTGGGAAATCCATGTTATTCATTATCTTCCATAATTGATGTTTGACACAGTCGAATTCTTTGGTGTAATCTATGAAGCATGTGATGTTATACTCTCTACATTTCTCTATGATCATCCTCATGTTGAATATTTGATCTCTCGTGACTCTGCCAGTTCTGAACCCTGTTTGCCTTTCGTGGATCTCATCTTCCATCTTGTTATGTGCATTATAATGTGCAGCAGTATTTTAATGGCTTGGCTGTTCTTCTTCTTCTCAGCGTTCATTCTCAAACTCCTGCTGGATCTCTCTTGTAGCAGAACACTGATCCTACTATATTTCCAGCAGGATGTAGTCCAGAGAACAGAAATGCGTTGTGTCGCCTTTTTATTTGCGCCAATGGCCTGACATATCAGTATTCGGTGGTGACTTGATTGATCACGGCAATTGTTCTATAATTTGAACAAATTGCATATCACCGTTATGTGTATTGTAATGTATACTGAACGTGTCAAGTCCCTTGGTCAAGTTTCCGTTCTCCAGACCTTATTGCATACCTGATAAACGATATTAAAGTTGCTTTTGCTCCTGGCTTGAATCATTTCAGTTATTATGTCGTCACAACCTGCTGCTTTTCCTCTCTTCAAACTGTGAACTGCTGATATAATTTCTTCTATTGTAAGCTCTGGTTCTAGTGTATTTCTGTGTTTATTTGGTTCCCTATGCCATTTTGGGGTGGTTCTGAGTACATTTCCTTACAGTATTCTTTCCACCTTTCTAGAATGTCACATTGTTCTATAAGAGTGTTTCCTGATTTGTCTTTTTCTGTGTCATTTTACATGTCCAAAATATGCTAGATTACGTTTTTATGGTTTGAGGAGATAATTTTTCTATGTTCAGGTTTTTGAATGTGTTGGATATCTCTCTGTCCATGATATTCTTAGGACATTTTCTCTATCATTTCATTTCAAATATTGTTGTCTATTCTATTGCAGAATGACACAGCATTAGCGAACTGTTTCTTATATTTCAATGTGCCATAGCTACTCATTTATTCTCTTGTCATAAATCACTTCTCAATTATTCCGTTTGATTATGTTAAATTCTCAATTTCTCTGTGATTATGTTGACATATCATTTCTTCTGTTTGAATACGCAAAATTTCCTATTCTTCTATTTCAACATGTAAACTTCTCATTTCTTATGTTTGATTATATTAACTTCTCATTTCTTCTGTTTGATTATACTAACTTCTCATTTCGTATATTTCATTGTTAACTTTTCATTTCTTCGGTTTCAATATGTCAGCATCTCATTTATTCTTTTTAAAATTATAAATTTCTTCTATTTCTCAATATTTTAACTTCTCATATCTTTTGTTTCAATAAAGTTCTCACAGTCAAGACAAACAATCATTACAACACATTGAGACAATTGTGCATACAGGAAATAAACACTGATATTGTAGTATATGCAGAAGCTCCACTTCACATTAAGGTGGTCCAAGTTGCCATTGTAATTATTTCTTAAGTGCGGCATTTCAACTTTAATTACTGCTGCAATTTTGACTGGTCAAGGGCAAGACTGACCTTGTCCTTGAAAAATGAATCCTTCATCCTGTAGAAGGCGTGGTTTTGTATTCTCCACACCCAAACACTAATCACAATCTGAGTAACATCTTTCTCCTCAACTTTTAATTGAAACAAATTATGTCGTGACTTTACCGTCTACTTTTTATTGAAACCGCATAGTTATACAATCTCCATTCATCATCTGTCATGTGACATTCATATAGATTAAATTCAACATCTTTTAATTATTTCTTCATTGTTTCTCTTGGAAACCAAATTTCATATATTTTTTTCTGCTTTATACTCCTTTATGCCTTGTAGTGTCAAGGGTAGAAGAGCTACTGGCTTTGTATCCATCTTGTCTGTATAGTAAAGCGCTTTGAGGGATACTATCGGATGGTAGTCTGAAAGCATGTGAAAACCACTTAATCTGTTGTCTTCTGATATAAATCAGGATTGGCATTGTGTTTGTTAATCTTCTGTTTTCTTGTCTGATTCTGTCTCTTATTGTTGCTCAGAGAATTCTACATAGACAAGTCATTCTGCTGTAACCAAATTGAAAATTCTCTTATGATTATCTCATCTAAAGTGTGTGGAGACAACACAATTAATTCTCCCTTACCCGTAACTCCAAAACTATTAAGGAATTCAACACACAACATTCTCAACTATTCATTAAACTCTGCTACTATTGTGTGAACGTGACTGATCCTACTGGTCATATATGTTGTGTTAAATATATTATGGAGAACTCAAGGCAGGATTTCGAAAAGCTGGTGGACAGAAAAAGCGTTTCAAAGACACGTTCAAGTCATCCTTGAAACATCTTAACATTGACGTAGGCGCTTGGGAGAGCCTAGGTCAGGATAGAACAGCATGGCGTTACAGCATTAGAACGGGAGCACTAGCTGCGGAAGAATTCAGACAAGAAACTGCAAGACAGAAGCGGACACGTAGAAAAGAAAAAAACATCTCAACCTCACACAGATACCTTCTATTGTTGTCAATTCTGTAAAAGAACATTTTGTGCGCGCATTGGACTTGCTAGTCATTTAAAAACGCACTATTAACTTTATTATTTTATTATTTATTGTTATTATTATTATGGTTGAGTTTTTGGTCATCGTCGATCACGACGGACTAACATCATCATCATGTTGTGAATGCGATCTCGATAAACACTTTTCGTCGAAATGTCGATTTGTGTATTATTTTAAGTGTTACGAGTAATTGGAAATAAACTTCATTATACTATTTCACGTTTTGCATTTTGTAATACAATTTGCTGCAGTTATTACCTAGTATTGATTCTCACAAAAGAGACTTAAACAATGTAATAGATTTACTTTATTATACGCGGGTTTCTCCGTGTATAATTTGCCCTATGTCTTGTTGTTAGTATGTTCTGTTTATAATTATTTGGTCACACATATACCTGTTTCAGTTTAGTTTGATACTTGCCATGCGTTGCCACAGCCATCGCATTTCCAGTTCGGGTAGTCTCCCATCATCTCTACGAAAGGACAATCTGGCTGCAACAAATATCACTCATTTCACGTATATTAAGAGTGCCAACCAAAACTATCTCTATTTTAATGCACTTATAAACAACTCGTCGAGACCTGGGATCAAACCTCTTAAGCACGGTGCATGTAACTTAACCACTACGTTTGGGAGATCACCTGGCAATAATTAATTATTGTGATGTTAGAGCGTTAGAGTTACCAGCGGCTGAAACTAAACTGATCAGGTCCTACACGAGAACACAGAATATGCATACTAGATGTATTAGACTAGAGTATATTCACACTAGAATAGATACAGGAGATAGAGGATATTCACACTAGAATAGATAAGGAGACTAGAAGATATTCACACTAGAATATATATACAGTAGACTAGAGTATTTCACAGCTATCAGCAGGCCAAATAGATTCATACTAGTATAGATGTAGTACACTAGAGGTAGGTAACTGTTGTAATCGGTGGGCCAGATCGATCTTTCCTTTCAATAGTTCGAACAGTGTTTTTTTTTTTTAAATCATGTCATCATCAGCATCATCAAGTAGTATATCCTGAACAGGATGTATCAGTCATCACAGTTTCTGAAGCTTCTATCTATCGTGAACCAGTCTTCCTGCTTCTGTTATTGTCAAATTCTGGTGCTCTTTTGCGTCGTGACTCCATCTTCTTCTTGGTCTGCCTCTTGTTGGTCTATCTGGCATCATCCCCTCCATTATGCTATTCTTTAAGCCGTCATGACGTTTATGGCCAAAATATAGTAATTGTATGGGAAGAACCATGCTGTTTGACCAGTTTTATTTTACATTCATTTCTCACAAAATGGCTACATTGGTGATATTTTTGGTTCAATTGTACACAGAAGATTTTTTTGTACCATTTTGTTTCAAATGCTGCTGTTTTATTTTTCACTTTGTTGGTGATTGTCCAGGATTCACACCCATATATTGCCACTGCGAATATGCAAGCTCTTAGGAAGGTTAGTGTTGTTGTTTTGCAGCAGCTCAGCCATATGTTTTTTATTTGTATCAACTTCTTTGACGCGATTGCTAACCTCCTTCTGACTTCTTCATAACAATCCCCGTTACTGTTGATAAGAGAACGAAGGTGTTCAAAACCGATGAGTCTTTCTAATTCGCTGTTGTTGATACCGACTAAGAACTTGCTAGTGGTTTGTCGTTTGTCATAATCTTGGTAATGTTTCAATTCAGAAATAGGTTTTGTTTTTCACTATGTGATCATATGGAATTGTGTATATGACATTTCTTAATTAGCTTAGTGGAACAGGAAAAACAAATGGATTGACGGAACTACTTTCACCCTATTTTGACAATCCCGTGTGTTGACGGTGGAGCAATATGGCAATCAGGATGTCACGTACAAACGCTATGTTAATATGTCTATATCTGCATACCGCTGGGGCGTCTGCTTTACGACGGACATCCAATCAGGAATACTGCCTGGCATTGTGATTTTGATGGACCCAATTATAATTACAGAAAGTCTTTCCCAGTTGCCTAGAGAAGAAAAGACGATATAGCGGCTGGCTAAACAAAGACAACTTCACAGAACGCACTAAATTGATGACGTGTCAACAGTACTTGATTTGATCATTTTTGTATTGAGGCCTACTGGCGCTTACTACTGTTCTATGTTTATAATTCTAGAAATGTACATACCTGTGCAGTGTGTGTGTTTTTGCCTGTATCGACCGTGAAGTCGATATTCATAGTAGCTTGAGAATATACACGTTGGAATTCTTGACTAAAATCGTAACTTTTTTTAGGGGTAAATTCAAGTAGGAAGTAGAAATCTTTTCTAGGGGTAAATTCATATAGGAAGTAGGAAACTTATTTAGGATATGTCTATACCATCAGAACGAACATGATTAAAATCCTGTTTGCTGAATGATTTTTCTTTATTAATAAATCCTTGATGTTTCTATATTCTAAAGGGTAAAAGAGGAAGGATAGAAGAAGAAGAAGATACTTCTAGATTATATTATTCAACAGCAGATAGCTACTGTTAAAATGAGGAACACATAATCAAGCTTCTTTAATGACACTTTACTTATATAGAATGTGTATAAATGGTTGTTCCCTGAACCTAAGTGAAATATACCTTTAATTATGACGTTATCGAAAGTTGTGTATTTCCATGTTCTAGTTACTATGTAACTCTGTACATTGCTATTAGCTGTAGTGTTAACTTTTATTCACTCACCAAAAAAACAGTATTATGTTTTGTGGTGTAATCATTATTAAACCAGAAACTTTAACCAAAACGTGATTGCCATGACGAGTAGTGTTTTCATAAGAAATATCGCCGCGTCAATGACGTAACACAAATCTGCACTAAACATCCACAATGCATGCGATGTAGTGTCACCAGCAATGGAAATTAACACACAGCGAATTTATAGACACCCTGTAGAAATATCTTATTGGAGTAGATACTAGCTCTCTTCGAGTATCAACTGTTATTCATTTTTCTCTTGGAAATATATTGTTGTTCATCCATGCCAAGCGATGATTAATTATCATTTTTTTCTTTCACTTTTCAAAATTAATTTTCCTGCATGTCATTGTTTACGAATTCATAGATAGATGTAAACATTTGCTGGCTTAAAAGATTATTGGTCGAGTAGGTCATACAATGATAACGGTTGGATTGAAAAAGTGTGTGTGGAAACTGTACATCTCGTACAATACAGACCCTTAAACAACTTCACAGGCCAGTCATAAAGATGTTATTCTTCTTCTTCATCGTTCATTCTCAAACTTCCGCTGGATCTAGCAGGACCATGATCCCACTAGATTTCCAGCTGGATGTAGTCCAGAGAATGGAAATGCGTTGTGTCACCGCTTTATTTGCGCCAATGGCCCGACACATCCGTCTTCGGCAGAAGATGTTATTCAAACAATAAACGTCATTAATCCGTTGCTAGTAGAACTACATTTACCAAAACAACTTCTTGTATTTAAACTCAAAGATGGAAATTAATCTAATTTACTTAACATTTGTGACTTGATAGTCCATGCACACATACCTAGGTCGCTTTATGTTTGCTGTATGTTATTACAAATTCTGTATTTTAAATTACGTTTCGTTTCTTTTTATCGTTTTATTTTGTTTTGTCTGATGATCGTAAATTTTAATTTGCTAACACAGTTTTAACACGTTGGTTAGGTGCGTGCTACAGTATAGATATTTGCGCGATTGTTCAGTTATTTATTATGTGTTTAGTTATCAAGGAATGCAGCAGCGGTTGCAAGTTATAAAAACAATGAAGGACTCTCAGAGTCGTAACGGTGGGGTAGATCAAGTCTCAGGATCCGTTTGTAGAGTGCATATGTTAAGAGCAATTCCCTGTTAGAATTGGATATGTAAAGACCTGATAAATACCTGGTAGAAAGTAAAAATTATGTAGCTTGGTGTGATATACCATATGACCTCCGGCAAAATGGCTGACGACTATGAATGTTTTCCTTACTGCGTCAAATTAACTGATATTCCTCCCGAATGAAACGGTAACCTACACGGTAAAGTGCCTAGAAATTCAATATTAGTAACATCGACACTAAAGTAACCCTTTATAATCATGTCTTTTTCCAATGCCAACATATAAATGCGAGACTTGGATTTTAAACAAGACAATATCCAAAAGAGTAAATTCATTTGAAATGAAGTGCTACAGAAAGATCCTACGATTATCATGGACAGGGAAAAAGAGGAACATTGAAATTTTGAAATTACTGAAACTAAACGAAAGGTGGCTTCTAAATACCATCATAAGAAGGAAGCTACAGTATTTTGGACACTTAAAGCGAATGATGATATCGAACGGCTGATTCTAGAGGCCAGAGTTCCGGGGGAGAGAAGAAGATGATGGCCATAAATTAAAAAAAGGATGAACCAGCGACATCGAAGAATGTATGCACATGTCTCTGGCCAATGCACGCCTGCTTTCTAGGGACAGAGAGCTGTTCGGAGTATCTACGGCGAAGACAATGTTCTGGAAAGAATATGTCACTTGATATATATATATACATGTCACTTGATATATATATATATATATGTCACTTGATATATATATACATGTCACTTGATATATATATACCGTATGAACAGAAGAACTCTGGCATATCGACTATTTACACAAGCTAAATTCTCTTCTATTGTAGTGTCCCTGTGGATTGCTTGTTGCTGTCAATTCGCTTCACTGCACCGGGTCGGCTTTCCTAGTTTTGCTCCTCATTTCAAGATTTAAAAAAAAATATAAATTTAATTCTTCTCCTCCATAATTATTTCCTCGTTCTTGGGGGGGGGGGGGTCGACTTTCTTTGAATTTAAACCACCAAATCTAAACAAGTTCAGAACTCAATAACTTGCATGCTTCGCAATCAAATTAACTATATTATATATTAAGTGACAGCAAACTGATTCATGGCATAATGAAATTGTTAGGACATTGTATGATTAGTTATGTATGGGAGAGAGAGAACAAAATAATTAACACATTACTCAAAATGAGATATATTCATGGCCAAATAATATTTTGGGATACCCGAAGCACTCAATTTGTATTTCATACCATTATAGACACATATCTAATTATTCTAGATGACAATATAATGCAGCAATTCTCAATTAATCGCATAATCTGCTCAATTGTACTCAAAATGTACATTGAAAATCAATGATGAAAAATATTATCTATTTCCAAATTTAAAGACAAATAGAACAATATATACTTGACAATAGATGTCAGACGCAAGAAACAGCGGAAATGTATGAACAATTAATAATTCTTTAGGTGGTATGTCTACATGTCAATCAGTAGTATAGCAAACAATTAAGGTCATTCAATTAGCAAACTATTGAAATACCGCATAAGCAGGCAGTATAGACTCCGGACCTATGTTAAAAGGCTCGTGCCTCGGCCAGATGCTTTAATTCCCAATTGACCAAACAAACAACAACAGATATGGAAATCATGTTTCATTTTGTACACAAGCATCCAACCCTTTAAAATACTTGCACACATTTAAATTTTGTACACAAGCATCCAATTCTCTTAAAATACATGCACACATTTAAATTGTGTACACAAGCATCCAATCCTTTAAAATACTTGCAAACATTTAAATTTTGTACACAAGCATCCAATTCTCTTAAAATACTTGCAAACATTTAAATTGTGTACACAAGCATCCAATCCTTTAAAATACTTGCAAACATTTGAAACTGTGTACACAAGCATCCAATCCCTTAAAATACTTGCAAACAGTTGAAACTGTGTACACAAGCATCCAATCCTTTAAAATACTTGCAAACATTTGAAACTGTGTACACAAGCATCCAATCCTTTAAAATACTTGCAAAAATTTGAAACTGTGTACACCAGCATCCAATCCTTTAAAATACTTGCAAACATTTGAAACTGTGTACACCAGCATCCAATCCTTTAAAATACTTGCAAAAATTTGAAACTGTGTACACCAGCATCCAATCCTTTAAAATACTTGCAAACATTTGACAGTTTCTATAATGGTCTACTTTTGATCACATAACCCATAATACTGCATGACTTCAATCGTATCTTTCGTCAATTTTACAATCCTGCTGGTGTATTGCAATACTTCTGGCGTATTACAATCCCGCTGGCGTATTTGGAATCATTCTTCATAAATAACGCATTTTTGACTTTTCCCGCTATTCTCATTGCTGACTTTTTGTCTTTATGTCAAGAGTAAATGAAAATCACAGAAAATGACGAATTCGTCACTTTAGAAAAATGATACATAATTTATTAATCACGTCTTATAGTGTCAATGTCACGTTTCAATACGCCCGATTGACTTAATTGTACTCAGGGTACCCAATATACACTCAGCTCTATCAACTAAGAGTCTATCGCCTGCAGATAGTAAACTCATAGCACGTAGCTCCGTAACTTCAAGCGATAACCTCCAGATGTCTTCGAAAATTCCACTTTATAAACAAAGCATCGCTGCGTGTCAAACCCGAGAATACTAGCACACAAACTGGACGGCTTAACCAATACGGCATCGAGACTCCTAATAAGAGTATAAAATCTACATCTGCATATTTACTACCTTCTCTTCTCCTCAACCCTTCCCAAACTCTATCATATACACATACACAGTTTTACTGTCACAATTAAAATGCACGTGCAAGCACGTTACAAAAAAATGTAATGTTTAAAATACAAATAAATGGGTCAACCTGAAAGGAAACAAATTTATTGACGAAATGACGAACGATTAACATGTATCCGTATGTTGGAGGACTGCAAGTCTCACCAGTGTCACATGGAATAAATCGAGCCAGTACACAGTATAGCAGACCTCCCAGCAGAATTAATCTGAACCCTGATCGTTACGTTTTTTATTATTGTTAGAAGTTCGCTTGGTCACTATATATATACTTGGCGTCGTCTTGAATATTTTTGGCATACGATTCCATATTTTTAAATAGTGGCCAACAGAAATAAAAAAAAAAAAATAATTAGAAGACGAAACGAATGGGGTCCTAATTAATTCTGTTGGAATGTCTATAATGTCGGCGGTCATTGATAAATCACAATGCAATAGCAAAATCGTAGAAGATGTTTATATATGTATTGGTTTCTTCCTGTAAAACTCCCTCAAAACTTCACCTACACAACTAAGCTAGTATCTTCTATGTGTACACAACACTTCATCTACACAGCTAAGTCAGTATCTCCTATGTGTACACATCACTTCATATAAACAAGTAAGTCAGTATCTTCTATGTGTACACAACACTTCATCTACACAAGTAAGCTAGTATCTTCTATGTGTACACAACACTTCATCTACACAAGTAAGCTAGTATCTTCTATGTGTACACAACACTTCATCTACACAAGTAAGCTAGTATCTTCTATGTGTACACAACACTTCATCTACACAAGTAAGCTAGTATCTTCTATGTGTACACAACACTTCATCTACACAAGTAAGCTAGTATCTCCTATGTGTACACATCACTTCATATAAACAAGTAAGTCAGTATCTTCTATGTGTACACAACACTTCATCTACACAAGTAAGCTAGTATCTTCTATGTGTACACAACACTTCATCTACACAAGTAAGCTAGTATCTTCTATGTGTACACAACACTTCATCTACACAACTAAGCTAGTATCTTCTATGTGTACACAACACTTCATCTACACAAGTAAGCTAGTATCTTCTATGTGTACACAACACTTCATCTACACAACTAAGCTAGTATCTTCTATGTGTACACAACACTTCATCTACACAACTAAATTAGTATCTCCTTTTTTTTATGTGTAAGGAAATTCTCGAAGCATTTTACAATGCCAAGAGTCTGTATATTGCCTCTTCGCGGGTGGAAGCTGGTTAATAACATCCACACTTGCCGTTAAGCGTAATGATGAAAGCTGTAGGTTTCTGTTCAACGCCAGATCTTTCAAATCTCTATGAGCTGGCGTTTGTGGAGGGTTATCGTGATGTTATCTATCCATCTCTTTCTTGGTCTACCCCTGGCACTATAACCAGACACACCATACGTTGGTATTTTCTTGATATGAAATAATGTTCTGGTCAAATGTTCCAATTGAACAAAATTATACAACTATTCGTCTTTTCCAGTCGTTCGTCAACTCCTACAGATTAACATGATGTAGGCCGAGGAACGGATTTGCTGCGATATCTGAACCTGTTGACCTGACACATCCAACTTTAATTTGATTTCTGGGTCAAAATCACCCTTAATGGAATGGCATATCCAACTTCACCCCATACCCTCCTAAGTCGCCCCTCGCAACAGTATTTTCTTTCCTAATACACCTCCCTTTGCATTCAGCCATGAATTCACGAGCGTTGTGCACGTGCAGAACTTAAAGACCCGTCAGCGTAGATAATAGTGCCTCTGACCAAATAATTGTCACAGCTCAGAGTCTGGACTTCTGAATCTACATGCACTGTCTTGGATATACAAATAAGTAATATTTATTTTCTTCATTTGAAACGCCGTATATAAACTCTCCGGTCTTTACTGGTGTCTATTAACATGAATATCTAGATACTAACAAGGACTAATTACGGACTTGTAACGACATACTGGCAGTTGTAAGCAAACATATCCAGGATTTTCCTGCACGGAGCTTGACGTCTGCTTCTGGAAAAAGGTTAGTTTTCTTAATGGCGTGGTTGTGTGAGAAGTTTCATCAATGCATGTTAGACCAATGAAGGAGGACATTCTAGGTGTGACGTCCTGCACGGAGCTTGACGTATGCTTCTGGGCCAACTTTTTCTTAATTCTTTGGGGATCCATCTACACTGAAGTTATATCTGGCATTGCCCCCAACCGTATGAGTCTGTCACATTAATGTAAAGGTACAATTCTTCTGACTTTCATCTCCTTGCCATCCAGGATGATTATTTGAAGAAGATATACCCAATACATTGTGGAAGCCATACATTTATTGAATATATTAGTGTGGGACAACAGATCATACATCATGGAAAGTATACATTTCAAGATGAACGTTTAAAGAACATTCACTGAAAGAAAATCCTCGCTATATAGTCTAATCATCTACTAGAAGTATAATGTGGCATAATGATTTTTCTGGTAGGAATCTCGTATGACCCACAGACCTTGCACACAAGATTTCACTTTGTTAACACGTATATCACGTTAAGCAAAACACGATTACAAAACATGTGTCCAATTATTTACAAAATTAAATCAAAATATGCATGCGAATCGAAACGCAAGAATAACTTCTTGTTTAATTTTGACACGTCGACGTCAACATTCTACATAAAATATTCATCATTTCATATCAAGGTACATAAAATATTCATCTTAATCATTTTACAAACTTTATGTGCATTATAACCGCTACATTCATGTCAGCCATCAGTAACTTTGCCCATAAAGTACTTCATTTATTTCATTTTATGATATCCGTGTTCATCAATGCAGGCTTTAATTTAATTCTGCTGGCTGTTCGTGTTGTTTTCCTTTTATGTTTGATGTTTTAAGCGATGGCTTTGTTTGTTAGTTTAAAGCTTGTATTGTGAAATCATCACACACTCTGCTCACATCCACGGACATCTAGATACAAACAAGGACTAACTTCAGAATATGGAACGTGACATTTGCAGGCGAGTGTAGAGAAACATAATCAGAATACCTTATACAGTAAAATATTAGTGGAATCTTTGGTCAGTTATACTGCCATATGGACACTTTGAGTCAGTATATCCGTGAAGTAGCAAATCCAGCAGTGTGCCCTTTCTTATATCTATATGTCTATGAAATATTATATATGTGTATCCTTTAGGGAATTTAGATGTTATCGAATGTTTGGATCGATCATATATTAAAGGGTTCCGAAAGCGGAGCAAAGAATAGCAAAACTGTATATCGTAAGTGGCAACAATTGTAGAACGTTTAAATCAACTGTCTGTTAGCAATAACGCTGTGCTACAGTGGGTCTCTGCGCACCGTGATATTGCAGGAAATGAAGCAGCAGACAGATTGGCAAAAGGAGATGTAAAAAAACAAGTTACAATTTCATCACAGAGTTTCACTGACTGAAGCAAAAACCCTCATCAAAAGAACATACATGTAGTCACAGGCATCAACTTCCCACAGAACACCGTTCTAAAGCTGAGTAGAACACAGCAAACCACACTTTACAGGCTTCGCACAGGACATGTAGAATACAAGAACATCTCCAAAATATAAAGTCTGTCCAAATTGATCAATGCCTATGTTAAAGCGGTTCTCAGACTCCATCATACATTCTGCAATCATGTCCGATCTTCGATTTCTTCTTCTTCTTCTTTCGTTGACTTGAAACATGTCTATATCTGTAATTCTGTCTCCTTAATAAAACTCACTGTCTTTTGTAGTTCATACAGTGGCCCATACAGCTTTCATTCCAGTGTTGTTTCCTCTGGTCAATGTGTCTGTTACAGCGTTTCATGCTCAGAACACTCTTGAAGTATATGTTTGGCACTCTGTGCTGCCTGTACACGTGTACACATGGCCGTGTTCCCAATCTTGAACTTTGTATACATGTGACTGCCGAGTCGGTTTTGTCCTGTTCTGAGACGTAGAATTATAACTTGTTCTGGTCTGTTCATAATATGATAGTCATTTTGTGCTGGTGTTTGTGGCTTTCTTATTGACTTGATCATCTGTTTTTTCTGATGGTAGGTGATTGGTATATCTCGTTGGTCTTCGGTAGCACCTTCCTTAGCCAGTTGGTCTGCTTTTTCATTTCCTGGTATTCCACAGTGAGAGGGTATCCACTGCATGGTTACCCTATACTGGTAAGACTATTCGCGAAGTAGTTTTTTAAAGTCTGTTAGTTTTTCAGACAGGAGAGCTTGAAACAATGACCTTGCATCTGTCAGGAATACCACAGGCTGTATGTCAGAGTTGGAGTTCAGCAGTTTTTTTAGCTGCCACACTAATTGCCTGGATTTCAGCATCATAATTATTGCAGAATTTTACTGTTGGTGATCTGATTGTATCTCTAGGCTTGTGTGGATATTCTATATATACACCTGCACCTCCATTCCTCACGGCATTCTGTGCTGACCCATCTGTGTATACTCTGACCCATATATCTTGTGGATATTCCTCATCCAGGAAACTGAGGGTGACTGTTCTTCGCTGCACACTGTTCTGTTCGTCCTCGCTTAGTATTCCTTTCACAGGGGTCTGAATGTATATTGGCATTCCATGTCTTTCACTCCATGGGATTTGTTCTGGTACAGGCCTTAAGGGGCTGTCAACTTCAGGTAGGTCTGTAAGTTGTCTGCGGAGTCGTTTAGCTTGATGGATAAAGCTGCTTCTTTTCAGTCGCCACATTGCTAGATTTTGGAATCTTTCCTTCATTGGATGACTTGGCATAAACTGAAACTTTTCTGCCTGAATTAGTACTTTTGTGTCTCTGCGTTCGCCAAGTGTTTTCATTCTTCCCATTTTCTGTATCTCTGCTATGGGTGTTGATTTCATTGCTCCCAACATTATTCAAAATGCCTGGTTTTGCACTTTATCTAGATCTTGTAGACCTTATCTAGATAAGGAGAGAGACAGCAGAATGCGGAAGGAGGTTATGGTGGATGAGCCGTTTGACAGTGCAACCAACTGTGAGGTTATGATCAGGAATAGGGTCCGAAGGAAGAGGCTCATAGAAGGTAACATCTTCAAGTTGGCGAGAGGCTTCCTGGATGTAAAGGTCACGGTGCCACACAACGACCGCGCCGCCTTTGTCAGCAGGTTTGATGACAATGTCACGGCGAGATCGGAGGTTGAAGAGCACCTCAGTCTCCGAAGGAGAGAGATTAGAGTGACGCAACGGTGAAGGTCGGAGACAAGCAATAGCACGACCAGTGTTCTGGATGTAAAGGTCTAGTGTGTGGGTGAGATTGGAAGAAGGTGGTGTCCAGTCATGTTTACGGTGGCGGAAGGATGAAAAGGGGTCATCAGCGTCTAGAGCGCTAGAGTCCGTCGAAGATGGGTTGTGGCAAAAGTGAAACTGGAGACAGAGCTTACGATGAAAACTCGCAATGTCTCGAAACAGGGAGAAGCTGTCAGAATAAGGACGAAGTGGAACAAATTTGAGTCCCTTACTGAGAACTGAAATCTCGCTGGCAGAGAGTGGAAGGTCCGAAGGTATGCAGCGGACCAAAGACGTGGATGGATGTGTAGGGGCAGAGGAAGGGAGCCCGGGAGGGGCAGAGAAAGTGGGGTGCAGAGAAGAGAACTTACGAGAGTGGGCGGAGCAAAGGAATTCATAAAGATGACGATTGTGAGAATGTATGAGAACGGAGATGTGTTTCTGCCGCCCTTTCATCTGTGCTATAGGACAACACATCCGACGTCGGTGTAGTCCAGGTCTTAAATAGTGAGAAATTCCAAGTTTAGCTATATTCTCAGATTGAAACTAATTTCTCAAGTCTGGGGTTCGTGATTGATACTCTTCTTCTTCTGCGTTCGCTCTCAAACTCGTGCAAATTAACAGGATGTAATTCGTAGAACGAAATGCGTTATGTTCCTGTGTACATCTTTGCTGCAATATTTGCGCCTCCGCCCTGACACGTCCGAATTCAGTATGACTTCTGGGTTTCTTAAATGCTTTGATCTTCCTTAGTCGCATCCTACGATATGCATGAAGGTAAACCATTTTGCTATTATTCGCTCTCCTTTTCGAACCCGACAGTACATGGTTGGAATGAGATTGAATCAAATATATATGCATAACGCTGTAACAAGCAGATTACGTCACTGTAATCACGTGGCTTCTATCTAGTCACGCTACGCCACTAAATGCAGGTTAGTCCAGACCCTCATATTTAAACAGTCCTGTGAAATCAGCGGTTTCATTCGTCAAAAGTGACGCTATTTACTTTTTCGGTGATTTTCATTAGTCACTTTGTATCGATAGAAAATGAAATTCAAGAGACAGTCAAATAGCGTCACGTTTGAGGAATTTAATTGATGAGTTCACGAGACTGTATAAAAGACCAGGTATCCAAATCAGTAATTTACATGTAAGTAGTTTTTTTTGGGGTTTTTTTCTCCCGATTTCACGGTATATTCCCACACCAGTCTGGAAAAAGTCAACGGTGGACTGTAGATAATCACAAGAAGTTCTTCTTCTTCTTCTTTCGTTGACTTGAAACATGTCTATATCTGTAATTCTGTCTCCTTAATAAAACTCACTGTCTTTTGTAGTTCATACAGTGGCCCATACAGCTTTCATTCCAGTGTTGTTTCCTCTGGTCAATATGTCTGTTACAGCGTTTCATGCTCAGAACACTCTTGAAGTATATGTTTGGCACTCTGTGCTGCCTGTCCACGTGTACACATGGCCGTGTTCCCAATCTTGAACTTTGTATACATGTGACTGCGGAGTCGGTTGTGTCCTGTTCTGAGACGTAGAATTATAACTTGTTCTGGTCTGTTCATAATATGATAGTTATTTTGTGTTGGTGTTTGTGGCTTTCTTATTGACTTGATCATCTGTTTTTTCTGATGGTAGGTGATTGGTATATCTCGTTGGTCTTCGGTAGCACCTTCCTTAGCCAGTTGGTCTGCTTTTTCATTTCCTGGTATTCCACAGTGAGAGGGTATCCACTGCATGGTTATCCTATACTGGTAAGACTATTCGCGAAGTAAATTTTCAAGTCTGTTAGTTTTTCAGACAGGAGAGCTTGAAACAATGACCTTGCATCTGTCAGGAATACCACAGGCTGTATGTCAGAGTTGGAGTTCAGCAGTTTTTTAGCTGCCACACTAATTGCCTGGATTTCAGCATCATAATTATTGCAGAATTTTCCTGTTGGTGTTCTGATTGTATCTCTAGGCTTGTGTGGATATTCTATATATACACCTGCACCTCCATTCCTCACGGCATTCTGTGCTGACCTATCTGTGTATACTCTGACCAATATATCTTGTGGATATTCCTCATCCAGGAAACTGAGGGTGACTGTTCTTCGCTGCACACTGTTCTGTTTGTCCTCGCTTAGTATTCCTTTCACAGGGGTCTGAATGTATATTGGCATTCCATGCCTTTCACTCCATGGGATTTGTTCTGGTACAGGCCTTAAGGGGCTGTCAACTTCAGGTAGGTCTGTAAGTTGTCTGCGGAGTCGTTTAGCTTGATGGATAAAGCTGCTTCTTTTCAATCGCCCCATTGCTAGATTTTGGAATCTTTCCTTCATTGGATGACTTGGCATACACTGAAACTTTTCTGCCTGAATTAGTACTTTTGTGTCTCTGCGTTCGCCAAGTGTTTTCATTCTTCCCATTTTCTGCATCTCTGCTATGGGTGTTGATTTCATTGCTCCCAACATTATTCTAAGTGCCTGGTTTTGCACTTTATCTAGATCTTGTAATGTGGTGTTTGATGCAGGACATCACGCTGCTGAACCATATTCCAGGTGTGGTCTTATGCCTTGCTGGTAAACTTTACTGAGTATATTCCCACTGGCTCCCCATGTGGTTCCACATAGTTTTCTCAGGATAGCTAACTTCCTCCTGGCTTTTGTTGTTGCATTGTTTATGTGCTGCTTCCATGTCAGCTTATCATCAAAAGTAACTCTGAGGTATGTTGGTTGTTTGTCTTCTTTCAAGAGCTCTCCGTTTATCTTGATATGACCGGCTTTTTGTTTTGGTGAGAGGGTAAAGAGTGTAGTGCTGCACTTATCTGTGTTAATGCTGATGCACCATCTATTTGCCCATGAGGTTAGGGCTTCGATAGCTCTTTGTATTTGTTTAGTGGCCACTGTCGCATGTTCTTCCGTGCACCAGATCACCAGGTCGTCAGCATACATTGCCACTTTGATCCCGTGTGGTAGTTCAGCAACTAGGTCATTGATGTAAACCAAGAAAAGTGTGGGTGACAGGACTCCTCCTTGGTGTACTCCATGACGCAGTAGGACTTTCTTGCTTTTGCGACCATCTAATTGTACCCTGGCTCTTCCATTATGCAGTTATCCTTTTACCCATTTGTACATTCTTGAGCTAACCCTGCAATTTCGCAATTTCTTTAGGAGCCCTTCTTTCCAGACCTTATCAAATGCTTTCCTGAGGTCTATCCTTGTTGCTAGTACCAGTTTCTTTTCTTGGAAGGCATCCTCAATCTCTTGGGAGAGGTAGGTTGCCTGATCTTCAGTAGAGTAGCACTGTCTGAAACCTGCTTGCTGTGATACCAGAAGGTTTTCACTTTCAAGGTACCACTGCATCCTAAGATTGATAATGCGTTCCATTGTTTTACATAGACAGCTTGTGAGGCTGATGGGCCTGTAGTTGGAGACTGTGTTGCCATCTTTTCCTGATTTGAGGAGAGGTATCATTATTGCTTCTCTCCACGCCTGTGGTATATTACCTGTGAACCAGCTTGTGTTAAAGATCTGCAGCAGCTTTGCTCTTGCTGCAATTCCCAGGTTTTTAATCATTTCATTGGACACTCCATCAGCTCCAGGAGACTTTTTCATTTTCAATTTGGATATTGCATGCTCCAGTTCTCTCATAGTGATTGGTGCCTCCATGACTTCAGGTATAGGTTCGTCTTGTCCAATGTTTTCCTGGTTCGCTCGAACCTCCTGTTGTTTGTCTGGGCTGACTTTGACGTTATTGTCTTCTGCAAAGGAATCTGCAAAGTAATCAGCTGCATGTTTACCTGTTAAAATGTTCCTTTCTTTATAATGTGTGATCCTGGTATTTCTCCATGTACCTACATCATTTAGTTGTTTTACAAGTTTCCATAATTTCCTAGTATCTCTTTCTAGGTTCAGCGACTCTATTTTTTCTTTCCAGCTGCTCCGTCTGGCTTGTAACTTGGCTCTTTGAAATTTAGCCTTTGTTTGCTGATATTTGTTGTGATGTTCTTGGCTAGGTCTGTTCTCAGCCTGCAGTCTAGATGATTCCATCTCATTTTGCAGCTTTTCCAGTTCATAATTCCAGTAGGGTTTGTAATTTTTGCGTGCCCCCCTGGGTATGGTTTTACTAGCAGCATGTAGTATACATCTATTAAATTCACTCACTGCTCTATTGATGTCTTTGTCCAAGTTCATGTCCTTAGCTAGAACACTGGTTAAATGCTGGTACATTTTCCAGTCTGCCCTCTTATAGTTCCACCTAGTGAGCGTGCTGCTGTCCTTGGTATATTCATTGTGAATTTCCAGAAATACTGGTCTGTGGTCACTACCCCCAAGCTGCTTTCCAACGACACGTGTGATGTTCCATTCCAGGCCTGGTGAGTGGAATGTCAGGTCTGGTGTAGAGGTGGTGTGCCATGCTCTCGAGTAGAAGGTTGGTGAGTCTGCTGGCTGGTTAATAAGGATGAGATTATTTTCATCCTGCCAGCTCTCAAGTTCCTCACCTCTCTTGTTGATGTGATCGTAGCCCCAGCTCTGAGAGTGGCTGTTGAAGTCACCACACACCATAAGTCTCTCTTTATCTGGAATTGTGTCTAGTGCCAATGGTTTATCATTTGGGCAGTAGTAGTTCAGGAGATGGAATTCTGCACTGTCTGTTTTTAGGTGGAGCATCTGGTATTCTGCCCCGTCCATGTATACTTCCAGCTGACATGCGCTGATATTGTTTTTAACTAGTGTCAAATTTCCACCCTTTCGCCTGTCCTTTCGGTCAGATCGGTAGCACTGGTAGCCTCTACTTTTGAAGGCTATGTCGCTGCTGAGGTGTGTTTCTTGGATACAGGATATATTACCTTGTTCTCAATTTTCAAGGACATTTTCAAGTTCCAGTTTTTTGCTGTATCCATCTCTTTTACTGTTGACACCCTCAGCATTCCAGTGCATTATTTTTATTGGTCGTTTGTTTGTTTGGCCAGTAGCTCTATTCCCTTGCCTCCTGGCTCCTCGGGGCAATTGAGAAGGACTTCCAGTAACTGAGGTTGGGCCCTTTCGATGTATAGGGCCCGGCACCGTCCCTGCCTGAACGTCCGCCACAGGGCAGGCACCATAACTGTTATTAGATGCAGACATGTTTACATTGTGTTTTATGCGTGGCAACCTGATTATCTGTGCGCCTTTTGGCTGGTTGCTTCCGTCTTCAGCACTCTGCTTACTTGGGCCGGACTATGGTCCTGCTCGAGTGGGAGTGCCCGACCAGTCTTAGTTTCCAGCCTCTGATCGCTGAACTAAGCCCCATCACCACTTCAAGGTTCTGGCATTGATGGGGCGCTCTTCGATGACTTGATAACTAAAATGTGGCTCCAAGAGACAGATCTGAAGGTGGAGCTGTGGGGCAACAGTGAGGACCTGCTTCTGACGACTGAATTCACGGAGACGGCCACCGTCCTGCATAGACTTCTGAGAATAGGAAACTGATCAAGAAGAATGATACAGTAAAATAAAGTAAACAGGTTACTAGAAAAACTTACCGTAACAAAAATTATCCTCCGACCATGTGCTTATTTATATTCAAGAAAAATGAAACTGCTCACACTGCAACAGAGCTCGGAACTTTACTCGTCGACCATTTGAGAACTCACAAACACAAAATAATATTACATGTTTAAATACCATGGTCATCTTCGATTGCGAAGGAGGAACAGTATCCAAGAATTCCAAGTTACTCTTCGTTACATATGTAATGTCGGATGATGTTAATTTCTGCACATATGGATCACATTTGTGCAGGGATTGTGGTTCCCTCATATCATTCCACATATTGTACATGGGATTGGGGTATAGATTCGAAGTTAGTACCTGTCTAAGACGTGCCATGCATGAAATAAATCCCGTATTACGTTAAAGAAAGTGGCTTTGTTAGTCACAACAGAGCAAGTGTAGAAGCAGTTCTGTGCAACCAAGCTGTAAACCTTGACATAAAGTATTCCGTTCTCTGGACTACGAGTTCAGATAAAATAAAATATTGAGAAGTTAGTGCATGTATAAATCTTTCTGTGAGGAGAATGTTCTTGTTAATGCATGTATTTGTCTTTATGTTACAAATTGTTTGTGTTCAAGCAGTTATATATCTTGATGTGAACAAATGTTTATGTTAATACATGCATATATCATTATGTGGTCAAATTTGTATGCTAATGCATGAATATATCTCTATGGGGGCAAGTGTTTATGTTAGTGTGAGTATATATCTTTTTGTGGTGGGATTTGTTATGTTAATGTGTGTATTTGTCTTTATGTGAGCGATTGTTTATGTTAATGCAGGATTATCTACAATAATTTTATCCAATGATGAGGGGAAGGGAACGTTACTTTACTTGCATAGTTCGGATGTCTCAATTTATGGATTTTTTTATAGAACAATCTCTACAAATTGTTCGTAGAGATTGACTTATTTTGCCGATCTTATCTTCCATGTATCTTCTCACATGTTGTCACATTTATATCCTGGAAGGATTAATACCTTGATCCAAGTTTTGACCTTTGAATTCTTCTTCTTCTGCGATCAGCAACTGTGGTCATGCTATATTGTCAGGCCTGTCGTCAAGACGAAGTCCACCATCTTCTCCAGGTCAGAGCGAATGCACCATAACGTTTGCCTCAAGTCTGTATCCTCTGGCCAGGTCTGCTGTCTCTGCTCTTTGTATGTTGGACTGTCCTGAAATATGTGTTCTGGAGTCTGGGTTCCGGATCCACATGGGCATTCATCTGTGTATGAGGTCCTCAATCGGTAAAGGTGACCCAACGGTCTGCAGTGGCCTGTTCTAAGGCGAAATATTGAGGTCTGTTGATATCTTTGGAGGAGATGTATTGCATCATGTTTGTATTCCACTTCCATTTGTTTCTTCCACTTTGCTGTGTATGTGTTGTGGATTATTGTTCATGCTTCTCTGTAAGACAGTGGGTATCTGTGTTGCTCCATTTCGCTTCCTGCCTTTGATAGAGCATCCTCTTTCTCATTTCCCATGATTTCACAGTGTGATGGTATCAACTGAAGGGCAATAGTTGTTGATTTTTGGATCTGTCTTAGCTTATGTCTGATGTTGTGCAGAACTCTTTGAATTAAATTCACAGTTTATACACTGTAAAAGTGTACTCTCGAAATTGGAAAGCCTACTATAAGAATCAATACAAGCCTTCATACGTGAGATTTTGTTGACTGGCGTACTTTATTTTTCACTATATATATACTATATATGTCCCGTAAGAACGCGGACCACCGACATGAACGAAAATAATGACAAACATAACTTCAAAGTCTCGTTTAGATTCTGCTCGTAGGTCATGAAATTAAAATGTCACGGTATGTCTGTATTTATGGATGTTTTGATACAATAATGTCTACGAACTGTTTCTAGAGAATGACTCATTTTCCCCCATGAGATATTTCATTGGTCATCTAAAATGGTGTCACATTTATAACCTTGAAAGTGTAATACTTTAGTCCAGGTTGTGACCTTTGAAGTAAATTAGCATTTTATACACAGTGACTGACTGTAAGGTATCTTTTACTAGATTCCTTGTGGGTTGATTTACCTGCTAGAAGTCATTGTTGAGATTGTTTCAGTATGATGTTGTGAAGACTTTATCAATATCATAATGTGCCGTCTCCGCAATGAAGGTTGACTGCAGCAGATCTCCAACCTTCCCTGTCTCTTGTTTTGGTGGTGCACACTGCTAGACTGTAGCCTGTCCATCTTGTGATGTTACTCTCCCAATTGTATCTGTCTACCTCTTGCTCGCTTCCCTTTGACTGTACCCTCAAGTAAGGTGTTCAATAAGGTGTTATATCTTTCAATATGTCCAAAATATTTTATTTGTTAGATCTTTATTTCTCTTAAATTTTATTTATCTTTAATTCTTTCTTCATATTAAGTGTTTTTATCGCCTCTGTATTTGTTCTCTTTCTTTTATGTTATCCCTATTCTCCTATATACCCACATCTCAAAGGCATCAATTCTGTCTTCTAATTGTTTATCTAATTGTCCATGTTTTCTGAGCCATACATCAATATAGATTAGGTGTAGTATTTTATAATTCTCATTTTTAATGTATCTGTAATTAGTTTAGATGTTACTATTTTCTTCATTCCATTGAATGTACTTTTGGCCATTCATATTCTCTTTTTAATGAAGACTATAGTCGTCTACAAATAGAAGAAAAGTGAAAATGGGAATAATTAAAATGTCCAAGAGACACTACAGCAGTACATGCAATTATATGAAAGAAAAGCGTTTGGAACAAATAACCTTTATCCCCCCCCCCCAAAAAAAAAATAACAAACAAACACGAAAAAACAAACACACCACGACAAGCAAAAACGATACTTCCTTCCTATGAGAACATCACAACTAGTTATACTATTTCAAAGAATAGCAAAAACGTAAATAAATAACTGCAGTATGGTTTTACAAAAACTGGAGGAATTAAGACAAAACAAAACGAACTGGAGATATTTATTTCTGTTAAATTAAATGCGACTCTTATGATGAAGTACTCTTCATCCAACTTCGAACGTCAATCCAATTAGTTTATATCAGAGCCTTTAACCATCAAAATATAGTAAACATCCTGGTTCTGGTACTCCATTCACCACAAACTGCGGACCTTCACTAGCGAATGAAGATAAAACTCGACATATTGTTGACTCGACCAAATTCACGGACATGCTGGATCCTAAGGGTATAAGAAGTCCATATAAGAGCACGATTCTACGGTAATATCTTTAATATTCTAGAAGTTCTATGTTCGTGAAGTGTGCAACAGCAGGAGTTCCGAACCTGTGTTCGCCTTGTTGCCTTGTTCGCATTCTGTTCAAGAGGTCATAAGTTCGGATCCGGCTCGTGTCGTCTTGTTTGCAAGGTGGATTTTTTCGAAGATCTCTGTGGATTATCACTTGGAGCTACGGAGTTACGTGCTATGAGTGGTACTCTCGACAGGCGGCGTGCCGCTTCGTTGAGAGAGACGGAGTACATACGGGAAACCGAGTACAGTGAAGTCAATCCTCTATGACTTTTAAACCTTTTTTTTATCCGAACCTGTGCGTCATTATCATAATATATTCGCAGAAGTTAAAAGGCTTAACGATTCTCGGGAACATGATTGCCGGCGTCATAGTTCAAGAGAGATCAGGTGACTCCAATCCTGAAATTACAAAATTACTAACTAGTATTGAAAAAAAAATATACTAAATCAGTACAAGAACAGGAGTACTTACAATTAATTATGAGTTATAAAACTGCTAGTAGTGTTTGTTAAGACAACCATTCATACCGCCTTTCATGACATGTTAAGATTCTTCTTTCTTCTTCTTTCTGTCCTCATGTACCTTTCTGTGTTGGGGGGAGAGTGAGTGTACGGTCTTTTGCCCTTCTATTCGCATCTTCTGCTGGTATATTTCCGAGTGTCTCTAATACACTATCTATCCACCGTTTACGAGGGCGTCCAATAGGTCGACTGTTTTCGTATCGTTTGTTAAGTGTTTTTTTTTAATAATACTTTGCGCTTTCTGTCTGGTTATGTGGCCGTACCATTTAACTTGCTGTTTCTGGATGTATTCTATTGTTGACTTGATCTCTAATTGTTTCCTTAGTGCTTAATTCCTGATTTTGTCTCTCAAACTAACTCCATTCATACGTCTCACACATTTCATTTCAGTGGTGTTAATCTTATGTATTGTTCTAGAATTCAATGTCCAAGTTTGACACTGATAACACAATGTTGGTAAGAAAATGGTGTTGAAAAGCGCTTTCTTTGTTTCTAGTGTGATATCTGTGTTTTTTAGTAAAGATGTTAATTGACCAATGACCTGACAGGCCTTATTACATCTTGCGTTTATTTCTGCTTCTTGTTTATTGTCATATCTCAATGTGCTGCCCAGATATTTGAATTCATCTACTTGTTTTAGTTGTTTGTTCTTTATGTTGATGTTCTCCTTTTCTCTTGCAATATTCATTACTTCTGTTTTGTTTATATTGATTTTCATTCCAAATTGCTTGCCTGATGTGTCTATTATGCTTAGGTGGTCTTGCAGGTTTTTAATGCTGTTGTGGAATAAAACCTGGTCAACTGCAAAAAAAGCAGTTCATTTGTTTCATTAGAATTTGCTGTTTTGTTTATATGGTGTTAAGATTAACATTATAATTTGTGCGTTATTGCAGTGCTTTTCAGTGTGGGCCGTTTGCGCTCCCTCCCCTCTCCAAGGTTAAACATTGATTGCCATGATAGCAAAGTAAAAACCCCTTAAATTAGTGGAGCTGGTGTGTCTACATACTATCTTGGGGGTGTCACAGGAAGGTGGATAATTTGTTTCACTGCTATTTAATTTTGATACCTTTCTTTATAAAAGGAAAGTCATCCTGTGAAAGTAAATTAGGTTTTCGCTGTGTCTTTATCGTGGCTTTTTTTGGGTTGATAGCTGCTTGGTACATCCCTCTATAGTATGTTAGCATCTTCCTTGGCCAGTTGATGAGTTCTCGTGGTCTATTTCATAACTTGGCCAGTTGATGAGTTCTCGTGGTCTATTTCATAACTTGGCCAGTTGATGAATTCTCGTGGTCTATTTCATAACTTGGCCAGTTGATGAGTTCTCGTGGTCTATTTCATAACTTGGCCATTTGATGAGTTCTCGTGGTCTATTTCATAACTTGGCCAGTTGATGAGTTCTCGTAGTCTATTTCATAACTTGGCCAGTTGATGAGTTCTCGTGGTCTATTTCATAACTTGGCCAGTTGATGAGTTCTCGTAGTCTATTTCATAACTTGGCAAGTTGATGAGTTCTCGTGGTCTATTTCATAACTTGGCCAGTTGATGAGTTCTCGTGGTCTATTTCATAACTTGGCCAGTTGATGAGTTCTCGTGGTCTATTTCATACCTTGGCCAGTTGATGAGTTAACGAGGTTCCCTCATTTCCTCCTATCCCACAGTGAGATAAAATCCATTGCAGTACGATTAAATACTATTGTTACACTATGGATAATACTTTTTTAAAAACTCTGGTAACTTATTGAACTGTAGCGCACACACTACTAATTCGGCATCCGTAAGTATTACAATAGTGTGTGAGGTATCGTTGGATCTCTATAGTTTCTCTGTGAGGTATCGTTGGATGTCTATAGTTTCTCTGTGAGGTATCGTTGGATGTCTATAGTTTCTCTGTGAGGTATCGTTGGATGTCTATAGTTTCTCTGTGAGGTATCGTTGGATGTCTATAGTTTCTCTGTGAGGTATCGTTGGATGTCTATAGTTTCTCTGTGAGGTATCGTTGGATGTTTCTAGTTTCTCTGTGAGGTATCGTTGGATGTTTACAGTTTTTCTGCCGCTACACGTGATCCATGACTTCAAACTGACAGCAGAAATTCATCTTACTAATATCATTATAAACAACTAAGTCTCTTACTAATATCATTATAACAACTATGTCTCTTACTAATATCATTATAACAACTATGTCTCTTACTAATATCATTATAACAACTATGTCTCTTACTAATATCATTATAACAACTATGTCTCTTACTAATATCATTATAACAACTATGTCTCTTACTAATATCATTATAACAACTATGTCTCTTACTAATGTCGTTATTAAAATAGTTGTTTTTCTCTGTCCTTGATAGAGCTGGTATCCCTAGCATTGACACGATCCTGATGCAGACACAGATTCGTTGGGTATGTCATTTGTTGCGTAGGCCAGACCATCGTCTGCCAAAGATACTTCTCTATGGTGAGCTGGAGAAGTGTATAAGATCCCAAGGTGGCCAAAAGAAGCGCTACATGAACTCGTTAAAGACCTCACTGAAAACCTTTGAAATAGACCACGATACATGTGAAGAACTTGCACAAAATAGATCTACATGGCGTTCTAAAATGAAAAAGAGCGCATCATTGTGTGAGAAGTGGAGAAATACAGCAGCTCAACAGCGGAGAGCAGCTAGAACGTCACGGATAGACCAAGATCCGTCTACAGTGGTCATTCCAGGTCCGAACTGTCCATGGACATTTACAGCTCGAATAGGGTACATGAGCCATCTACGAACTCATAATCAGTGACATAACTCTAATTTAATTTTCAAAAGTGGATGTAACAAATGGTCATCATCACTTGTGATGGACGAATAAAAAGTGTTTTTCTCACTAATGTCGTTATTAAAATAGTTGTTTTTCTTACTAATGTCGTTATTATTTTACATGTTTCTCTTCTTCCTCTGTGTTCGTTCTCAAAATCTACAAAATAGCAGGATGTATCTGGAGAACTGAATGTTATGTATCATACGTCCAGCTGTGATTATCTGTGTGTTTCGTCAGAGACATCTTGCTTCAGCATGTTTCTCTCTAACTAAGGGTTGATATTATAAATACAGTTTCTCTTACAAGTGGTGATATTATAACTTTTTATCATACTAGCGTGTATATTGCTGTTTCGACATATGCGACGATTCCTTAGTACAGTTTCAAAAGTTGAATAGGTTCTTAATTTATAAAATTCCAAACATCAATCCAAGTTCATAGCCTCTTTCGGTAAGCGTGTTAGAGTGGTCTGTGTTCTCCAATTAAAATCAACCGTCACAGCCCCCTACTACATGCTTTCTCTCATGTTTCCTGTCCAGTCTCCACAGTCCACCTCGCTGGTCAGTGCCTGGGCGTGGATGCAATGCGTGCTCCGCCAGCCCCGGGGTTTTAATTTCAGTTTCGTTCTTAATTAAACAAGACTGGGAATGGGTAATGTCAATCGCAGGCCTGAGTCCATTCACACACAAAGGCAAGGTCGATGCCCAGGCAGACATCGTTGTCTGCAGGACGAACGGATCTGACAATCTATAATCAAACAATAACATTTTTATAACGTCAGGTAAGAAAGAATCCTTTAACGTGTGTGTCCTGGCGATCTCAAATATCCCAATGACTCATCTTGCGTTAAACAATGGTACTTTGGATATTCCATTCCCTTCTACTGTTAAATTTCTTCTTTCTTTCTAAGATTGTTATAAGATTTCACATTTTAATAATTATCAGAATGTACTCCAGACACGTCTTCGGGGAAAGGGTTGGGGTTAGCTAATTAAAAAATCGGCCATTCACTAATTTTTCAATTTTCGTGTGCAGTTTCTTTGTTTTCATGAGATTTTGGTGAATTATTAAAGTGGGGAATTGACCATCTGTTGCATACATTCCTGGTACCTGGTACTAAAAGTCATGTTTTATTTTCTAAACATGCGGTGGGGGAGCGAGGTTTCTGTTCTTATTTACGCCTTGACTCCAGACAGAATATTGTAACAGACATAAATTTATCTTGTAAGATTGCCCTGATAAGGACTATTGTCTCAGAAAAATTGCAGTGTTTGTTGCTTTTGAATAGACACATTCCGTTTCAATACTCCTTTGTATGTACCGAATTTGTTTTCCCTGTTTGGTCTCTCCCAATTTAGCCAGACTGATGTCCGGCTCTGTGGCGAAGTGGTACAGACGCGTCTGTGACGGCCAAGGTACCGGGTTCGATTCCCGCAACAGGCTCTATAAAGATGTGCATCTAGGTGTGAATCTATAGATGTGCTCTATCCATTATCTCAAAAGCTTTTTCTTGGACCATGAAAGCCAAATATACGTCTTGGTTATATTATGTCGCTCTTTCTCAAAGTTGTTTGAGGGTGAAGATTGCACCTGTACAGCTTTTATTTTACCGAAAGCCCAATTGTGAGTTGTTGGCTTGTGTTTCTATGTATGCGCGCATCCTTCTCTCTAGTATCGTGCTAAAGTTATTTCCTCGGTGGCGTAAGAGTGATATACCTCTATACTTAGTGCAGTCCCTCTTATTGCCTTTTTTCTTCCAGATGGGAACAGTCACCGCAGTATTCCACTCTTGTGATGTTTTTTTTGTGTCTCACATATCACATTGAAAGTCGATGTAGCCACTTTACACCTGTCACTGTTAGCATTTTTATTAGTTCTATAGATATACCGTCTATTTCTAGTGCTTTGTTATTTAGTGCATAATTAACTGCGTCTTCAATTTGGGATTTCAGAATGTGCGGTTCTATGTCTTCTTCTATTATATTTATTGTTGATGTACATGATTGATGCCATTGATCTTGTGTAAAAAGTAACCCATAGCATTTATTAATGCCGTAGGGGTGTGAGATGTTAGCGATCTCACATTTCACAGGCTCTGCAAATGAGGGCGGTAGCCATCTCCTCTCCCTCGCAGTCTTTACTTCCCGGATTAATCCGGTACCCATTTAAGGCTGGGTTGACCTGGGCCGTTGATCTTGTGTACTATTTGGTATATCACAAAAATAAACAGAAGGCTTCGAGTATTCTCGTTGAAGAAGCTGAATGAGATATGTTGCCTGCACACACAGTGTTACCTTCATTATATCATCTTTGCAAAATAGGATAATATCGTCAAGATATCAGATACCATAGGCATATGTGATTTATCATCGATTGCCCATCTTCTTCTTCTTCTTCTTTTGCGTTCGTTCTCAAACTTCTGCTGACTAGCAGGGTGTAGTCCAGAGAACGGATTGCGTTGTATCATGGTATACAGCAATCCTGCAATATCTGCGCCTTTCGGCCTGACACATCCAACTTTAGCATGGTTTTTGGTCATGTTGACCGTACATGGGATGGGACAGCATATTGCATCCCATAACCTCCTTGGTCGCATCTTACGACATGGATGGAAGGTAAATAGTGTTGCTATTCTTTGCTCCCCTCTCGGGCTGCAGCAACACACGGGCTTCATTGCCCCATGTCACATTAGTATTTCGAATAAGTATTTGTCACTCTTATATCAAACAAGTATTTACAGTAAGTATTTGTTCCTCTTATAACAAACAAGTATTTGCAGTAATTATTAGTCCCTATTTTGTCATATCTGCCCTGTCTTTATTTAATTAAGCAAACAATGCTGTGGTAAGATAAGAGAGAAAAGTTATGCAATAATTGTGTCTCATAGACAATGACAACAAAACAATGCATTGCGTCACGCCTGTCCTTAATGATTGTTAAACTCTCAAAACAACTGCGATTTTTATCATACTTGGAGAACTAGTGACCTGAATTTCCTGTTTGGTCCATTCTTGTTGCAAAGTTCTTTCAGATGAATCTTAAGGACTTGATTATAAAACTTAACTAAACATTCAGGAAGCCAACCATTACCTACTCAAGTGGGAAAGGACTTATTGTATTTCATTCATGCCAAACTCGAGTTTATAAGCTCTTGAAAATTTCATAGCTCTCAGCTCAGAGGTTTCGTGACCTTTTTAACAACACCAGGTCGTGGTAATAGCCATTGACGTGTGAGAGCATGGTCAAGTCATTAGCACCCTCTTACACATTTCATTTTTAATTACATTCTTTGTTCTTCCTGCTGTTCTTGAACTAGCTCTTGCAGTTTTTTGAGTGTGTAACCAATCAGTTTTTACCATCTTTTGAAAAGCAAACAAAATCAAATCAACACAATTCAGAAACATATCGTGTTCTTCTCTTATTCTTTGCTGGCTTGAGAAGCTTGTTTGTTACAGTTTATGTCAGCTGACATCAAAGTTAAAGATGTCTGCACATTTCGGAATGACAAATTTTTGTTTTTGTCGGTGGGAGTATTTTTATCACTAATCCCAGGAAATGTTAGCAACTTGATCTTATTTCCTATGTGCAGTGGGGTGTTTTTTTTCTGAGCTTTCTTTCATACCCAGGAGACTTTAGGTTTTGGCAATGCAATGCCTATTTAAGAAGACTTTTACTCGGAGGTGGCATATGTTACGAGGCGAGATGGTATTTTGCCTGGGTCACACATTGTGCATCTTGTTTTCGGTGAGGTGTTTCGCAGCCAGCGAATCATTCCTCGCGGAGAAAGTTAATTTCATTACCACCTTCTGTATCCCTAGGCCTCAGTCATAATTTCGTGTGTATGAACCGTATTGGGCAACGGTGAGAGTCAAATTAGACTTAGGGCTGATACACCTCCCTAGGCTAGGTACTGCTTCGCCAACACGTCATGGGTCTGGGATTTGACATGTGCATTTATCACGCACTCGTCTTGTCCGCTTGTGATGTCCTTCTAATGCATTGCTAAGCACTGTATTTTTGACTGTTCACCATAGTGTTATCATCCACAAAAGTAGGTAGATGGTGCTTATATCGGACGAGGAGCCTCGCAGTCAGCCAACAAATCTCGTGTGAGAAAAACATAATTCTCCTCTGTACCCTTGAATACCGAGCCCAAATCTCTCTGTATCAACCGAGTTGGGTAACGGCGACAATCGACTTAGACAAGGTTTGCTATTTTCTCAAAGACAAGGAGGTGCTTCCCGTCTACGTTGCCCTCAGCGTCCAGAAACTGATTAGGCGATAAATTTGAACAATATACGCTCCCCAAGATCTTTTGGATGTATTTCCTTTGTGTAATGGGGAACTGAATTCAAAGCTTTTCCCCCATACCCAGGAGCACATGTTCAAGATGGCATATCCAATACCTGACTTATACTTCGAGTGGGGTAAACTTTGATGGGACATGTGGAGTTCTGTGTCTTCTGAACCATGAATAATACATCAGCCGACCGGTCTCGTGCTGGAAAATTTTCACATCCTTGTCTCTATATCGTTTTTCATACACAACGTTGTACGCTAGTGTGTGTTGCCTTCTCCAGATTCACTATGTTCTCTAAGCATCGCCATATCATAGTGACATATACCCATATTGGAACTTCGATATTGGCCGCCCATCCAATGATTCTTTATTTCGACTGACTAATCCACACTTCCTTCTGTCGTCAGTGCTGTGTGTCGACAGTGCTGTGTGTCAGCATATTCTCTGTTGGTTTTCCCAACCTGTCTGTTGTCACGATTTGTTACAATTTACCTTTCTCATGATGTGTGTAAACTAATGTATACTGTCTATTTTTTACTCTTTGAATGGATTTCTTTTGAGACAGTGAGGCGACTCTTTCTACAAACAGGATATGATAGACCACATATCCCACAAATACAATATTGTGTTACAAGAGATTTGAATACCTGTAGCACTAGTTCAACGACATCTGAAAACTTGTTACAGATCTGCCAAACATTACAATGAAAAAAAAAACTGTCAATACTGCATTTTACCAGTTCAGGCGTTGCATGGAGGGGATTATTACAATGAAGATAGGAGAATCATTTGGATGTGCGCTGACTCATATCATGAAAAACATTGAAGTACTTCTAGAAACCTGATGCTGGCCTTTGTCGGAGTTCTCAATGTGAAAGTCCGAAAGTAAACCAAGAATAATAAGATAAACTATTCTCTTTCAAGCCCTACTTTTGTTTTTAATCTGTATACCTTCATGTTGTTGGCCCTACTTATGTTTTTATCTGCATACCTTCATGTTGTTGGCCCTACTTATGTTTTTATCTGTATACCTTCATGTTGTTGGCCCTACTTTTGTTTTTATCTGTATACCTTCATGTTGTCGGCCCTACTTTTGTTTTTATCTGTATGATTTCAAGCTATACTTATATTTTTTGTGTGTATACTTTCAGGCTATACTTATGTTTTTATCTGTACAATTTCAAGGTATATGAGCCTACTTATATTTTTATCTGTGTACTTTCTGCATTCTTCTACAAAACCGTATTTCTACTTCTGCAAAACTCCATACTTTTCTGCTGATTGTCCAAGATTCACTTCCATACATCAGAATTGGTTCTATCTCTTCTTCTTCTTCAGCGTTCATTCTCAAACTCCCACTGGATCTCTCTTGTAGCAGGACAATGGTCCAACTATATTTCCAGCAGGATGTAGTCCAAAAAATAGAAATGCTTTGTGTCACCGTTTTATTTGCGCCAATGGCCCGACACATCCGTCTTCGGCAGGGGTTCTATCTAACTTTTAGGAATATAACGCGGTTCGTCACTAAGATTATCAACTTCAAATCTTCAACCACTGCAGCAGATGTCTCTACACACATCAACAAATATCCCAACATTTCAAAACTCTATAGCACCGATTTATTTCGTCCCAACCTTTGACATTAATTCCCTAATGAAGCTGAACCAAGCGGGACTGACTACACAGAAATATTTCATTGGGTAATTTCAATGCCAAGGGGAATAATTGACCTCTTCCTATGACGTGTGAGCTTGGACTTGAAATTTTAACAGAAACGGAAACGAATGGCATAACCAGCCCCATTAAAGTTGTGTTGAGCTGGACTTTGAGGAGGGCTTCAAATATTGCCACAGGCTGTCCACGTTCTTGGTTAGTAGTTAATTCTAAAATTTTTGTTAAGAAAACATGTCAATGCCAGTCAAAACCGAATACATTTTAGAGGATCAGATGTCAGAAGTGACCAGTTGAGACATATTCGGCTACTGCCTCCTACCCCCGGCTACAACTGCATACATCCAACTATATAATACAACTAGCCAGTTCTACAATTGCATATATCAACTATACAATACAACTAGTCAGTGCTACAATTCTGATCTGTAGCAGTGAAATGTTATGAAGCTGGAGTGACGAACCCATGACACATACGCCAATAGTGGCGCTTTGGATGATTATAAAAAGCGCATCAATAAAATAAAATTTATCCACATATATGCATTAATCATTATTCAGTTGCAAAGAATTAAAACATCAACATATTCAAAGAAATATAGATTTTATAACACCGCTACCAATTTCCATTTTGTAAACATATCTGTTATTGAATACAATGCAGGTGTATGTGCCATTTGGCGCATTTGAACTAGAGCGTGAACTAATTGGTACATTTAATTAGTGTTTTTACCCTAAGAGAGAAGTTATTAATGATTATATAAGAACGTGTTGTCTCCATCAGATTGTGATTGATGTTCAAGTCCTGCATCGTCCGTATATCGACGA